>CM062817.1:753205170-753683783 GCA_031772625.1 Pinus tabuliformis
AAGAAATCTGAAGACTTTGACAGGTTTAAAGAATTTAAGGCTCTGGTTGAAAATCAGACAGAGAAGAAGATAAAGGTGTTGAGGACAGATAATGGTGGAGAATTTTGCAGCAAGGAATTTGAAGAATTTTGTAAGAAGTGTGGTATAGCACGGCAGAAGACTACTCCATATACACCTCAGCAAAATGGAGTCGCAGAAAGAATTAACAAGACGTTGATGGAAAGGGCAAGAAGCATGCTCAGTGGTGTCGGGTTAGGATAGGAATTCTGGGCAGAGGGGGTGGATACTGCATGTTACCTAATCAACAGATCACCTTCATCAGCGTTGGAGGATAAGACTCCACAAGAAGTATGGACTAGTAAGAAACCCTCTCTTTCACATCTAAGGGTATTTGGATGTGATGCATATGTACATGTTCGAAAGGAGAAACGAACCAAGTTGGATAGTAAATCTGAAAAGTGCATCTTTATTGGGTATAAGGATGGTTTAAAGGGTTATAAGCTTTGGAACCCAGTCACACGGAAGGTTGTGTACAGCCGAGATGTGTTGTTTAGAGAGGTAAAAGATGTTATTCAACATGAAGTCCAACCAAAGGAACCTGAGAAGATAGAGTTTGACCCAAAGGAGGAAGAATCATACTCTGTAGCAAAGGAGGAATCAGAAGATGAAGAGCCACAAACTTCGGCTGTGAGAAGATCAGTTCGAGAAAGAAGGCAGCCAGAAAGGTATAGTCCATCTGCTTTCAGTTCAAATTTTTCTTTGTCTATTACTGATAATGATCCCAGAACTGTGAAGGAAGCAGTGGATTCAGAGGATGGAAAACTCTGGAAAGAGGCCATGGTCGATGAAATGGTATCTTTGCACAAAAATGAGGCTTAGGATCTGGTGGAGTTGCCGGCTGGAAGGAAACCCATTGGCAGCAAATGGGTGTTCAAGAAGAAGAAAAATGCAGAAGGAAAGGTGGAGAAATACAAAGCTCGGTTGGTAGCAAAAGGTTATTCCCAGGTGCCGGGAATTGATTTTGGTGATATTTTTTCTCCTGTTGCCAAGGTAACTTCTATTAGATTACTTTTATCTGTTGCTGCTGCTTTTGATTTTGAGGTAGAACAGATGGATGTGAAGACAGCATTTCTTCACGGGGATTTGGAAGAGGAAATCAACATGAAGCAACCTGAAGGTTTTGCGGTGAAGGGTAAGAAAGAACTGGTATGCAAGTTAAAGAAGTCTCTGTATGGGTTAAAACAGTCACCAAGGATGTGGTATCAGAAATTTGATACATTTATACGGGGACTTGGCTTCACCAGAAGCAAAGCAGATCATTGTGTGTATTTTAAATTAATTGGTGACCATATTATTTATCTGGCCTTGTATGTGGATGATATGTTGCTGGTTGGAAATGACAAAGAAATTATCCAGGATTTGAAGACCCAATTGTCCTCCAAATTCGACATGAAAGATCTTGGTGCTGCAAACTATATTTTGGGCGTGGAAATTAAAAGAGATCGGTCAAAGAGGAAGCTCTGGTTAAACCAGAGGAAGTATGTCGAGACAATACTCCAGAGGTTTAATATGCAGGATAGTAAACCGGTGAAGGTTCCTATTCCTGTAGGTGTGAGGTTATCTGTTGAACAGTGTCCCAAGACACAAGAAGAGGAAGAGGACATGTCCCGTGTTCCATATGCAAGTGCAGTGGGTAGCCTGATGTATGCAATGGTCTGTACTAGACCAGACATTGCACATGCTGTGGGTGTATTGAGCAGGTTTATGTCAAAACCTGGGAAGGAGCACTGGACAGCAGTGAAGCGGGTTTTCAAGTATTTGTGTGGCACTAGTGATTATGGTTTGTGCTACCAAGGAAGACCAATATTGGATAGAGTGTTGGATATTCATGGCTTTGTTGATGCAGACTGGGCTGGAGATCTGGATCAGAGAAGATCTACAAGTGGGTATGTGTTTAACCTATTTGGAGGTGCAGACAGTTGGATGAGTAAGAAACAATCTGTAGTGGCACTATCAACTACAGAGGCAGAATACATGGCAGCCACTCATGCAAGCAAGGAAGCAGTTTGGTTGCAGAGATTGTGTTCAAGTATGGGGTTAGTACAAGGAGCTATAAGAATAGACTGTGACAACCAAAGTGCAATTTTCTTGGCAAAGAACCCTGCTTATCATTCAAAGACAAAGCACATTGATGTTCAGTATCACTTTGTGAGGGATATGATAGAAGACAGAAAGGTGTTGCTGGTAAAGGTGGACACTTTGAAGAATACTGCAGATGCATTGACAAAATCTGTGAGCTTTGAGAAGTTCTCTTGGTGTAGAGAAGCAATGGGAATCTCAGGGCTGAAAAATGACTAAGCTCTCTTGTGGCCCCCTGTGGAAAGAAAACAACAAGTGGGAGATTGTTGGGTTGTGTTATATTCTTTCCACGTAGTTAATAGGGGGTTTGAAGGGCACCCGTAACCCCACTTTATGGGGTCCGGGGTAGCGCCCCGGAAAATTTTGGTTTTGGACCATATGTTAGGTTGGGTGGACCCACCTATGGTTTTGTGCATGATTTTTGCACATGTTTTTTGGACGCGATGGTTTTCGGTCCATGGTATTGGACGCGATGGTTTTCGGTCCATGGTATTGGATGCTTCGGCATGTATAAATATGTATTGTAACATTGAAAGGATTATAATGAAAAATCAAGCTGGTAGTCCCAGTTTTGGGATCCAGGGAAAAATCTCTGTGCATATGTGTTTTATGGGTTATGCTCTCGCATTGTTTATTTTCTTTGTTCAAGAATTCGTATGCAGGTAATTTTTGTACAGGGTTAAAACCTACAAAGATGAGGTGTTAAAAATGATGCAAAGAGAGGAAGAAAACTTAGAATATTTGATTGATAGATTCAACTATAATTTGAAAAGAGCAAAGATGAACAATTTAGATGAAGAAACGTTGAAAACTCTTTTGTTAAAGGCCATTAGAGATGGGTGGATAGATATCCTTAACATGATGGGGAGGGAGATATCTTTCAACTTCCATTGAGTGATATAGGAGAACTGTGTGTTCATCTCTCAAGAGGGAAATCTAAAACAGGGAAAAGGTCAAGAGATCTTTCTCTTGTTAGAGAAAACAAATCTACAACTGGTTCTGTAAGCAAGGTAGAAATTGGCAATATGCTTGATGAGTTTAAAACTGGCATTCTAGGGAGCCTTAGTGAACAACTACACACCCTTAAAATTCAAAACAAGCAGAAAACAGAGGTTGATGCTTTAGCCATTTTTTTTCCAAAATGCAGAAAGAAACATGCCCTAAGGGAATGCCCTTTAGATGAAAAATTTGTAGAAACTTTTATGATTTGTTCGAAAAGCCATGAAACCAGGGTTGTCCTTCAATCCCAGGTCTTAAGGTTGTCGTTCAAGAGGAAACAGTCCCAAATTCTACAAAATCTTTTTTTTTGTTGCAAGAAGACCTTGGTTGGGGCCACAAAATCAGGGATTTAACAATCAAATGTATCTTCAACCCCCACCAAACTGGAATTCTTGGCAGCAACCTTGGCCTCAACCTCAATCTCAGTATCAATCTCAACCATGGGAACAAGGGGTACAAAATCCTTATGGGAGATTTGCTCAATATTATCAATATCCTCCATCCTATCAGAATTATCCTCCCCCACAAAATCAACAACAAAATCAACAACCACAACTTCAAAACTAGTACCCTCAACTTTCATTGCCATTTCCGCAACAACCTCCACAACAAAGCCAAAATCCTCAGCTCTTGTTGCCATTTCAGCAGAAACCAAATCATCTACCTGCCCAACCATTACCATAACCCAACAATAAAAACCCTCAGAATGCTTACATGGTAGAAGGACAACAATTTCCAACTTACATGATTACTCTAGATCTTAATGATGTTCAACTAAGATCTAGTAGGATATTAGAAAAGGAAAGACCTTTTGTAGTTATTCAAGAATGAGATATTTCTGAGGAGGATTCTCTAAAAGTCAATAAAAATTTTGAGGGAACATCTCTCCAAAACCAGAACATTGAAAAATGAAAACAAAAAGAACCAATGAACACAACTCCTATCATTGCGCAACTAGCATCTACTTCTGCACCTCCTTTTCCTGAAAGACTACAAATTGATAGAGGGGTAGAAAAACATATTTTGTTGCCCAACTATGATTTTCTATATGAATTGAAGAATGTCTATATCAAAATTCCTTTGCTACAAGCCATTAGAGAAATTCCAATTCTAGCCAAAACAATAAGAGAGTTCAGTATCAAAAGACTAGGAAGAAAAGCAAAAGAAACAAAAAGAATTCACCTGGTAGGAAAAATAGCAGACATAATGATGGGAAAATTTTCCATACATAAATATGTGGATCCAAGGAGTCCAATTGTCAAGACACATAAAAATAGAATTGAAATTCCAAATACATTGATTGACTTAGGCGCAGCAATAAACATTATGAGTAGACAAACTATGGAGCAACTTAAACTTCCTAATCTTCTTTACACACCTACCTTACTACAACTTGTAGATAGATCAGTAATAAAACCAGATGGTGTGCTAGAAGATATTTCAGTATCCTTAGATCCTTGAGAATATCCTGTTGATTTCATGATCTTAACTCCCAAGAATAATCTAGGAGGACACCCACTCATATTAGGAAGACCTTGGTTGGCCACAGTTGATGCTTTTATTAGTTGTAGATCTCGTGACATGTATATTCCTGATGGTAATTCAACAAAAAAAATTACTCTGTATCCTCCAGTAAAAGCAATGTCAGAAATAGATGACAAGGAATGGATTAATGATGAAGATGATATTCAGCCTCTCTTTACTCTATCAGAAATTAGTGAAGATAGTCAAATTTTGAATACATTGGAAAATTTTGAAACATCTTCAAAATATGATCATGCACAATTTCAAGAAAAATCTAATGTTGAATACTTGTCGTCTAGGCAGATGTCTCTCTATTCTATGGAAGAGTTTGGTAGCTCTACAATTGAAATTTTTCCAGGTAGGACATTGAACATAAACAAAAACTTGGAGAAACTACAACTGTTACAAGAAGATCTAACCAAAACATTACAAAAACATATGTTGCATTTGCATGGGAATACACCGACATGAAAGGCATTGATCCTAAGACTTGCATCCATCATATCTATATTGAGCAAAATAGTAGACCAATCAGACAACCTCAGAGAAGAATGAATCCAAATCTTAGGGAAATTGTAAAAGAAGAGCTCCAAAAATTACTAAATGTAAACTTCATTTACCCAATTTCAAATAACCAATAGGTTTCTCCTTGGTAATTGTGCCTAAAAAGAATGATAAATGGAGGGTGTGCATTGATTACTAAGAATTTAATAAAGAAATCCTTAAAGATCACTTTCCTTTGCCCTTTATTGATCAAGTGTTAGATACATTAGCAAGTAAGAAGTATTTCTCATTCTTGGATGGTTTTAGTGGTTATAATCAAATTCAGGTAGCACCTGAGGATCAGGATAAAACCACATTTACTTGTCCATGGGGAACTTTTGCCTACCGAGTACTTCATTTTGGATTATGTAATGCACCTGCAACATTCCAAAGAGAAGTATTAGGAATTTTTTCTGATATGATACATGATTGTGTAGAGGTATATATGGATGATTTTATAGTCTATGGAAACACATCTTAAGAAGTTTTGGAAATTTTGGAAAAAGTTCTTAAAAGATGTAAAGAAACAAACCTTTCACTAAGCCATGAAAAATGTTTTATGATGTTTACAGAAGGTATTGTTTTAGGACATCACATCTTGGGAGATGGGATTAAAGTTGACAAATCTAAAGTTGAAGTCATCTCTAAGTTATCAATTCCAAATTGCCAAAAGGATGTTAGAAGTTTTCTAGGATTTACAGGATATTACAGAAGGTTTATAGAAAACTTCACCAAAATAGCATCTCCACTCTTCAAATTGCTTACAAAAGATTGTGAATTCAGTTGGAATCTTGATTGCCAACTAACATTTGAAACCTTGAAAGCAAAAATTTCTAAAGAACCTATTTTAAGAGGTCCAATTTGGAAACTTCCTTTCCATATTTCCACAGATGCTTCAGATACAGCTCTGGGAGCTATATTGGGACAAAAAGATTTGATTCCTTATGCCATTTACTATACAAGTAACAATTTGACTCCCACTGAGTTGAATTATACTGTGACTGAAAAGGAATTTTTAGTTGTCGTTCATGCAATTAATAAGTTCAGACACTATATAACCGGCTATGAAACCTTTGTTCATACAGATCACTCTGCAATTAGATATTTGATGAATAACCCTATTACTAATGGGAGAGTTACAATATGGCTTTTACTTTTGCAAGAATTCAACATTACTGTGCTAGATAGACCTAGAAAACAAAACACAGTTGCTAATTTCTTGTCCAGTATTCAGAATATCAAAGAAAACTCTCCGGTTGAAGATAAGTTTCCTGATGAATATCTTTTTGCAGTAACTACTCAAACTCCTTGGTTTGTAGATCTTATAATTACTTGGTTACACGAAAGTTACCTTCACATTTGTTTCCTAGAGAGAAAAGAAAGATTATTCAAGAAGGTGCAAGATATTCATGGATGACTAACGAGTTGTATAAAACAGGGCCAAATCTTATGATCAAAAGGTGTGTCAGGGAAGATGAAATGACTGATATTCTCAAAGCATGTCATGATGAGCCGTGTGGTGGACACTTTGCTGACAAGAGGACAACCTATAAAGTCATTTCTTTAGGATATTATTGGCCATCCATATTCAAAGATTCTAAAGAATATGTCAGGAGGTGTAATAGCTGCCAAAGGGTAGGGAAACCTGCTCCCACAAATTAAATGCCATTACAAACTCAGGTACTTATTGAACCTTTTGAAAAATGGGCTTTAGACTTTATTGGACCAATTAATCCTCCATCTAAGCAGAAAAAGCATATATTGGTATGCATTGATTATGTCACCAAAAGGGTAGAAACCAAGGCATTACCTTTTTCTAATGAAAAAACTGTAGTTAATTTTCTTTTTGAGGATATCTTCACTCGTTATGGTGTCCCAAGAGAAATTGTGATAGATCGGGGATCTCAATTCACATCCAATATGGTGGAAAGGCTTGTGAAGGAGTACAAAATCAAGCATAGGAAATCTACTCCCTATCATCCACAAGAAAATGGTCAAGTGGAGTCTAAAAATAAAGTGATTGAAGGAATCCTCACCAAGACTGTGCATATACATAGAAGAGATTGGGCAGAAAGGCTTCTTGAAGCCTTATGGTCCTATAGAACTACATGGAGGAACACAATGGGACATACACCCTGTGAACTTGTTTATGGGAAACAAGTCTTGTTCCCTATATAGTTCCAAATCAGAACTTTCAAGATGGCAGTCCAGTTGGGGATGGATTTATCAAAAGCTCAAAAACATAGACTGGAGCAATTAAATAAACTTGATGAAATCAGGCAAGAGGCAGTTCAAAGGACTAGTATAGTCCAACAATAGATGGCTAAATGGCATGATAAATACATCAAGGATAAGAGGTTTCAAGAAGGAGATTGGGAACTATTATTTGATTCAAAGTTTAAGGATTTTCAAGGGAAGCTTCAAACTCATTGGCTTGGTCCATATGAGATTGAAAAATTATTTAGTAATGGAGTAGTGAGGATCAAAACAATAGATGAAAGTCAAACTCCTCTTCTTGTGAATGGTCATAGATTGAAGATATATCAAAAACCAATTTCAAAGGAGGAGTTCATCAAAATCTTCTAGAACAATTCTGAAATGAAGTTAGTGAAGAAGAATCCTTCTTCTCCACCAACTTAGTCTTTATTTTTCCTATCTAACAAAAAAAAATTGTATAAGGTTGAAAACCAATCATTGATTGGCATGCTTATACAGAAAATACAGGGGGAAAATCAAAAGTTTCTAACACCCTATACTTTCCATTTCCTTTCTGTAATAAGTGGTGACAAAAAGCCACAGTCTCTTTGCATTTTGTAAATTTCATTATCTCATCTCACTTCACACTGTTTTAATTTTACAGTTTCACTTCATTCCATTGCCATATCCCACCAATAAATTTTTCCTTCTCCAGTATTTCTTTCATATCCATTTTCATTTATCATCATGTCTTATTTTCACTTACACGGCCATTTCCATTTCATTCATTCATAACCCATATTTCACTCTCTGTTTCACATTCTGCAGCTGATTTTGTTCTGCAGTTGATCCTGTTCTACAGATAATCTGATTATGCAGCAACAATTTGCTTATTAGTCCAAGCAATTCATAATAAAATCATGTATGCAGGTAATTGAAGAAAAAACAACTTTGAATACCAATCATGCCTAAAGTACCTATGGAGAAAACATCAAAATATTAGTAAGCAGAAGGTAAAGGTTCCAAAGGTAAATACAAAAATTTATTTCAAAAGGAAATTTGAAAACATAAACTTGTATAACATGTATGATCACATGTCTCCTGAATTAACCATCATGTGATTTGACCACCACAATGTCTCCGCCATATCTTCCATCTTCAATGACAAACGGTCCAATGATTCCTTCATAACTGATCTCCACCTCAAACTCCATAACTTCTACTTAACCGGTCCTTCACAGCTACACTTATTAACAGTTAGATTAACGACATGACCTACTTATCTACGACTCTCAAACCATGATTGTTTATTTATTGCATGCCAATTCTTAAGTTCTTCTCTCATATTCACGCAGCCATTTCCTGTATACATTCATTCTATTTCCATATCCACATTCGCTCTATTTTCATATACCCAGTCGCTTCATTTCCATATACGCATTCATTCCATATACACAGTCATACCATATTTTTTAGACAGAGAGAGTAGTTTTGAAGGGTAACCGAGAACAAAGGATATGGGGCTTATTATTAGAACTGAGCATGTGGGGGTAAAATACATGGAGGGATATCCACAGCTAAAGAGAATGTTATAAAAGGCCAGATGGTTGTGTTTTATTGAAAAATTTGATGGCTACCGCAAGGAAATCACTAAATCCTTTGCAAGGTCATTTGATGGCATGGAAGTGGAAATAGGGGATATCGAATTTGCAGTCACCAAATCATTCATAACAGAAGCAACAAAACTCCCAAGACTAGGAGAAAGATGGCTTAAAAACAAAGAGTTTCATGATGAATCTTGGAAGGTGATTCTTAAAAACCCAAGTATGGATGTTACAGTCTTTAGAAAAGGGATTCCAATTTCAACACTCAAAAACAAATGGAGTATTATGTTGTTAATACTTCAAAAATTCATTAAATGTGAAGGAAGTTTTGGGTCCATGTATGTTCATCATATATGTTTGTTAATGAATTTTCTAGAGAATGGAACCCTCAATATTCCCTTTTTCCTTCTGAACAGTTTGAGAAGAATGGCAACAAATGTTCAAAAGAAAGTTGAATCAATAGAAACAACTCTATATCATCATGGATTAGTAAAGATTCTAGTTGAATTTCATTTGAGAAGTGTAGGGGATACATGGGAAGCCTTCTTAGTAAGAAATTTCTTCCGAGAAGCTCCAGATTTATCTGAGGGAAGTCCTGTGAAAAGAAGTAGAAGAAGAAATATCAGCATTAAAAGCTCCTCACAAAAAGATGATGCAGAGATAGCTCCTAAATAAGAGGTTAGGAAGTAGACCAAACAGAAGAAATTGAAAGAGAGGGCTGAAGAAATCAGTGAGGAAATTCCTAAAACTTCATCACCTCAAGAAGATGAATAGATACTCTCTAATAGATTGACCAAGATAAAGGAACAAATCAAGAAAAATATGGAGAAAGGAAAAAGGACACAAAATAAGAAACCATAAGCTTCCAAAACTTGAGGAGGAACTCTAGACTTCAGCGTAAGGTGAAGAAGGTGAAATCAAAAGAGGCCCAGTTTATAAACTTAGAGGAAAAAGCCCCAATTCAGTTCCCTGATAGTATTCCATTTGAACAAATTCCACAGAACTCTCCTCCACATAATTTTGAAGGCAGTCCAAGTAGAGCTTCTCCTGGAATAGATCCAATACAACAGCAAATCTATGACTACATAGAGTCATTAGAGAAAAATAATACCTCAACAGATCCAGGAACTTCAGCTAATCCAAAGCAGCATGTCACCCCACAAGAAAATCTAATTAGTTCTCTCAAACAAGAAATTTTTTAGCTAGAAATTCTAAACAGGCGCATCCAGAAAGAAAATGAAACCTTGAGGGAACAGAAAAAACTAGATATAGCTATTCATGACAACACAATGCTACACTTGGGATTATGGTACAAGAAGAACAGGAAGATAAAAAGGAAAAATAAGAAGCTAAACAGAACACTCATTAACCTCAAATACATATTCCTTATGAGGAAGCCAAGGATGGCAGTCAGTGCAAAGAAAAGCAAGAAGAGGAAGTTGGATGTGTTGGTAGAAGTGTCAGAACAAATGCACTAGGAGGAAGAAGTTCACAATTTGGATTTCATGGGGACATGCACTAGTTTTGCAGTGGGGGTATGTTGAGCCTCAAAGCTTCTCTTTCGCTAGCAACTCTTCTCATCCCTTTCCTTTGTTTTTCCATGAAGAAAATGCATTCTCATCATCAATGACTAGTATATATTGCCTTAAGGATGACATTTAGTGATTTACATATTATACTTTTATGTTTTGTTGTTTGAATAATTTTTTTTCATTTAGCTACGGAACGCATCCTATTCTGCAGCTAATCGGCTGTTCCACAGCAATCTTCATGCTTCAACAGGTTATGGGTGTTAAATGAGGAAACCGGCCACATGGGCATCTCTGGAATGGTCATGACATGGATCCTATCCTAGTAAACTAGCCCAAATCGACAAAGAAACCAGTGCAAGACTCTAGTTAATGGAGAATTCAAATGTAGAGGCCGAAGGCAACAGGACTCTGTTTTGTGGATAATCAACATGTTTCACAGTGATGGGAAGTGTTATCTAAAACAACTTCCTGAACCCACGAACTCCAACAGCCATCTGTGCAACTAAATCCAACAGCCATCATCTTGGATTTATGCCTCCAACAGCGGAGGAAGAAAATTGCATGTGCCTATCTTCTACATGTTTTTGGTTGTAACTTATTTTTCTCCACAAATAGTTGCATAATTTTCTTATAAATACCTGCATAATGAACTTAGAAGTAGTTCGAATTTCATCATGTATTAAGCTCAGACTACTGCTCTGTAATTTTGAAAAACTCATTTCCTGTTTTTTTTTAATATGAAGACCGCAAGTTTTATGGATATGTGAATGAGTTTCTTGGAGTTTGATTAAGTACGCATAACCTGATCAGTTGCAGAGGGCCCCTACGTTGACTAAGGGTTTATTTCATTTTGTTTTATCTTTTCTAGTTAACTATAATTTCATCATTTCTTCCATAGTGTTCATAATCGTTTTTGTACTAACCTTGTTTATAATGTAATCCTTATCATTTTCTTACTAATGAATAGCTTCTTTCAGTACTGAATAGCTCATTTTTGCTTAATTTATTTCTAGTTTTTATCAGTAGTTAGAAGTTGAAATGCAGTAGTGTAATGTAGTTTGTTTTATTTACTGTTTCACTAGTCTTTAAGTTTTCAATTAGACTGGTCAGTGCCATCACTAGTCTTGCCATTTTATTACTAATTTATTGACTTATGGTGCAAATGAATGTTTTTGAAGAGCCCTTCTAGTTGATAACTCATCTTAAACTAAGTGGTTGAATACTTCATTCATACAATGAGTATTTTCTACATTTTTACATTTTCTCCTAGAATAATGAAGTACAAAATTCCTCAAAATGTCATCACAAGGAAGTTTTTCTCGCAAAATTGAGAGGCAGAGTAACTAAGTACTTCATTCAGTTTTGTTTCCATAATAGATTAGACATTAGTTGCAATTTCACTTTTAGTTTTAGTATTTCATTTAGTTTTGATTCTGTAATTGATTAGACAACAATTACAATTTTACTTTTTACTTTTTAGTCCATGATTCGGAAATAATGATAAGAGTAGAAATAGAAACTCTGTTTTCATTTCTTGATTAAAATTTGCTTCCAAATCTTACTTAAATTCTTTTAATTCTCATTTCTTTAGGTTCTTAACAGTCTTTACAGAAGTTATATTTAAGATTTTGTTAGTTTTCTTGTAAATCATTAGAGATTAAAGGACCAAAAACCCCCAAAACAACATAAAACACAAAAAAAACGAAGTAAGAAGGGTCATCTAACACAAACAGTGCACTACACTTCATCAGTTTACGATACCCAGATTGATAATTTATGTAGAGCAATTTAGGACACTAAATTGACCAAACGGGTAAGATTCCTACTGTAAAATACTTTAAATTTTTTTGAAGAAAATGTTATATCAAAAGGACTGATGAAAAATTTGGTAATTTTGAGCCCATAACAGATGAAGGTAATCTTCTTGATTACTCTTCTCAAAGTAAAGGATATAAATGTTATAATAAAAGACTTGGGAAAATTGTTGAAAGTATTGATGTTGTAGTTGTTGAAGCATGCAAAAATCCGAAACAAATAAAAACCGAAGATTATGATAATGAAGAAGATGGGGATTATTTTCCCACATCAAATCACAATGATTCTGAAGAAGATGGGGATTATTTTCCCACATCAAATCACAATGATTCTGAAGATGAAACCAATGAAGCACCAGAAGAAGAGATAACGGTAAAAGAAAAGGCTCTGTCCAGGTATGTTCAAAAAAATCATCCAAAAACTCAAATTTTATGAGAAAAAGAAGCAGGTGTACAGAAAAGAAGAACTATTATAGAAACCTCAAGCTATCTAGCATTACTATCCTCCACCGAAACCTCAAAATGTAAATGAAGCATGCAAAGATGAATGTTGGGTCAAGGCCATGAATGAAGAACTTGAGCAAATTGAAAAGAATAATACTTGGGAATTAGTTCCTAGACCTCATGATAAAAATATCATAGGAACTAAATGGATATTCAAAAACAAGCTGAATGAAAATGGAGAACTTATTAGAAACAAAGCCAGACTCGTTTGTAAAGGATATGCTCAACAATAAGGTATAGATTTTGAAGGAACTTTGGCACTTGTTGCTAGACTTAAAGCCATAAGGATGTTTCTTGCTCTTTCTAGCTTTTAGAAATTCAAAGTATACCAAATGGATGTAAAATTTGCCTTCCTTAATGGAAACTTAGAACAAGAAGTCTATAATGAACAACCAGAAGGATTCATTCTTGGAAATGATGCAAAACTTGTATGTAGACTGAGAAAGGCTCTCTATGGTCTGAAATAGGCTTCAAGGGCATGATATTACCGCCTTGAAAAATATCTCCACCAACAGGGTTTTTCAAAAGGGTCAGCGGATAGCAATCTATATACAAAGATTGACACTCATAAATTGCTAATAATTGTTGTTTATGTTGATGATATCATTTTTGCTAGTAATGAAGAATCCATGAGTCATAATTTTGCTTCAGTAATGTAGCAAGAATTTGAAATGTCCTTGCTTGGTGAGCTTACCTATTTTCTTGGTCTACAAGTTCAACAAAATAAAGATGGTATTTTTCTCTCACAAACCAAATATCTCAAACAGATCTTGAAAAAGTATGGCATGGAAGATTCTAAACCTGTATGTACCCCAATGGTAACAGGATGTAGTCTCAACTCAAATGATGAATCAACAGCAGTACATCAACCAACTTACAGATCCATGATTGGCAGTCTGCTTTATCTAACAGGTACCCAACCTGACATCATGCATGCAGTAGGAATAGTTGGAAGATTCCAAGCAAATCCAAAGGAATCACACCTTTAGGCAGTCAAAAGGATTTTCAAATATCTTCAAGGAACACAGAACTTTGGTTTATGGTATCCTAGAGATACAAATATTACTCTTCATGCATATATAGATGCATATTAGGCAAGAAGTGTTGATGACAGAAAAAGCACTAGTGGTGGTGCATTCTATATGGGTTCCAGGTTAGTGTCTTGGTTCAGCAAGAAACAAAGTTCAATTGTGTTATCTATAGCTGAAGCAGAATATGTGGCCACTACATCTTGTTGCACACGACTACTTTGGATGATGCAAACATTGCAAGACATTCAGATCACATGTACTCCATCCATCTCCATTCTATGTGATAATACAAGTGTCATTAGTATTTCAAAGAATCCAGTCATGCACTCCAAGACCAAGCACATACCCATCAAATACAATTTTCTACATGAAAAAGTGCTTGAACAAAAGGTCAAATTAGAATATGTTCCCTCCAAAGAACAGGTTGTTGATATATTCACTAAACCACTGCCCAGAGAGACATTTGAATATCTAAGAAAAAATCTGGGAGTAGTTACTGCATCATCCTGCTGTTAAATCAAAATTTTCAGAGAAAGGTGATTATATGTGTGTTTCCTGAAGTGTAGTCATGTACACATGCAGGTTTCTGTGGATCGAGGAGATGTTTGATGATTAATATGCTATGTTCATTATTTTTATCTGACTAACAAAGATGCCTTGATCTTTGACCTGTTAACAATGCACAGGTAACACCGATTCAGGGGGAGCATTAGACTTCACATACATTCAGCATTATTGGCATTATGATTGCTAAGTCCATCTATGGCTTCAAATATTTATAACATTTTCTCAAGTCATGTAAAAGTCTAGGGTGTGATATGTCTTCTCATACATTTGAATGGGTACTCTTGGATAAATGATGTAATTTATATACCCACTTTACATGGGATGGATGATGTAATATTTCTTGTTTTTGTCATGTATAAACAATTTGTATATCCCCACTTGGTTGGGTGGGTGAGTCAAATTTGGTATATCCCCACTTGATTGGGAGATGGATGTATGTATGAGTCATTGGTGATAGGAAGGTCATCCTCACATAGCTGAGTTATAGAGTCATGTTATTCTTTTAGAAAATCTTTTTGCAGACTTTGCTTGTGCTCAGGGGGAGCATGACCAGCATAATGTATGTCAAAGGGGGAGCATGACCCTTTGCCCTTGATGTCAAAGGGGGAGAGTGACTTGGTGTTGTTGTTGCCATCAAGTCCAAAGGGGGAGATTGTTGGCATTATGATACAGGTGTTTTCCTTGATGGCAACTCACTCAGATGAAAGATCACAGTACAACAGGTTAACAACAAAGAATTACATATCAGACTATAAAGAATGAAGAAAGAGAGGTATACGCAGGTTCACCTTGACCAAGTTGCGTATACACGCAGGTTCATTGACCACAAGTAGTGTATTTGTACTCACACACTTTCACAGAAGGAAAAGTGTGTATATCTTGGAAAACTAAGTTTTTGATCTGAGGTATTTGGTCCATAGTATTTTGATCCATGGTATTGGTCCAAGGTATCTTGTTTGAGGTATTGACTCTAGGTATTTCGTCCAAGGTATTGGTCCTAAGTGGTTTTGGTCCATGGTATTGAGAAAGGCCTAAAAATATAAAAGGAGGAGAAGATCATTAGGCCAGCTGTGCAAGTATCGAATATCTGATGAAGTGTGAGATCTAGTATGCAGGTTATTGGCTTATGGTGTCGTGCTTGATCTGAACCAAGGATGAACCTTAGCAGTTGATGAAGGATAAGATCTAATGATGGATCGGGATCTTAAGACTTGAAATGAATTATCATTATGTGGTTTGATCATGTACAGTCTAGATCTGAATACTGACGCATGTGTTGTTCTGTAAATATTATGATCTGGGTATAACTGAAGTCCAGAATAGCTGCAGAATTATGAATTAATATTTACAGATGTGTACGCTGGTTGGCTTTGATAAAAGCACGTATACACGCAAGTTCGACATATGGAAGTAACGTATACCTCATAAAGTATGTTTCAGTTGTTTATGTTTGTTGTTGCAGAGTTCTGGGTTCTGGTTTGGGTTCTGGTTACTATATTCTGGTGACAGTATTATGAATGATCAGATTGATGGTGATTTAACTATGGGTCGTCAAAATGATTGATTGATTGAATGGTGGTTGAGTTTTAGTGATTGGTTGATGAAGATGTATTTGATGATTGAATTATGATGTTGTTGATGGATCGTGTCTGAAAATTTATGAAACGTGGTCCTTGAAGGAAGAAAGAAGGTCTTATCCTTCTGTAGGTCGCCACCTACGTACTAGTAAACATATCAGCTAGTATAAGAGTTAGGGGGTTGTAGCTCCCTTCTAGTAGAAGCTGGAGAATGAGAGAAGGTTATAACCTTCCGTAGGTAGAATCCTGTGTACTGTTATATGTCTACACTAGTACAAGATTGTAAACAGACTTTCTTATTATTAAAAGAAGACAGAGACGACAATAGTAGGTGGCTTTTACCCACATTGGGTTTCCACCTTATATCTTGGTGTTCATGCGTGTTGTTTATGTGTGATGATTTATTCTGCTTTTACTGCATTGTCTAATAAATCTCTAATATACTAGTTAAAGTTCAATGCATGATAAATTGGGTAAATCAAAAGTTTTCTGCATATACGCTGGTTGGTTTAAGTACAGTCACATATACACGCTGGTTCACTTAGCTGAAGCAGTGTATACAAATCTATTTAGGAAATAAAATTATTAACCTGATAATACTGGTTCACCCCCCCTCTTAGTATTATTTCCAACACATTAAACCATAGGTCTGTTAGAAAATTATATATTACGGAGCAATGGAACACATAAAATATTGCAGAAATATAAACACAGAAAATGCATAAAACAAGAGAGACATAGATATACGTGGTTCACTTAGTTTGGGCTACGTCCATGGAGAAATAGCCAGTCCTTCTTTCTATATTATCCAGCAAACTGAAGAGATACAACCTACGGCACATCCGCTGTAACTCCCTCTTTGCTCTCAATCTCCTCTCTCTTCCTCACTCAGAATACAGATACACATAGACGCAATACAATTCCCTCATATATAGTGAGGGGTTGCCTTCTAGGGAAAAAACCCCAAATTAAACACAACTTCTACTGTCAGATCTCCGCCTAATGAACGACCCAGATTAAATATAAAATTACAACATTTTACAAGGCAATTTTACATCTATTCTTATCTTCGAGGGCACTACCCCAAAGATGGACCCCCCCAAACCCCCCCAGGGGGGACAAGCTCCCCCAGACCCCCCCGCATGGAGGGGTGTACAATCTTCCTGGGGTATACATCTGGTTGAAACCTTTGAATACAGAAGATAATCAAGCTTCACACCCAACAATCTCCCACTTGGAGACTAATTATAGCAACTCCACTACTGCTTCATTTGCTAGACAATGACTCCTCTTTGGACCTAGTTGTTTCTCATCTTCTTCATCATACTTGAAGACCAATTGAAACTAAGCAGATTCTCAATTTCTCCCTGGTTTCAACTTTTGTTAACATATCTGCAGGATTCTGGTTAGTGTGTATCTTTTCCAGCTTCAACTGTCCATCTTCTAATGCTAACAGTATGAAATGGTACGTGAGTTGTATATGCTTAGCCTTGGAATGAAATGCATAGTTCTTTGCAAGATGTATGGCACTCTGGTTGTCACTGTATAACCTACCCAACTCCTGCTTCTTACCAATTCATTCAAAAACCATTGTAACCAAATCATTTCTTTACTAGCCTCTGTAGCAGCAACATACTCTGCTTCTGTTGTTGAGAGTGTAACAACACTTTGCAGTTTTGAGACCCAACTTATAGTTGTTCCACCTACAGTAAATACATATCCTATAGTGCTCCTCCTGTTATCTCTATCACCTACCATATCTGAATCAACATATCCCTGTAGAGCAATGTTTGAACCACCAAAGCATAATACTTGATTTGTGGTACATCTCAAATACCTGAGAATCCACTTCACCACCATCCAATGTTCTTTTCCTGGATTGTTCATGTACCTTGTTACAACTCCCACTGCATGTGCAATATCAGGCCTTGTGCAGACCATTACATACATTAAGCTTCCAACTGCTGATGCATATGGAACTTTAGACATATGAGCCATTTCTTCCTGATTCTTGGGACATGCCTCCTTACTTAATTTGAAATGGCTAGCCAAAGGTATACTAACTGGTTTTTCATTCTACATATTAAACCTTTTCAACACCTTTTCTATGTACTCACTTTGATACAATGTTAATTTGGAATTCTTCATGTCTTTAGTTATTCTCATTCCAAGGATTTGTTTTGCAACACCCAAATCCTTCATTGAAAATGAGTTTGCCAATTTTCTTTTGAGCACATTTATCTCCTGCAAGTTAGAACCTACAACAAGCATGTCATCAACATACAAGAGATAGACGAAGGTGGACGGCGATGGCGATGGCTAGGGTTTCGAACGAGAATCTGGTCGCTGCCGCAACGGTTCACAAGCTTGCCTCAAGGGCCGAAGATGAACTAGGGACCGAGGAAACGGAGATCGCTGGTGGGAGGTTGTCTCTTCTGAAAGCACCTGCACAGAAATGGTCGGTCTCACAGAGACGAATGATCCAAATACACTTAGATCTGCGTGGCTCTGCGTATAGTCTTCAGCAAGACGGGGTGAAGGCATTAACGGAGGTTCCCATTGCTGCGTGGAGATACGAGGAGGGTACTCTCCTGCGAAAGATTGAGGCTCCAATCTGCAGCCCTGAACAAAGAAGCCTGTCTGGCGTACGGCGTTTAGAGGCTAGGCGCTGTCCAACCCAGATCGCGCGGAGAATCGACAGGGGGGACTGCATGATGCAGATCCGCTCCCTTCTACAACACACGGGCCCAATCAGTGCAGTTTTGGCTCAGATCCATACGATCTAGTCCATATCCGAGCACAGAGTGATCCGAGGCACCAGATCGAACACGACCAAGCCTTTATCCGAGTACAGCTGGAGTCCAGGCGGCAGAACGGAGACATCAACCCTAGATCGGGCAGGGTTTATGCAGATCTAGACAAGAAAAAGGAAAAACGAATCAAAACGGAGCCAGATCTGGAATTTCGCCATCAGCCAAAGCAGGTAACAAATATTTGTTTTCAGATTCTGATTAAACCCCCTCAGGGGAAATCTCGATTAGTATGGGTTCATGCAGGAGACACCTCCATGCAGCTAAAACAACAAATATGGGCAGAAATGGGATACCCAGTTCAGGCCCAGCATCTGGTCAGTGGAAGGCGGTCCCTTCAGGACTGTAGATCTTTGGCAAGTTATGAGATTGGGCCAGGATCAATTATTATTTTAAATCTCAGATTGAGAGGAGGGGCTATGCCTCAGGGACAGCCAAGCTCCTCTGGGGTAGACAAGGGAAAAAAAGCTGCAGCCCAGCACCAACCAAAAGGATCCTATAAAAACATTTTACAGGGCAGCAGAAATTCAGGGTCCTCCCCAGATCAAGGAGGACACATGCCCAGGCCATACATAGTAGATCAGTCAGAGAAAACCCCAGCTTTAAACTTAGATTCCTCAGGGCTCGATGATTTCGTCAAGTCCTATGAAACGCAAGCTTTAATTTGCCGTTTCAACAGCTTTTGGCCTAAACCTATGGATCTTTTCCATTGGATCTTCACCAGCTGGACCATGGAGTGTGACATTCATTTATGTGCAAAGGGTTTTTTCATAGTAAGATTTACATCCAAGGAAGTCAGAGATACAGTCATCAGTGCCGGGCCATGGTTTTGGGGAACAGCAGGGCTGTTTGTGACTCCATGGTTCCCAGATTTTGATCCAAATAAAATGACGGTAACCAGAATGCCAGTTTGGGTTAGACTACACAATCTTCCACTGCACTTTTGGGATGAACGAGTGCTGGAAGGCATTGGGAACAGCATAGGGAAATATATCAAAACAGACCTGGACAGGATCGATGAAAGGATCTACACTTACGCACGTATCTGTGTGGAAGTAGACTTAAGTAAAGGGCTGCCGGAAAATATAAGGTTGATCTACAAACAACAGAACTGGTTGCAGGTACTAGATTATGAAAACACCGCTTTCAGATGTAGGATCTGTAGGTGGACAGGACACTTACAAAGCACATGTCCAAAAGACAAGAATAAAAAGAAGCAGAAAGGGAAGCAGAGGAAAGGTTGGAATTTTTCTCCCCCAGATTCAGAGGATGAAGAATCAGAAGCAGCAGAGGAAGAACCTCCAGCAGAGAAAACTGAGGTAACTCAAGAAATGGAGAAACAGAAAGGAATCTCATCAGACAACAAGGCAGTGGAGACAAGCATGGATCCTAGTACGGGAGGCACCAAACGGCACCACCACTCAGATACTTCAGATTCAGACAAAGAACCTGGCCCACAGAATACAGAGACACAGTTAGTCATTGCTTCGATCGAGCCCACTCAAGGAGAGTGGCGCAAGGTCGAAAAGAAAAAGGGGAGAAAAACTTGAAGCGTGAGTTCTACTCACTGCCGGATTCCAGTTTTTGCCCCTTTCATACTCTCTCCTCTCTTCTCTTTTCTTATTCTTTTTTCACGTTAGTCCTCTAACGTTGCGTGGGGTGCGAAAGCACTCGGGCCCTTGTGGCAGCATACGGAATGCTTCAATGCATCTGCTAGTGTAACTTTTCATTATCTTTTTAATAAAAAGTTACCGTTTTTTTTCCTTGGAAAAAATGTCATCAACATACAATAACAATATAATATAGTTTTCATCATTTTTCCTTTTGAGATAAACACAATTATTAGAGTGACATCTAGTATAACCTTGTTCAAACATAAACCTATCAAATTTCAGATACCACTGCCTTGGAGCCTGTGTTAAGCCATACAAGCCCTTCTTCAACCTACAGACTAGTTTATCCTTCCCTTTTACCTCATATCCTAATGGCTATTGCATATATATCTCTTCCTCCAAATCCCCATGGAGAAAGGTTGTCTTTACATCTAACTGCTAAGGATGCAAATCTTCAGCTGCTACTAGACTTAAAATAGTTCTGATTGAAGTCATTTTAACAATAGGAGAAAATATTTCATCAAAATCAATACCTTTCTTCTGTGCAAACCCCTTCACCACAAGTCTAGCTTTGTACCTCTGTTTTCCTCCATCTTCTTCCTTTAGCGTGTAAACCCATTTATTCTGCAATGTGATTTTACCTGCAGGCAACCTAACTAAGTCCCAAGTCTAGTTATGTGCTAAGGAGTCCATCTCTTCTTTCATGGTTTGCTCCCACTTCTTCCTGGTTTCTACCTACACTGCTTCTTATAGCATTCTGGTTCACCAGAATCAGTCAACAATACATAATATAATGAAGGAGAGCATCATTCAGGGGGTCTACTCATCCTAGTAGATCTTCTAACACCACTTTCAGGTGTTTGAAGTGCCTGTTGCTATTGTGGTTGTTGTTCTAACTATTGATCATTATGATTTTTAGGCATCATCACTTTTTTTGTGATCTCGTCAAGCACTGAGTATTCTATGTTTTATTTTTCCTATTTCTTTTCCTACAGTTGATCCTTATAGAAAACCTTTTCATTGAATATGACATCTCTGCTCCTAATGATTTTATGTTTTTCATAATCATAAAAGCAATAACCAAAATCATTAACACCATAACCAATAAAGGTACATTTATTTGATTTTGCCTCAATCTTTGTTCTATTTTCTTTGTTAATGTGGACAAAGGCTTCACAACTAAAAGTCTTTAAAAAAGAGTAGTTTACCTTTTTACTTGTCCATGCCTCCTTTGGAATACCACCATATACGAAACTTGAAGGCCCTCTATTTATTAGATAAACAACAGTATCTATAGCATCTACCCAAAATTGTAAAGGTAATCCTGCATGCAATCTCATGCACCTTGCACACTCCATGATTGTCCTATTCATCCTTTCTAACACACCATTTTCTTGTGGTGTTCCTGGAACTGCCTTCTCTCTATGAATTCCATTCTCAAAAAAATACCCATCAAACTCTTTGTTGCAATATTCACCTCCATTTTCTGATCTGAGACACTTCAACCTTTTTCCTATCTCATTTTCAACCAAAGCTTTCCATTTCTTGAAAGTATCAAATACATCAGATTTATTTCGAATACAATAAATCTAGGTTTTTTTGGTTGCATCATCAATAAAAGTAACATAATAATGAGAGCCACCAAGAGATGATACCTGAGCAGGTCCCCATACATTTGTATGCACAAGCTCTAACTTTTCGATATTCTTTTCTTTCCCAACTCTAAGGAATCTAACTCTCTTCTGTTTTCCATAAACATAATTCTCACAGAATTTTAAGTCAACATGCTTCAAACCTAGCAACAAATTTCTTGAGTGAAGAATCTGCATCCCCTTCTCACTCATGTACCCAATCCTATGATGCCACAATGTTGTATCTTCTCCAGTAGAGTTTAAAGCATTAATAGAATTAGAAATACCATTACATAAATACAATGTACCAACCTTTCCTACTTTCGCTATTACCAGGGATCCTTTAGTGACCTTCCAAGTTTTATCTGTGAAAGTAGTTACGCAAACTTTGCCTCCCAACTGCCCTATTGAAATTAGATTTTTCTTTAGATCTAGAATGTGCCTTACCTCCTTCAATAGCCACTAATTTCTATTTTGCAATTTTATGAAAATTGTACCCATTCCAATGATTTTACAGGGTTTATCATCACTCAATTAGACCTATCCAAAATCTCCTTGAACATAATCATAAAAATGTTTCCTATCAAGTGTGGCATGGAATGAGGCCCCTGAATCTACCACCCAGGCATCAATAACATTTTCTAATGAAAGAATCAAAGCATCTTGCAACACATCACATGTTACATTCACTTCATGATTAGTTTCTTATTTTGCATCTCCTTCTTTTCCCTTTTGAGACTTGCAATCTTTCTTCAGGTTTCCTTTCTTCCTGCATTTCCAGCACATTATCCCCGAACTGGACTTGGATCTGCCTTTTCTTGACTTACTGCGATATCCTGGGCTCTTTCCTCTTTCCATTTTTCTTCCCCTATCTCTCTAATCAAAGAAATACCTGATGTCTCACCAAAGCTTTGCCATCGCATTTCCTCACTAAGGATTGCACCAACAACATCATCAAACTTTAAAGTACTAGATCCAGAGACAGAGTTATTAATGGCCATAACTAAACCATTCCAACTTTTTGGCAATGAGCACAGAAATAACAGAGCCCTAACTTCATCATCAAAAGTTACCCCTACAGAACTTAACTGACTTGTAACTGTATTAAAATCATTTAAATGGTTTGCAACAGATCCACCTTCTGACTTCTTCATATTAAATAAATGTTTCATAAGAAATACCTTATTTGAAGTTGATGGTTTTTCATATGGTTTGGCCAATGTCGACATTAAACCCTCTGCTGTTGTTTCCTTTGAAATATTAAATGCTATTGATGCCGCTAGGCACAGTTGTATTGTTCCAAGTTCCTTTCTATCGAGAATATTCCATTGTTTGTCTTTCATACTCATCGGCTTCTTTGTCTTTCCTCTCAATGGTAGGTACAGATCTCTCTGATACAGATAATCTTCAATCTACATCTTCCCAGCTGGTAGTTTTGGTTGTTGAATTTTTCGACCCTAAACCTACCATCTTTCGCCATTGCTCCCCCTCAAACCAGGAACCCTTCTCTCCAGCGAGTTTATTAGCCAAATAGACCTTCGGCTCTAATACCAGTTGTTATAAAATTATAGATTATGGAGCAATGGAAGACATAAAATATTGCAGAAATATAAACACAGAAAACGCATAAAACAAGAGAGACACAGATATACGTGGTTCACCTAGTTTGGGCTACGTCCATAGAGAAATAGCCAGTCCTTCTTTCTATAGTATCTAGCAAACTAAAGAGATACAACCTACAGCAGATCCGCTATAACTCCCTCTTTGCTATGAATCTCCTCTCTTTTCCTCACTCAAAATACAGATACACATAGGCACAATACAATCCCCTCATATATAGTGAGGGGTTGACTTCTAGGGCAAAAAATCCTAAATTAAACATAACTTCTACCGTTAGATCTCTGCCTAATAAACGGCCTAGATTGACTATGAAATTACAACATTTTACAAGGCAATTTTACATCTATTCTTAGCTTCGGGGGCACTACCCCTGAAACCCCTGGCGGGGAACCACTGGCCCCTGGACCCCCCAGTCGGGGGGGATGGGCCCCCCTAAACCCTCGCAGGGGGGACAAGTCCCCCCCCGCACCCCCTCGCGTAGAGGGGTGTACAATCTTCCTGGGGTATATATCCAGCTGAAACCTTTAAATACAAAAGATAATTAGGCTCCACACCCAACAAGGTCTATACAATCCTCAATAGAATGGTGTAGTTGAAAAAATGAACAAGACTATGTTAAACATGGTTCATTTCATGATACTTTTAAAAAATCTAAAGTGCATGTTTGGGGATGATTCAATTATATGTGTAATATATGTGGAAAATGGGTTTCCATCTCATTCTCTTAGAAAGAAGACTCTGTATGAAATGTGTTATGTCCAAATTCCTTTTGCGAGGGATCTCAAGGTATTTGATTCCACCTATTATGCCTTGACTCCCAAGGAGAAAAGAAACAAGCTTGATGAATGGAGTGGGAAGTGCATATTCCTGGGGTACTCAAATACCACCAATGGATATCATATTTAATATGAGTTAAGAAATAATTTTATTCTTTCCAAATACGAAATTTTTCTTGAATGTTGAAATAATGACAAAATTGTTGAACGATAACTTGATCATCTGGATAAATTCACTCATTTAAATACATATCATGAATTTTATGATGAGATTCCACATCTTGAAGGGGAAACAATATAGTGAATCAATCTCTACAATGTCCTTTTGAAGCACCATCTTCCCCTCATGAAGTTTCTTCCAAGTCACATTAGCTTGAGGGAAAAAATGGGCCTCAAAACAAAAAATGTATTAACAAAATTAACTTTGAAAGAACCAATAGGATTTAAGATGGTAGGTCATCCCTAGTGGAAAATATTTTGGAGGGAAAATAAGAAAAATACTTTTTTAATAGTATTTGTGGCTTATCTCCTTCCAGGTTCACTCAAATTTCAAAAGTAGACGCACATTCGATGTGGAATTAAATTCCACATCAAATGAGTACCCACTTGGCATACTTTTGATTATATCTGCATCAAAAAATAAATAAATAAATAAGCATTTTCATGTATTTTCATTTTTTCAATGCAGATATAATCAACAGTATGCAAAGTGGGTACTTGTTGGATGTGGAATTTGATTATGCATCCAATTCATATCTAATATTGAAATCTAAGTGAACCTTTAAGGAGATAAGCCAAAAAATAGAATAAAAAAAGTAGTTTATTTTCTTTTTATTTAAAAATTCATAAGTCTTATTTTATTAGCTTAACTATTATTTTATTATTTTCCTTAGGAGGCCCATTTTAGACCTCAAAATTCCCCTGATGCTAGATCATGAAGATCCATTATATGGTGTGATTGAGAGGATTGTAAGGCTAAATCTTGATGCAACACCTTCTCAAACAATGGAGTGACCTATACCATCTCAAAACTACCATTAAAGCAGCTCATCAACACACTTAAAAGTGTTCATCATGATAAGGTTGCAAAAATCAAAACCTAATGTTTCACCAAACAAGACTGTGATAATGTAGATGATGTGGATGTTTCATATGATTGTGAATTGAAATTATCTACTAACTTTGAACCAACTTAATTTGAATAATTTGCTTCTCATTTGAAATTACCTTGTCCCATTATTGATGTCCCAATGTTACTAGCATGTATTTCTAATTTATTGATCATACATGTATGGATAAAATCATCAACTAAATAGTTGAAAACTTAAGATATTTTTGCAAGAACCAACTATCATCAATGGTTAATTTCACAATAGGTTTGTGTCCCAAATTTACAAGAACATATTGATGGTTCATTTGACAATGTGTTCATGACCTGATTCTCAAAGGATTACATGTCCATTTTGCATGGTGATAGTTCATTTGGAATTATGTCTCCATAGTGGTAAGGGTTTTAGTTTTTTGGTTTGGAATTTCTTCCAAGAACATGTGTCTAGGGTTTATACTTAAAAGAGTAGGCTTTATTCCTCTTATGATACAGATCATAGAGGTCCCTATTCAACCATAACCACTTGTGACATGCATGTGGTAAAGCCATAAAACTCACTCGTCATACCAATGATGTAGACGACTATAAGATTACTTAACCTTTACTTTAGTTTCTCTCAAATTTGTGAATGTAATATCACTTGCTTCACTATATATAAATTTTCTAAGATCTCTATTTTTGGGTATCAAAAGATTCATTATTGGGCACAGGACAATCTATACTTTCCTCATGGCTTTGTTGTCGTTTATATTCATGCCAGTTGCAAACAAATAATTGCTCATCACAATCATTGTATAGTGATGCCAAAGTTGTAAAGGATTAAAGTTTTTTCATGCCATTTTAGAGAATAATGAAATTTCAAAATATAACATTGTTCTTGGTATTTGAATCAATAAGTTCTTCTTCTTCCTATATTTTGTTGAGTATGCAAATTCTTTGCATTGAATGGTTTCCCAAACAAATAAAGTGAGTTTTTTTACCATGGTGAATTCTAGTTGAGCTTAAAGCTTCATTACATATGTGTTAAAGAGATTAAAAAATATTCTCCATGTAGGTTTTAACCCTGTATAGATAAAACCTACAAACAAATTCTTAAAAAAACAAAAAATATGCAATGGCGAGAACACAAAATATACACAAATTTTTCTCCTCGAACTAAAAACCAAGAAAACCAGATTTAATTTTTAATGTGTCCATTTACAATATTACAATACATTATTGATTTGAAAATCACTTGTGAGTGATCCCAGTTAATTAATTAATGAATGAAGGTATTACAGGCTCATGTGCCGGTGTGTGTCTATGTTATCTTAGGCAACGGATCGATAAGATTGCAAAATACACAGACACTGGAAAACAATAAGAGAAACACAGCAAGAAAAACAGAACATAACAAATATTAGTAAGGAGTTCACCCAATCCTCCTGAGCTATGTCTCCGGTCCAGCTTTCAGTGGTAGCCTCCTTTTATTGTGTCTCTAAATACAGTTTTTACAATTAGGAGCTCAATTTGAGTCTTCCAAAATAGATGATGCTTAGTAGGGTGGTCCTTGGATTCCCCAAGCCACTAGAGTGCACAGACTCTTCCTTACCAAGTCTCTACCTCAACCAGTCTTAATGGAATGAGTCCAATTTGGTACTCAGATCTGACAGATATCCTCACAGGGATCACTTGGACCTCTCAAGCCTGATTCTATCTGCTCGATGCTACCTTAACTCTACAGGTCAACTCGATTCTCTGTTCAGCTTCTTTCTTCGCTCTTTGTTCTGTCTTTCTGTCTCACTATCTCCTTCTTCCTTTTTTTTTCTCTTTGTCTATTTGTGGCTTAAAGCCATTCTGTCTCATGACTGTTCACTTCCTCTTCTGCCTCTTCAGATCGCCTGCTGTTGTTTGCTTGGAATTCCCTACCTCTGCGTCATCGCCATTATGTAATGTCTCACAGTGAAGTGGCCACTTGTCCTCTTACAAACTGCGCCAGCTCTTCCTCAAACAGTTTGGTATTTCGGTTACGTCATGAAACGATTCATCCACAAACTCAACAGTCCAATCAGACTTCAACCTTTATGTGTTGTAGCTTATTTTCCCCCTCCGAATCTAGTTTCCCATCGGGTGCAATCTCCACTGTTAGATCTAGGGCATCCAGATCCTACGGTTATTGCTCTTATCGTGCGGTTGACTTGCTCAAATGTTAGCCTGCGATGAGAGCGGTTTTCTCTCTCATCCGCTGGACAAGCATCATCCAACGTATGGAATCACTGGGTCCTCTGAAAATTCCACTTACCGCCCAAAACGCCTCCGATATTCCACTGGTTTTGGAGTGCGAGACCCGCCTATCATTTCAACGCTTTCCCCATGGTTTTCGGCTTCCCTTGTGACCAAGTGCTCAGGGCTATTCCTTCTCGAGGGGTTTTTCCCATCGATGCACGATTAGCGCTTAGTGTTAATCGCACATCAGAAATGGCCTCCGTTTTCTGATCTAGACTTCCTAACTACTAGTTTGCGTCCTGCGCAGTTTCCATGGGCCTCGGTCAGCGTGCTTTGACTGAGGTCCTCGTCATTCCTTGCTGGCTACAAACTGGCATTGTCTAGAGGTCTTCCTGATAGCTCATTATTCACAAGTTTTTAAAGTCTGTCATGATCTAATCCTGTCATAGAACTCTAATAATTTTCATGGATCCAATTCGAATCACGGCCTTCCCACTGGAAAAGCTTTTGGACCACCAAAATTTAGTTTTCAAGCATCGACTAAGTGAGGATATAATTGTCTCACTTGTCCAATCTCTATCCACTTCGCACTACTTGGCTTTGAACCCTTGAGCCCAATTCTGAGGTACTCAACATCTCCCCTGCACGTCGTCTTCACCTTCCTGTCTAGAACTGTGTCTTCCTGCAATTCATTAAGATATTCAGGTAACAGGTCATCAATAGAAGGCAATTTACTCTACTCTTCGGGATCCTCAATTAATGAAGGTTCAAACAGTCTCAAGCAATTTGCATTCACGACTGAGTAGATGTGCATGTAAGTTGGTAAATCAAGGCGAAAAGCATTCTCGCCAATTTTCTCAAGTATCGTGAAGGGTCCATACCTAATAGGCTTTAGCTTTTTACCTTCACCTTGCATCCTATCCTTGCTGATATACAGTCAGACTTGGTCACCAACTTGGAAACTATGCTCCATCTGATGCTTGTCATGCCTTGCCTTGTATTTGGCTTGGCTCTTTTCCAACTGTTCCTATACTACCTGGCGGATCTCTTGGATTTGTTCAATGAACCTAGTTGCCCTATCCACATCACTGTGTCCCTCAACTATGGTGTCTTTACCAAAGACAAAATCCAAAGGAGACCTTGGTGTGAAACCAAAACAGGTCTCAAAAGGAGATCTTTGTGTAGAAGAATGTTTGGCTCTGTTGTAAGCATGCTACACATAACACAAATGTTCATCCCAAAGCTTAGGATGCTTACTGCGATATCCTCTTAGTAACTAGATCACTGTCCTGTTGACTACTTCGGTTTGGCCATCATTTTGTGGATGGAAAGTTGTGCTTTTCTTCAGTTTGGTGTCCATCAGTTCACACAGACTTGACCAAAACTTCCCCACAAATCGGGTGTCTCGATCAGATGCAATGGAAGTGGGTAATCCAAAATGAACCCATACATGTTGAAAGAACAATTTTGCATTTTGTTTAGCTATAATCTATTTATTACAAGGTATCAAAATACACATTTTGCTGAACCTATCCACAACAACATACAAATAATCATGACCTTTCCTAGATTTAGGTAGTCCTCCAAAAAAATCCATGGAAACACTTTCCCATGAGTGAGAAGGAACTGGTAATGGAGTGTACAAGCCTAGTTTTCTATTGCTAGGCTTGCTTTTAGCACACATAGTGCACCCTCTTACATATCTAGAAACTGTCTTGTTCATTTTCGACCAATAACAAAATATTTGCAGCTGTGCAACTGTTTTAATTACCCCAAAGTGACCTGATATTAGAGAAGTGTGTGCTTCTTGAATTATCTTTACTCTTTCAGTTTGTGGAATGCATAGCTTCCCACAATGATATAAGAGTCGGTCCTTGACATGAAAATCCAATTCTTCTACTCATTTTCCTTGACTTAAAGTTTCATATACATCTTTAAAGTCTATGTCTTGAGCATATTGTTCAATGTAGCTCTCATGTAACACAGAATTATGCTTAAGTATAGTAGATGCATTTATAATGGGTCTAGATAACATATCTGCAACTTTATTGTGTATGCCCTTTTTATATCTGATGACTAAATGAAACTGTTGTAGAAAACCCATCCATATATAGTGTATTGATTGTTGCATCTTAGTTTGGGAGTGTAGATATTGAAGTGGTTGATGATCAGTATGTATTACTGTCTCCTTGCCCATTAAGTAATGTTTCCACTTTTTCACACTTTGTACTAATGCATACAATTCTTTATCATATGTAGGATAGTTAACCACTACAAAATTAAATGTCTCAGAATGATAACATATAGGTTTACCGTGTTGTGTCAACACTGCTCCCATGGCATAGTCACTAGCATCCATTTGGATCTCAAATGGTCTTTGAAGATCAGGCAGTGCTAGTACTGGTGTTGTACTGATCTTTTCTTTCAAGGTGTCGAAGGCTTTTTGTTGTTTGCCTCCCCACTGAAACACCTTGTTCAATCCTGTTAAAGCATGTAACGAAACTGTAATTAAGGAAAGTTAGAAATGAACTTTCTCCAATATTGTGTTGCCCCTAAAAAGCTTCTACCTTTTGTAGCAGATTTGGGTTTAGGCCAGTTTACAATGACTGCCACCTTAGAGGGATCTATCTTCAATTCACCACCCCCTACTATATGTCCCAAATAATTCATAGATGTTTTACCAAATTCACATTTTGAGAGTTTAACATAATTTTTTTCCCTTTTCAAAACATCTAGTGTCTGCTTAACATGCTTTAAATGTTCTTCCCATGTTTTGATAAATATCATAATATCATCCAGATACACAATAACAAAATCATCAAGAAAAGGTCTGAGTACATCATTCATTAATCTCATGAAAGTAGCAAGAGCATTAGTTAAGTCAAAAGGCATAACCAGCCACTCATACAATCCCTACTTTGTCTTGAAAGCAGTCTTCCATGCATCTTGTTCTGCAACTCTGACTTGATGGTATCCACTATCTAAGTCTAACTTGGAAAAATAAATAGCCTCTTTCAATTGATATAACAAATCATCTATGCAAGGAAGGGGATAATGATTTTATATTGTTATCTTATTCAGTGCTCGGTAATCAATGCACATTCTCCACGAGCCATCTTTCTTTTGTTGAAATTTGGTACGAAGGACAGGTGGTTCCCTAAGGCTTTGATCTTTGGCCTAGGAAAAAGTGTCCAAAAGAATTTAATTTTTCTCCTAAAGTGACTTTATATTTTTTAAAAGTCAAATCTAATTTAAAAGTGACTTTAAGTGATAAAGTTACTAAAGTCTAATTTTAAAGTGACTTTAATAAAGTCAATGTAAAATTAGAAAGGAAAAGTGACTTTGGAAATAAATGACTAAGTGGGTGTTTATTAAAGTGGGGTGAATTAAAAAATAGAAAGTGAGATTTAAATGAGCATTTAATCTCAGCCCTAGATCTCAATCTATTTCAGCCATTGGATTTAGGGATTCCCCAAAAGTCACTTAGGGTTAGATTAAAGGAGGGAAAGGAGGAAAAGGTCATTCATTCTTTCATGAGCAGATTGAGAGAAGGAGAACAAGGGAGCAAGGGAGATTTCTGGACAGAGAACAAAAGGAGACAGCAGCTTGGCACACATTCCAAGGTAGCATTTTAGCAAGTCCTTATAGCTGAGTTAGCACACAGTGAAAGGCAGATATTGGGCACGATTTTCTAGAAATCCGTACAACAGTTTTTGTGGAGGTTGTACAACAAATTTTGAGGAGGTCGTAGAGCAGTTTTAAAGGAGGCCGTACAGCAAGGAGGTCATACAGTAGATTTGGAGGAGGCCGTATGGCAGTATTGTTGTTCTGTTTTGCTGTTTGCAAGTTTTCCAGTTGGCCGTGAGGCACGAAAACGAGATAAGTTGTAAAAGTTTGCTTGCTGATTTTTTGTTGAATATTTCTCTTACTGTAAAAAGAATTTTCCAAAAATAAGGAGCTTTCGAACTGGTTTTCCCCAAGAGTTGTAGGGAGTTTTTCCATGGTCACCTTGACCAAAAATCACGGTGTTTAAATGTGTTGAATGGCTGTTTGTATGTGCTGATTTTTATTTCTGCATTTTCCATCATTTTGTAATTTTTCCAGAATTTGTGTTTTCAGCAAAATTTATTTTCCAGTTGTTAAATGTATGGATATGGGAAAGGGCATTTAACTATTTTGGAGAAATAAGGTGAAACTGAAAACCGGGGTGGGAAATGAGAAATTTTTACATGGTATCAAAGCTTGAGTGCCGAAGTGCAGTTTGGGACAACAAGGAGGAAAATTACGGCCTGCTGATTTTTCACTCAGAAAATTCCAGCAAGCTGATTTTTCACAAACAACAGTTTTATCCTTACTACAGCAGTGCTATTTTTCAGTTTTAGGACAATAGGATGACATTGGGATTGAGGGTGGAGGATAGGTTGGATGGGCATTCCAATTACATCGTTTGGAAGGAGAGAATGCAGAGTATTTTTTAGGAGGCAGAAGTCTGGGACATCATGGTGCATACCACACAGTACCCTGTTGTTGTGCCTACTGATGCTACTCAGTTGGCTGATTATAATAAAAATAACAACAAGGATAAGAGACTGATTCTAGATGGAGTCAAAGACCATTGCATTCCTCATGTGAGAGGAAAGAGAAATGCCCATGAGATGTGGACAACATTTTCCAATCTCTACCAGAGTACTAATGAGAACCGAAAAATGGTCCTGAAGGAGAAGCTGAAGACCATTAAGATGAGCAATGATAGTGCCGCTGGATATCTCACAAAGATTACTAATATGAGAGATGAGTTGGCAGCAGTTGGAGAGGTCATTCCACCCACTGAGTTGGTGCAGATTGCAGTGAATGGCCTCCCCCGTTCATGGATGAACTTTGTTGATGGGGTTTGTGCACGTGAGACCCTTCCCACATGGGAGAGGTTTTGGGATGATTGCATTTAGACAGAGATCAGGAAAGGTTAGCTTAGGGTAGCCAAGCCAGTTGAGCAAGATGAGGATGCACTATTGGCAAGAGGCAAGAAAGGAAAAGGGAAGAAGCAGGCTTCCACAAGCAATGGTGGGGGCAAAGGCAAAGGTAAAGGTAAACAAGATAACACACAGAAGGACTATTCCAAGGTGAAGTGTTGGAATTGTCAAAAGATGGGACACTATGTAGTTGTGTGTCCGAAGAAGAAGAAGAAGAAGAAGGGGAAGAACCAGAGTATGGCAGCTTCAGCAGAGGTTGAGGACTTTGCAGATCGTTTTGACCGAGAGTTTGCATTCACTGCGTGTAAGTCCTCTAGTGCAAGACACCTGCCACACAGGTTCAAAGAGAGCATCTTCGGGTATCTGGTATGTGGACAGTGGGGCTTCACGTCACATGACAGGAGTCCGTGAGTACTTCTCAGAGCTTTCAGAGAGTGGCACTGATATAGAGGTAGTACTTGGTGATGACAGAGTTGTTAGAGCAGTCGGTGTGGGGACACTGACATTTCAGAGGGAGTCTAAACCTCCCTTGAAGGTGTCAGATGTTCTTTATGTGCCAGGGATGAGGAAGAACCTCATATCTATCTCAACTTTGGAGGATAGAGGATATGAGGTATTGTTCAGGGGAGGACAGGTGTTGATGTATCCCAGGGGCACTCTAGCTGATTCAGCTAGAGTGATAGGTGTACGCCATGTAAAGGTGTACAAGTTTGCATTCCAGCCCCTTTTGGCATTGAGCAGTAGTACCAATAGCAGAGCTATCAGTTCTGAGTTGTGTGAGATTTGGCACTACAGGATGGGGCCTATGTATCATGGAGCCTTGAGGACCTTGCGGGAGATCACTATAGGTGTGCCAGATTTCAGTACTGATCACTTTGATACTTGCAGAAGATGTGCGATGGGCAAGTTTTCCAAATCCCCTTTTCCCAGCAGTGACAGTAGAGCGACTGGGATACTTGATTTGATTCATTCCGATGTGAGCGGTCGGATGTCTCATGTTTCCTTGAGTGGATATGAGTGCTATGTTTTATTCATTGATGATCACTCCAGGAGGACCTGGATTTATTTCTTGAAGGCCAAGAGTGAGGTCTTCAAGCAGTTTCAAGAGTTCATAGCTCTTGTGGAGACACAGACAGGTCAGAAGATCAAGTCCCTGAGGTCGGACAATGGGGGAGAGTACACCCTTGGAGAGTTTGTTGGCTATTGTGCGGAGGCAGGCATTAGGAGGGAGTTCACTATTTCTTACAACCCCCAGTAGAACGGGGTTGTGGAGAGGAAGAACAGATCCATCGGAGGGGCTTCCAAAGCCATGTTACATGATCATGGGCTTCCATTTTTCTTGTGGGCAGAGGCCTGCAACACAGCTATTTATTTGTAGAACAGGAGTCTGCATCGTGCCTTGGGGCACATGACTCCGGAGGAGGCTTTTTCTGGGAAGAAGCCTGATATTGGTCATCTTCGTATCTTTGGGTGCATTACATACTCCTAGAAACCCAAGGAGAAGAGGACCAAACTAGAGCCTACTGCAGAGAAGGGTATTTTTGTGGGTTACAGTGAGACCTCAAAGGCCTTTCGGATTTACATTCCTGCACAGAGGAAAGTTGTTGTCAGGCGGGATGTGAAGTTCGAGGAGGACAGGGCCTTTAGGAGATCATGGGAGTTAGAGTATCTGGATCAGCCAGACCCTCAGCAGTAGTTGAGTCAGTTGCAGGGATCCAGTGGGCAGGGATCAGGAGGATCCAGAGGTACATCTATGAGGATGTCAGGTCCGTCAGTGAGCAGTGGCTCGTTGGGCCAAAGGGGTGGTGCTCCGGGAAGCATGCAGAGCAGTTCACAGAGAAGTTCACTAGGGAGTCCACTGATGGACAGTTCACACGGTACCTCAGCTTCTACAGGTTCAGGCGCAGGCAAGAGGACAGCAGACAGACAGTCAGGAGTTCAGGCTCCTGATGATGATGATGAGGAGGAGTTTCATTCTCCAATGGGAGAAGTATGCTCAGGGAAAAGGAAGCCCAAGTGGCTTCAGGACACCTTGAGAAATGCCACATCTGTTGTTGAGCCTAAGAGGTCGGTCAGAGAGAGTAGACCACCTGAGAGGTTTTGTAGCTATATGGCAATGGCTACCAGCATCCTTGACTTTGAGCCTTCTAGCTATGAGGAGGCAGCTAGCCAGCAGGTCTAGGGAGAGGCCATGCAGGAGGAGTATTCTTCTATCATGAAGAATGATGTTTGGGAGGTGGTGCCGAGGCCTGAGGGAAAATTCGTGGTTACTTCCAGATGGCTTTACAAGGTAAAGCATGTTGCAGATGGCATCAGTGAGAAATTCAAAGCGAGGTTTGTGGCTAGAGGGTTCTCCCAGGTAGAGGGAGTTGATTATGAGGAGACCTTCGCTCCCGTGGCTCGATATACTTTGATCCGCTCCATTATATCGATAGCAGCAGAGATGGGTTGGAAGATCCACCAGATGGATGTGAAGACTGCATTTCTCAATGGCTGCATATAGGAGGAGGTGTACATTGAGCAGCCACAGGGCTTTGAGGTGCATGGGAAGGAGTCCCATGTGTGCAGACTGAAGAAGGCCCTTTATGGCCTGAAGCAAGCTCCCAGAGCTTGGCACTCCAGGATAGATACGTACTTACAGGGGATGGGTTTCACAAAGAGTGAGGCAGATCCGAACCTTTACTATATTGTGATAGGTGAGGAGCCTCTCGTTCTGGTGTTGTATGTGGATAACTTGGTCATTACAGGTGCAGAGAGACTCATAGAGCACTGGAAGAGATATCTTGTGGCGGAGTTTGAGATGAAGGACATCGGCTTGATGCATTACTTTTTGGGTTTGGACATGTGGCAGGAGGAGGGGCATTTCTTCCTGGGGTAGGGGAAGTATATTGTGGACATCCTTGGTAGATTCCACATGGAGGATTGTAAACCCATGTCGACATCGATGATCACCAACTAGAAGAAGCTTCATGCTTTGGATTCCGAGTTGGTGGATCCCACATTGTACAGACAGTTGATTGGTTCCTTGATGTATTTGGTCAACACTAGACCTGATATTTGTTTTGCAGTCAACATGATGAGTCAGTTTATGTGTGAGCCTAGGAAGGTTCACTGGGTGGCTACAAAACACATTTTGCAGTACTTGTAGGGGACAGTGGATTATGGTCTAGACTACAAGCAGGGGGGTGGAGTGAGATTGGCAGGTTATAATGATTCTGATTGGGCACGTTGTGCTTCTAATAGGAAGAGCACTTCAAGGTGCTGTTTTGGGTTGGGTTCGGCAGTAGTGTCATGGTTCAGCTGGAAGCAGCAGTCAGTAGCATTGAGTTCAGCGGAAGTAGAGTATATGGCAGCCAGTCGAGATAGTTGTGAGGTCATTTGGCTTCACAAGATGTTGTTTGGCTTATTTGGTCAGCCGTTGAGACCTTCAGTGATTTACTGTGATAATCAGAGCTGCATTAAACTCACGGAGAATCCAGTATTTCATGACAGGTCGAAGTATATCGGGATCAAATATCATTTCATCAGAGACTGTGTTCAAAAGGGCACTGTGAAGCTTGAGTATATTCCCACTGATGAGTAGGTTGCAGATATTCTTACCAAAGCCTTACCACGGGGCAAGTATGACTACTTCAAAGACACGAAGGGTGTGGTGAGGAACACCTTCCTTGGTAAGAGGGAGTGTTGAAATTTGTTACCGGAGGACAGGTGGTTCCCTAAGGCTTTGATCTTTGGCCTAGGGAAAAGTGTCCAAAAGAATTTAATTTTTCTCCTAAAGTGACTTTATAATTGTTGTAAAGTCAAATCTAATTTAAAAATGACTTTAAGTGATAAAGTTACTAAAGTCTAATTTTAAAGTGACTTTAATAAAGTCAATGTAAAATTAGAAAGGAAAAGTGACTTTGGAAATAAATGACTAAGTGGGTCTTTATTAAAGTGGGGTGAATTAAAAAATAGAAAGTGAGATTTAAATGAGCATTTAATCTTAGCCCTAGATCTCAATCTATTTCAGCCATTAGATTTAGGGATTCCCCAAAATTCACTTAGGGTTAGATTAAAGGAGGGAAAGGAGGAAAATGTCATTCATTCTTTCATGAGGAGATTGAGAGAAGGAGAGCAAGAGAGCAAGGGAGATTTCTGGATAGAGAAGAGAAGGAGGCAGCAGCTTGGCACACATTCCAAGACAGAATTTTAGAAAGTCTGTACAGCTAAGTTAGCACACAGTGAAAGGCAGATATTGGGCACGATTTTCTAGAAATCCGTATAGCAGTTTTTGTGGAGGCCGTACAGCAGATTTGGAGGAGGCCGTACAGCTGTTTTCAAGGAGGCCGTACAGCAGTTTTTGTGGAGGCCGTACAGCAAATTTTGAGGAGGTCATACAACAGTTTTCAAGGAGGTCGTACAACAGGGAGGCCATACAGCAAATTTGGAGGAGGTCGTACAACAGTATTGTTGTTCTGTTTTGTTGTTTGCAAGTTTTCCAGTTGGCTGTGAGGCACGAAAACGAGATAAGTTGTAAAAGTTTGCTTGCTGATTTTTTGCTGAATATTTCTCTTACTATAAAAATCATTTTCCAGAAATAAGAAGGAGCTTTCGAACTGGTTTTCCCCAAGAGTTGTAGGGGGTTTTTCCAGGGTCACCTTGACCAAAAATCACTATGTTTAAATGTGTTGAATGGTTGTTTGTATGTGCTGATTTTTATTTTTGCATTTTCTAGCATTCTGTAATTTTTCCAGAATTTGTGTTTTCAGCAAAATTTATTTTCTAGTTGTTAAATGTATGGATATGGTAAAGGGAATTTAACTATTTTGGAGAAATAAGGTGAAACTAAAAACTGGGGTGGGAAATGAGAAATTTTTACATCTTTCTCACCAAAACAATTGGTGACCCACATGGTGATGTGCTAGGTCCAATGAACCCTTTCTCGAGCGACTCCTACACCTGCTTCTTGATTTCTGCGTTCTCTAAAGCGGAAAACCTGTACATTCCAATGTTAGGCAATGGAGCATCTTGCTACAAAATAATATCATGCACTATTTCCTTTTTGGGTGGCAGACCTTTAGGTTCTTGAAACAAGATATCATACTCTGAAACAACTTTTTCTAAATCAACTTGTTGTTTAGCATCACAGCCCTCAAATACATCGGTTTTATCTGGTTTCTTTTCCTTTACAATCATCAGTAAGAATTTTTTGCATGAATTTATCATTCTTTTCATCTGCCCTAAGTTTATGAGAGTGTAATTATTTTTGATCTTATGAGCTCTTACAAAGTATTCGATTCCATCTTTAACAAGTAGATACTTGTTCTCAACTCTGTAGAAAATAGCTTTTCTGTCATACAGGTAAGGAATTCCTAAAACAATTCCACATATATCCAAAGGAATTATGTCTAACTCAACCTCATCTATAAATGTTGAGCCAAAAGAAAACTTGAGTTTGCATTGTCTAGTCACTTGTAGTTGTGCTTTATCATTTAACCATCCTAATGGGTATGGTTTGTTGTGAGGTGTAGTTTCTAATTCCAACTTCTTTACAATTTCTTCAGAAATTAAATTTACTTATGAGCCACTATTAAACAAAGTATCAATCTTTTGATGTTTGGAAATAACGCGAATATGGAAAAGCTCATGTATTTTTCTCTCATTTTCTTCATCAATAGTAGATTGTGCAAAATTACTAGTATATGCTTCAGAATTCTTACCTTCTATACATGTGGCTGCAATAGTTGTTTCATCTCCTGAGTCTGACCCCAAATCTTTCTGAATAGCTGCAGCAGTCTTCTTCTTCTTACCCTCGAACTTCTTAGGTTTCAGCTCCATATGTAGAATCGAACAGTTCTCATCATCATGCCATCCTTTTCACAGTGAGTGCATGAAGCCTTGCTTTTCTGTGCAGTGTTAGCCTTCCTTGCTTTCCATTTCTGTTTTCTTTTCTCCTTATTCTTGCTTGCAGTGGGTTGGGATGATCCCCCAACTTCTACGCTTCCATTCTTTCCTCTAGCTTCTAGATGAGTAGCTTGTACAGATACCTCATCTATACTAGTGGGATTAAACATGAGGATAGTGTGCCTCATGTTGTTGTGTAGACCACCAATGTACTTCAACAGAGTCTTAGGTGAGTCTAATGAGATTCCTAGAATCAATGCCCTCTTCCTAAATTCTCGGTTTTAACCTTGTACACTTTTCCCTTTCAACTGTCAAAGAGTTTACCAGCTCATCATGGCTTGTTGCATGTAGGCCAATGGATAGAACTGCTTTTTGATTGCAGAAACAAATTCACTCCAAATAGAAATAGTCTTACCATGTCTCTTCATGTCAGCTTGGGTCCTGCCTTCCCACCAAACTAAGGTAGTGCCTCCAAGGCGTAGGCTTGCCATCTGAATCGTGCTCTTGTTTGAATCAATACTCTGCACTCTGCAATAAACATCAATTTGTCTAATCCAATTGTCCAGCTTTTCTGCATTCAACTCTCCATCATATATAGGTAAATCAAATTTAACATCTAGTTTAATCAAAGATGCCTTCTTTTTATGTTCAGGGTTATTAGGAGGTGTGACAAAACTTTCTTCTTTCCCTTTGCCTTTTGAGTGGTCATGGAAGTGAGACTCTTCTTCTCCTTTATCTTGTTTGGAGCCTGATGAGTCTTCATCTTTATGTTTTCTAAAATCCTTATACATTTCCTCTACCATGGACCTTATGGCTAGGAAACTATCTATGAATTGAGGGTCTAGCCCCATAGAACCTTCCTCTGACATCATCTTCCGAGGATAGACTCTCCCATTTTCAGGATTAGTTTCGACCAACTCTCCTTCTTCTAATTTGAGCTTTGATCTAGTTAGCATTCAACAGCTAAATCCAACACAAGCTTGTCTAACCTTAATTACCTAAAGCTCTAATACCACTTGATCTGAAAATCACTTGTGAGTGATCCCAGTTAATTAATTAATTAATGAAGGTATTGCAAACTCATGTGTTGGTGTGTGTCTATGTTATCTTCTGTAATGGATCAATAAGATTGCAAAATACACAGACACTAAAAAACAGTAAGAGAAACACAGCAAGCAAAACAGAACACAACAAAATTTAATAAGGAGTTCACCCAATCCTCCTGGGCTACGTCTCCAGTCCAGCTTTTAATGGTGGCCTTCTTTTATTGTGTCTCTAAATAGAGTTTTTACACTGAGGAGCTCAATTTGAGTCTCCCGAAGTAGATGATGCTTAGTAGGGTGGTCCTTGGATTCCCCATGCCACTAGAGTGCACAGACTCTTCCTTACCAAGTCTCAACCTCAACTGGTCTTAATGGAATGAGTACAATTTGATACTCAGTTCCAATAGATATCCTCACAGGGATCACTTGGACCTCTCAAGCCTGATTTTGTCTGCTCGATGCTGCCTTAACTCTGCAGGTCTGTTTGATTCTCTGTTCTCTACTTCTTGCTTAGCTCTCTATTTTGTCTTTCTATCTTACTGTCTCCTTCTTCCTTTTTTTTGCTCTTTGTCTGTTTGTGGCTTAAAGCCATTCTGTCTCATGACTGTTCACTTCCTCTTCCACCTCTTCGGATCACCTGCTGCTGTTTTCTTGGAATTCCCTACCTTTGCATCATTGCCACTGTGTAATGTCTCACAGGGAAGTGGCCACTTGTCCTCTTATGAACTACACCAGGTCTTCCTCAAACGGTTCGTTATTTTGGTTACACCGCGACATGATTCATCCGCCAACTCAGCGGTCCAATCAGGCTTCAACCTTTATGTTTTTTAGCTTATTTTCCCCCTCTGAATCTGGTTTCCCATCGGGCGCAATCTCCACCATTAGATTTGGGGCCTCCAGATCCTATGGTTATTTCTCTTATCACGTGGTTGACTTCCTCAAACATTAGCCCGTGATGAGAGCAGTTTTCACTCTCATCTGTCGGACACGCATCATCCAACGTATGGAATCGCTGGGTCCTCTGACGATTCTACTTACCGCCCAAAACACCTCCGATATTCCGCTGGTTTTGGAGCGCAGGACTCGCCTGTCATTTCAGCGCTTTCCCCACAGTTTTTGGCTTCCCTTGTGACTGAGCACTCGAGGCTATTCCTTCTCGAGGGGTTTTTACTAGCTAATCATGCATTAGAAACGACCTCTGTTTTCTGATCGAGACTTCCTAACTGCTAGTTTGCATCCTGCGCGGTCTCCATGGGCCTCGGCGAGCGCGCTTTGACCGAGGTCCTCGTCGTTCCTTGCTGGCTACAAACTGCCACTGTCCAGAGGTCTTCCTGATAGCTCATTGTTCACAAGTTTTTGAACTCTGTCATGATCTGATACAATCATAGAACTCTGATAATTTTCATGGATCCAATTCGTATCAATTATAGACATGTCATAGAATTCATAAAACCCCCAATCCATTAACTATGGATCATAATATAATCATAGTTCCTTTGATCTGATCTACTAAACCAAGGGAAAAATATTCCAAAAATAAATTGTGGCACTACCCCTTACCCCGTCCCATGTAAGGGGGCTACCACCCCCCTACGAATCCCCCAGCAAGAGGGACTATTCCCCCCCTACAACCCCCTAAATATGGGGACATTCCACCACGCCTGTATCATATCGTGTATGGATCTAGTCTTACAAAAAATATAGCACATACCCAATAATCCTTTGATATAGATAAGTTTATTTCACTCTTTTATATAACTAGTGTAGTCATATAGACATCAAAACATTTACTGCATGATCAATCTCACATTGGAAACATTAAAAAAATTCATAAAATATAATTAGATTTTAAATTATTATTATTATAATAAACTATAAAAATAATTAATATAGAAGCCTAAACATATACATTTGAAATAAAAAAGTAGTTAAGAATATTCTTAACCATTGAGATTCACCCCCACTTTGCCATGGATATTCTTAACATGTAAGTATACTTTGTTACAATACTATGGGTCAATAACATGGCTTACTAATACCATATTCCCAAAAAACCATAGTTCATGTTCATATGACATTTTTTTAATTAAGCAATTTAAATAAAATGGAAAAAACATCATAACTAGTTTTGAAATAAAACTAAACCTTTGATTTGTGACTACTACTAAGAATATTCTAGAATATTGTATGGAGGTCAAATCCTTACCATCCACTTAATAATTATTGATAATTAAATTAAAAATCTAGGATCTTTATTATGAACTAGACATGTCTATCAAAATAATTTTGATCACACTATTGAAGCGTGGAATTGAAGATATTTTTGTTATCAAATGCCCCTTTTTGACCCATTCAAACTCTAATTTTACCTTCCCATAGACCTCTTTCACATTTAAATTAGGATAAATATACGCTTACAAGGTAAATATTTAATTCTTGTTGACAATATATGTTTTGGATGCATTTGTTGAGCCTAATTATTATTATTAGGGTTTACTAATGAAGGTTTTGCAGATCCTACGACCCTCAAATGGATCTTGCAACCAGTCCAAGTTTGGCTTATGTGCACAACCGTCAATGGAGAAGCGACAAGTGGATTCTATAGACATCAATATGTTCATACACCTATCAAAGACAATCTTTGGTCACCATTGTGCTCTAGGTTGGTTTTCCACCCTAGAAATTGGTTCAGTTTCAAGGCAAAGATTCATGTTTTCTTTGCTCAAGTTTCTTCCACAGAATCACACTTGTTGACTCTTGTGTTATATGTTCTAGTTTTTGAATTCATCTGGGATCTTAAGAGGCCATTATATCTCTCAAATTTCTTGTCATAATAGGATCTATACATGGGATGTATAAAGACTATTATGTATTGTATTTCTTATAAAATCCTAACTTTGGTCGTAAGCTAGGTTGGCAACAAGGTCACTAGTTTTCTTTTTTGTTTCAGATTTGTAATTCTGCTCACTAATGTGGCCATTGGGTGGAACCTTTTCATATTTCTCTTATGTAAATTTTGAATCTATCAACATAAAATGATGATTCTCAGGCTCTTTTATTTTTTATGTTGATTTTATTATGATTTAAGTTTTCTTCAAGAGGTAACATTGTAGGTTGGCTTGGGCCCACCAACACTACAACAAAACAGGAAATTTGCGTGAGATTTAGCATTGTATTTTAGTGCATTTTTTTTCCAATTAGGATGAGCATCCTAGCATTAAACCTAACTCTATTGTACATTTTTTAAAGAATCATTTTTTGAGGTAGATTTTGCATCCTTTTTTACGGCATATTTTTCATCCTTTTGTACATCAAATTTTGCATCAAGATTTACATCTGGTTTTACAACAAATTTTTCTTCTAATTTCGCACCATTTTTTGCATATGAATTTTCATCATTTTTTTCTTCCTATTATGTGTCATTCTTTTCTTCTAGTTTTATGCCATCATTTGCATCAAGTTTTACACCATATTTTGCATGCAATGTAATGCATTTTTCTGCATCTAGTTTGTGTTAGTTTTTGCATTTAATCTTATGCCAAGTTTTTCTTCTAATTTTGTACCTATTTTTGCATCTGGTTTTGCGCCTATTTTTTAGCCTATTTTTGCACCATTTTTTGGCATCCAAATTTGCATTCTTTTTGGTGTCTAATTTTGCATCCTTTTCAGCATCCAAAATTTCATCCTTTTTTCTTCCTCATTTTGTGTCCACATTTGCATCTCATTTTGTGCCTAGGTTTGAACCTAAATTTCCATCTAGTTATGCATCATTTTTTACATCCAATATGGTGTCCTCAGTTTCACCCTTTTTCTAGCTCATTTTGCATCCTGATTTTACACCATTCTTTGCATCCTTATTTGGCATCTAATTTTCATCTAGTTATGCATCATTTTTGGCATTCAATATGGTGTCCTTGGTTTCACCCTTTTTTTAGCTCAATTTTGCATCCCAACTTTACACCATTCTTTGCATCCTCATTTGGCATCTAAATTTGCATTCTTTTTTGTTTCTTTTTAGCACCCAAATTGGCATCCCCTTTTGCATTAATTTTGTCTAGTTGTTTTTCCTTTTTCTTCTAGTTTGGTGTCCATTTTTGCATCCTTGTTTGCACCCACTCTAGTGTCCTTTTTTATGCCCTATTTTGTTCCCTTCTATGTCTAGCATTGCACCTTTTTTTACTTCTAGTTAAAGCCCTTTTTTGTCCTTGTTTGCATCTTGTCTTGATGCATAGTTTAAAATCCAATTCTATTTAAAGTTTTTCATCCATGATTACATCCACATTTTTCTTCTTCTTTAGAGTGTACTTTTCTTTCCATTTATTACCACCTTTATGTGTTCATTTTACTGATTTCAATTACATAGTGAAATATATTACAGTTTCTAAATATTATTAAATAAGATATCACAATTCAAATTGATAACATAATGTTTGTAAATATATTTAAAGGAAATTGAAAACATCCATCTAAGAAATAGTAGTAGCATCATATATAATAATTCTCCATCAAAAAATCATTGACAATTTTCAATATACATATATGACTACCAAATCAACACCTATCGCATATATCATTATTCTAAGGTAAATTCACGGCATCCATCTAAAAATAGTAATGTCATCATATATAATAATTCTCCATTAAAATACATTGATAATTTTCAACACATATAAAGTAACAAGATAATACTAATAATATCATCGTCATCTTTAATCAAATCAACTAAAATTAAAATGTGTGAATACAAGATCAAATCTTTCATGAATATCATTATTCTAAGGTAAATTCAAAACATCTATCCAAAGATAATAATATCATCATACATAATAATTATCCGTCAAAATAATGTTGATAATTTTCAAAATATACATAAGGCATATAAAATATAATCTTATATAATGTAGTGGTATGTGGCGAGCAGAGCACTTAAATAAGTAGTGAGGTCATGAGCCTTGATCATACCATTATTCAAAAACTAAAAGATTGAACATACAAGTGGGAGTATCATATTCATAAATTTTGTAACCAAATGTCGCCGCTATCATATACACCAATTTCATAACAAACATTGATGGTATCTGGTTGAGATATGAGAGATTTCGTAACCAATTTTCATATGCTTTAGACGGTATAATATACATAAGGTTACAGGTATTTTAAAATAGCTAAGATATGGAGAAGAGTTTAAAGTTTTCCATAGTCTTTAGATGGTATATGCCTGATCCTTGGCGTTTCAAAATTAGAACTTGGCGGCAAGGAGTGGTTGCAGGTGCTACGGGTGTTTCTGCTATTACAGGTGGTGGTGAAGCACAAGCGTAGTATCTAAGGTTGTTTCTACTATTTCCACTAGTATTGAAGCCTCAAGTATAAGAGCCAGAGGAGATGAAACAGGAGGAAAAACCAATGGAGGAGCAGAAACCAACAGAGTAGAAGCGACACATGGCATATATTGGGGGAATGGACATGGCATATACTAGAGATATGGAGGGGGTGGGATCTAGAAAGGCCTCCACATGCACATATCCTTGCACAACAAGAGAGGCCACTCAGCAAATTCTAATGATGCAGCCTTGAACAATGGAAATGAAAAAGCATAACATTAAAATTATGCATGTCTTTCCCCTCCACTGTGAATCCATTTTTCTCATGTGTGAACCCATTAGATGGACCTGCATTATTAAAACACATGTATTAGTTGTTAGGTCAAAACGATATGGATTACCATATACCATGTCGATAGTTATAATAACATATATCTAACCATTCAATATAGTTGTGATGATTCCATATTATCTAATGAATGGGTTAAGTGGATTCATTATAAATAAAAAAACAACAATTTCAATATAAATTGAAATATCTCGTGATTGAAAAGGTTAAGATTAAATCGAAATTCAATATAAATTAATAATTAATCAAAATGATATGGATTACCATATACCATGTCGATAGTTATAATAACAAATATCTAACCATTCAATATAGTTGCAATGATTCCATATTATCTAGTGAATGGGTTAAAGTAGTTTCATTATAAATCAAAAACAACAAATTCAATATAAATCGAAATATCTCATGATTGAAAAGGCCATCAAGTGAATAAAATGGCCAAGGTAAATGCCACACCATTCTCTTGGAGGAAGGATTTGGCAAAAAAGAGGCTATATGTTTAGAACATGGAAAAAGCATCGGTTAATTAGTAAATGTTGCTACAACTCCACAGATGAAAATATTTTTTTTTATTGAAACACCTATATTAGTGAACTATATCTACTATGGACATATACATTTCACAACAATAAAAACCTTTTATTCTTGGAAGTAACTGGACTAAGTGGAGAAAACTTGGTGTTCAAACCTTAATGCTTCTTTTTCTTCTAAGTTATGGAGCTCTTAAACCATGTTATACCTACATTATCAAAACCAGTGCATCAAAGTATTATATCTAGCTATGGATATATGAATCTCATGACAATAATTTGTTTTTTTCAAAACACATGTAGTATTGTTGGTGGACCTACATTATCAAAACTTGTATATCATGGCTAGAATTTTAGATAATGAGAGAGGTTAAATTTTTCTTTTATAAGACCTATAAATTTACTAATGAAATTATCCATCTAAAAATTTCCTTGCTACCCCTCCAAGGTGGGGAAATAATCCCAAGAAGTAGCTAGATTTTACCATAGTATGTTCTATAATTTGACTAAGGAAAAAGTAGACCAAATGGAAGCTATAATTAGAGAATGAAGGGGAAAGAGTATCCAATGAGAAAATTCAAGAGGAATTTGAAGGGTCATTTCAGGACCCAAGAGGATAAGATAACATTATTAAGCTTATTGAAACACACTAGATGGTTGAGGTTTTTATTGTAAGCAATAAAGTGTAATGTCCCCATTTTGAGTTTCCCTTATGATGTGCCTAGGATGGATTCCCAAGGTTGGTGAAAGCTTGATCACGAGAGTGAGATTTTGTTATAAGTGGACCCAGAGGGTTTTGGAGGAGACTTATAGGGTTCGACGGAGTTCGCTTTCCATAATTCATCATGAGGGTCAATTTCGCGCAACTTATTTTTGTTTTCACTACCTCTGACTACTCTCATAAAACAGGGTTATTATTGAGCATATATTAATTAGATACACTTAAGGTGTCATTTTGGGAGGAGCATTTGGTTAAACACATTAGTGTAATAACTCGTTGGAACTAGAACAAAGAGATCTAAATGATAGGAAGGTGAAAATTGATTTTCAGTGGTTGGAGAGATCGTAGAGGTTGATTTACATTTTCCTAGATTAAAAGTTACTTCAATTAGTCACTAGTTAAATAAAAAATGGGAAAATGTTTAAAAACGCCAAAAGATTAAAGTTAAATAAATAAATAAATCACTCAAATATAGTAAAGAGGAGAATCGTCTAGAATGGAAATCAAATAATAAAATAAAGTGTTTCTATAAGGTTGGAGAGGGTCCATTAAATCTATAAAATGAGGGGAAGAAAATCATTGGAACATCTTGGAGTTGAGTAGTTATATTATTGGAGAGGTTTGGGAAAGAGCTTCTCAGCTTTCAACAAGCCCAAGGATGAAAACCCTTGGGTTTCCTATTATGAGTTGGATGAAAACTCAACCCAACATTGAGGAGACTTCACCCAGAAATATCATGGAGCTTCAGTGATATTATTGGAGATCAAATCTACAACACATCTAAAGATTGGAGTGAGGATCATTCAGATTCTCGATTTGGGCATTAGTTTCCATTTGTTATTTTTGAGGTCGGGTTCAATATTGTAGTAGATTATTTGGTGGCCATCATTGTCTCAACTACTTCTCGCTATTGTATTATCATATTTTATATCAATATAAATAAAGTTGATTTCGTTCTTCATGTTTTATGTGTATTTGCATTATATATTAATTTGTAATAGTAGCAACACGTTTTATTTATGGGTTTATATGTTATTTATTGGTAATTTCTTGGTGCATTTTCAAGGTATTGTTGAATATAATTTATGACATATTTTTCCAAAGAAAATTTTCATATATTTTAACCAAAAGTTCCAAAAAGGATATTACAGTGGTACCAAAGCATGATTTTGGCCAGTTGTGGGTTAAAATTAAAGTTTTTCATATTGTCATATTGTTCTTGAAGATTAAAGGAGCCATGTTCGTCAGTGAAAATTCTTATTCTATCTTTCAAAGAATAATTGTTGCAGGTAATTTTTCTCCAATTGTTGAAGAATGAATCTATTTGTCAGAGCCAGATTTATCTATTTGGATCAATTTTATTTTCGAGGGCTAGATTTGTCTATTATGCTAGGTTGAATTTATCTTTCTAGGATGAAAATATTCTGCTAGGCTGAATTTATCTTGCTAGGTCGAAATTATTCTGTTGGGCTAAATTTATCTTGCCGGGCTAGAATTATTATGTTGGGACAAATTTATCTCATTGTGCCCAATTTTTATTGTTGGGCCAAAAAATAATTTGTTGGGCTGAATTTATTTTGCAAAGTTGAATCCATATTGTTGGGTCAAAATTATTTTGCTAGACCAAATTTCTCTTGCAGGACTGAAATTATTCTGCTAAGCCAAAATTATTTTTCTCTACCAAATTTATCTTCTTGTGTCAAATTTCTCTTGCAAGGTCGAAATTATTTTGTTTTTCCAAATATATCTTGCTACAACAAAATTATTTTTGTTGGGTGGAATTTATCTTATTGTGCCAAATTTATGTTGTTGGGACAAATTTATTTTGTTATGTCTAATTTCTCTTAATGGGCCGAAATTATTCTACTAAGACAGAATATACCTTGTCATGCCAAATTTCTCTTACTAGGCCTAATTTCCCTTGTTGGGTTGAATTATTTTGTTGCGCTGGAATTACTAATGGAGAGTTCGAACCACTGCAAAAGTTGAGTTTATTAGTTAAGTAGTTAATTACATATGCTAAGTAAAAAAAAAACATTATTCCTTAGTAGTATTGGTTTTTTTTTCCATTGTGGAATTTTTCAATTGAATTTTTTTTATTTACGAGTTGGAATTTATTAAATTTTATAGCAAAATTACTTCTAGAGATTTGCTCAAGAAATTTGAAAAAAAATTTCATTGGCATGTTGACTATTTGTAAAGGTGGAATTTGAAAATTTTGCTCATGGATGATAGATGGAAGAAAGCCTTAGAATGTCTCACAAAAACCTTGAATAACATATAAAGAAGATGGAATCAATATAAAAATGCATTAGTTGATTCTTTGGAATGGAATGCTTCTGTAGATGAGAGAAAAGGGCGGAATAGTGAAACCTTCTCAAGAGAACTCCAGGTTATTCTATAACTGGAGCAGTTGAGAGATTGTGGAAATAATAGTAGGTAGGAAATTAGACTTTTGCACTTGGTTCAAATTTGAAAAACATGGAGGCGACCGAGAAAGCCATCCTTAATCTGGAGGAATTAGACTCACATATTTCCATTGGGGGAATTTTCAGGTCTAAAATGGGCCTCCTAAGGAAATTATAAAATAATAGTGGAAATAATAAAATAAGATTAGATTACATCATCAAATTTTAGAGCAAAAAAAAAAACAACAATAACAAGAACAAAACATTAAAAAAAAAAAACATTAAAAAAAAAAAAGACAACAAAAACAAACAAACAAACAAAAAACAAAACAAAACAAAAAACAAAACAAAAAACAAAACAAAACAAAAAACAAAACAAAACAAAAAAAAAAACAAAAAAAAACAAAAAAAAAAAAACAAAACAAAACAAAACAAAACAAAACAAAACAAACAAACAAAACAAAAAACAACAACAACAACAACAACTTTTTTTTCAACTCATATTTTCAACTTATCTCCCTATGAGTTTACTCAAATTTCGAGTAGCAATAATCGTTGGATTCGAAATTCGATTCCTCATCCAAGGAGAACCCATGTTGTATACTTTCAATGAAACCTGCTACATGAAAAATGATAAATACATGAAAAATGTGATTGCAATTACCTTTTTTCTTGTATTTCTCATTTTTCGTGTAGCAGGGTCCATTGAAAGTATGAAACATGGGTACTCCTTGGATGAGAAATCAAATTTTGCATCCAACCAGTTCTCCCTCTTGAGATTTGGGTAAAACCTTAGGGAGATAAGTTGAAAAAATAGTTTTATTATTTTATTATTTTTTGAACTTTTTACTTTTTTACTCCAAAAATGGTGAATCATCCCCCATGGTTGACATCATCATCTTGAATCCTATTGGTTCTTATAAGGTTCATTTTGGTTGTATGTTAGGCCCCTATACTACTAGTGTAACCCTGTTGGGTCCCTATAATTCTAGTGATTACCCCATTACTATTGTAGTTATACCCCTTATTTATATTGTTGTGCCCCTATTACCCCCATATTGTTATTTCTGTGCCCCATAGAATCCCTCTATTGTTATTTTTGTGGCTTTATATTATTATTGTTAGGTCGGCTGGATTATATTGTGACTCCTTAGACTCCTATATATAGAAAGGAGGTTTTGTCATTTGTATCATCCAAGAATTGTTCATTTATGTAATGTAAAGGAGGTTTACCCCTCGAAGAGGCTGAATTATAAGGTGTTGATCTATCTTTTCTATCTTTTCTTGAGCTGGTTTCATAACATTTGGTATCAGAGCTTTGGATTCTAGGGTTTCGCTGCTCCAAACAGGTCATCGTGGCATTTTCACTATAAATTTTTTCTGTGACGTTTCAGAAGTCGCAAAAAAACCCATTTGAGAAGAAATCGCGCTGAACCTTGGGTCCAAATTTCAGAGCTTTTCGCACGATATTTGCGGAGATATGATCTGAGGAAGTTGGTCTTTTTGCAGACTCCTGAATTACATTCAAAACAGGTGACCTGGGGAAAATCGTCATAACTTTCTCTCTGGGGATCGGATTGAAATTTCGTAAGAAGGTATAGAAAGAGGACAGACTGTAGTTTCTTGTGTGTGTGTTTCAGATTCAAAGGTTGAAACAGTGACGCGTGGCACGTCGTACAAGTTCGCTCTACTGAACTAGTCTAAAAGAAAGTCACTGTGGGAGATTTCACATAACTCTTCCTTGGAGAATCCAATTTGGCTCAGACTTGTGGCATTGGAAAGAGGACACAGAAGGCTACTACAGGTAGAAATTTTAGAACTGGATGATTCGAAATTACAGAGATACATCAGATTCAATATCAGGCTTCTATAAAGTGAAAAAAGGTGTGTAGTTTTTTTTTTTAATTTTTGTGTAAGCTTGGTTTAACGGAATTCAAAGGGCATAGTAAAGCATTATTATCGGTAACTGATGCCCCGAGGAAAGAAAATGCAAACACCTAGTAAGGAACCTGAAAGCTCTAGCATGACTCATGAAGAAGAGGAAGAAATGCTACATGATATATCAAAATTACAAGAACAAGTGCAACAAATGTCACGCTCACAAAAGCTAACAGAAGCTAAGATAAGTGGCGTGGAATCTAAGATTAAGGGCATGGAAGCTAAGATGGATGATTCGAAGACAGATTTGAAGAGAGACATGGCAGATTTGAAGATAGATTTGAAGACAGACATGGAAGAATTGAAGAAGTTGCTACAAGAAAGGGTCACTAATGGTGAAAAGGTAGTAAAGGAAACTCATGATGAGAACAAAAGAAATGTTAATCATGATTCCATAGATGCTAATGTTGGATCGAAGAATCACCATATTCCAAAAATCGATATGAGGAAGTTTGATGGCAAGGATCCCGCCACATGGATATTACAGATGGAGCAATTCTTCGATCTCAATAATGTGCAAAACACACAAAAGGTACGTATGGCAACTGTATATTTGGAACCAAATCAGTTTGTATGGTATCAATGGCTTTGCTCTCGTAAACAATTTATCACTTGGGCAATTTTTACGGAAGAATTGATAGCACATTATGAAGATACAAAAAGCAACACTTTTTTTAGCCAATTGATAAGTCTCAAACAAAAGGGTTCAGTAATGGAGCACATTGAGGAGTTCCAAAAATTGAACATAAGGGTAAAAGATATTCCAGAGGAGCATAGGATTGATGTGTTCATAGGGTCTTTAAAGGATAATATCCAACATGATGTTCGCCTTTGGGAACCTGATTCATTAGAGAAGGCATTCAGGTTAGCAAGAAAAATGGAAAGCAAAATTATGGCAACCAGGAAGCATACCACTCACAACTATAAAGACGGAAGTGTTGTTGCCCCTAGTCTTCCACAACCTATAAGGTTGACACCACAACAATTGGAAGAAAAAAGAGCAAAAGGGCTTTGTTACAGTTGTGATAGCAAATACACTAAAGGTCATAAGTGTGCTGAGAAGAAATTATTCTACATAGATTGTGAAGAGGAAGAAGAAAAGGAGCAAGAAAGGTCAAAAGAAGAAGATATACTCCAGGAACAAAGCCTAGATGAAGAAAAATAAATCCGACCATATCTTGTAATGCATTGGCGGGAATTACCACTCCTCAAACCATCAAGATAGAAGGACAAATCAAGAAGAAAAAGGTAATAGTGTTGATTGATTCAGGAAGCACCCACAATTTTATTCATTGTAGGGTAGCAAAAGAATTGAATTGCTTCCTATATCCAGCACCAGAGTGTCAAGTGATGATTGCAAATGGAGGAACAATAAATTGCTCTGGAAAGTGCCATAATATCAAGCTATCCATGGGAGAATATGTATTGACTAGCCCAATGCTTTCCATTCCAATGGGAGGTGCTGATGTTGTACTAGGAGTCCAATGGCTACAATCCTTGGGTACAATAGCTTTTAATTTTCAAGAACTTTTCATCAAATTTTCTACGGAAGGAAAGGAAGTTGAATTAAGGGGTATTGCAGGGAAACCAGGAAAGATAATCAGCTCTAATGGCATGACAAAGCTTCTAAAAAAGGAGCAAAGAGGTGTAATTGCACAATTATGTTCGCTAGATGTTTCCACATTGGAATCATCTATTTCTCCAGATCTCCAAAAAGTCCTGGACAATCATTCCAAGGTATTTGAGACTCCAAAAGGTCTCCCACCTATGCGTGATCATGATCATGCTATTCATCTGATTCCAGGAAGTGTTCCTCCAAACATCAGGCCGTACAGATATCCCTATGCCCAAAAGAGTGAAATTGAACGTATGGTTGCAGAAATGCTAGAGGCTGGTATAATTCAACCAAGTCAAAGTTCTTTCTCAGCTCCAGTAGTATTGGTGCACAAGAAGGATGGATCATGGCGCATGTGTCCAGATTATAGGGAGCTCAACAAGCTCACTATTAAAGATAAGTTCCCCATTCCTGTTATTGATGAATTACTGGATGAATTGCATGGATCAATTTACTTCACCAAGTTGGATCTTCGTTCGGGATATCATCAAATCAGAATGAAGATTGAAGACATTCCGAAAACGGCATTTAGAACTCATGAGGGTCATTATGAATTTTTGGTCATGCCTTTTGGCCTTACCAATGCACCTTCAACATTTCAAGGTTTGATGAATTCAATTTTCAAACCATTCCTTAGAAAATTTGTGTTAGTATTTTTTGATGATATACTAATCTACAGCAAGTCTTGGAAGGATCATGTTGAACATGTTGACAAGGTGCTACAACTATTGGAGGAGAAACAATTATATGCAAAAAGATCCAAATGTTTCTTTGGAGTCCAGGAGGTGGAATATTTGGGTCATATTGTATCTCATGAAGGAGTTAAGGTAGACCCTAGCAAAATTAAAGCCATTAAGGAATGGAAAATCCCCACATCCATAAAGCATCTGCGAGGATTTCTTGGGTTGACAGGGTATTATCGCAAGTTTGTTAAGAATTATGGGAGAATAGCAGCACCTCTAACAACATTATTGAAGAAAGATTCATTTTCATGGACTCCGGAAGCAACAAAGGCCTTTGAACATCTTAAAGAGGCAATGTGCCAAGCACCGGTCTTAGCTACACCGGACTTCACAAAAACCTTTATTGTGGAATGTGATGCTTCAGGAAATGGAATTGGTGTTGTTCTAATGCAAGATGAAAGACCCATTGCTTTTGAAAGTCGTCCAATCAAGGGAAAGTTTTTAAGCAAAGCTATTTATGAGAAGGAAATGTTGGCAATACTCCATGCACTTAAGAAATGGCGACCCTACCTAATGGGAAGACACTTCAAGGTAAAAACGGATCATGATAGCCTTAAATACTTTTTAGAACAAAGATTATCCTCTGAAGAGCAACAAAAGTGGGTCACAAAGATGTTGGGTTATGACTTTGAAATCATCTACAAAAAAGGGAAGCAAAATGTGGTGGCAGATGCACTCTCAAGAAAGGATGAGGATGTGGAAGCATTGTTGTGTGCCATTTCTATTATCCAACCAGATTGGATAAATGAAGCAAGGGAGGAATGGAAGAATGACGAAGAAGTGTGGGCACTTATTCGAAAGCTACAAGATTCCAGTACTTCTGATACATTTAGCTGGAAAAATGATTCGTTATGGTACAAAGATCGCTTATACCTCTGTAAGAATTCCCAGCTAAAACAAAAGATTCTTATGGAATTGCACACTTCTCCCTTAGGAGGGCACTCAGGATTTTTAAAAACTTACCACAGGGTTAAGAAGGAATTTTTTTGGGATGGCCTTAAATCAGATATTCAAAAGTTTGTGGCAGAATGTTTGGTTTGCCAGCAAAATAAAGTTGAAACAATTAAGACACCGGGTCTATTACAACCTTTATCCATTCCAAGCCAACGTTGGGAGGAGGTTTCAATGGATTTTATCACAGGTTTACCCAAGTCTGAGGGAAAGAGTGTCATCATGGTGGTAGTTGACAGACTTACCAAGTATGCACACTTTTGTGCATTATCACATCCATTTAAAGCCAGTACAGTTTCTACTGCATTTATGGAAACAGTTCAAAAGCTACATGGAAACCCAAAGATTATTGTAAGTGACAGAGATCCCATTTTCACTGGAAATTTTTGGACATAATTATTTTCTTGTCTTGGTACTCAGTTAGCTCATAGCTCATCTTATCATCCTCAATCTGATGGGCAAACTGAGATAGTAAACAAATGTTTGGAAGGATATCTTCGTTGCTTTGTATCTGATAAACAGACACAATGGGTCAAATGGTTGCCTCTGGCTGAATGGTGGTATAACACTTCCTTCCATACAGCAACAAAAATGACCCCATTTATGGCACTTTATGGGTATCAACCACCATCCATCACATCATATTTAAGAGAAAATTCTAAGGTTCAGGCAGTGGAACATCACATCGAACATCAACAACAAGTCCTCCAACTCTTAAAGGATAACCTCGTGTTGGCACAAAATAGAATGAAACAACAGGCAGATCAACATCGCAGTGAAAGAAGTTTTGATGTAGGTGATTGGGTATTCCTACGGCTACAACCATATAAGCAAATGTCCCTAAAGCAAGCTAAGAAGGATAATAAATTATCACCAAAGTATTATGGTCCGTACAAGGTGTTGCAAAAGATTGGTACTATGGCATACAAATTGGAGCTTCCTGCAGCTTCTCGATTGCACCCAGTTTTCCATGTTTCATGTTTAAAGAAGGTTATAGGTGACAAGCTCCCAATTCAAAAAATATTGCCAGAACTTGACGAGGAAGGAAAAATTATATTGGAACCGGAAGCAGTCACAGAAACAAGAACTCGACAGCTACGAAATCGATCAATTTCAGAGTATCTTATCAAGTGGAAGAACTTATCCGCTGAAGATTCCACATGGGAGGATGAGAATTTTATGCAGAAGTATCCAGAACTACTCAAGCGTTGAGGACAACACTTTTTTGAAGGAGAGGGGCATGTTGGGTCCCTATAATACTAGTGATTACCCCATTACTATTGTAGTTATACCCCTTATTTATATTGTTGTGCCCCTATTACCCCCATATTGTTATTTCTGTGCCCCATAGAATCCCTCTATTGTTATTTTTGTGGCTTTATATTATTATTGTTAGGTCTTTTCTTGAGCTGGTTTCATAACAAACCCCTTATTGTTATTAGTGTAACCCCCTTATTATATTGTTGTGCCCATTTAGTCCCCATATTGTTATTATTGTGCCCCATAAAAGCCCACTATTGTTATTGTTGTGCCCTTACATTATTATTGTTATGTGGATTCTAATTATATTATGACCCCTTAGACTCCTATATATAGAAAGGAGGCCTTGTCATTTGTACCATCTAAGAATTGTTCATTTTTGTAATGTAAAGGAGGTTGCCCCCTCGAAGAGCCTTATTTTGAAGGTTTTTATCTATCCTTTCTATGTTTTTGAGAGTTGGTTTCATAACATTTGGTATTAGAGCTTTGGATTCTCGGGTTTCTCTACTCCAAACAGGTATTCATGGATTTTTCGCTATAAATTGTTTTATGTGACATTTCAGAAGATAAACAAAAGCACCCTGTCACACGGAATAAGTCGATCTTGCGGACAAGATAGACCTTCCTAGAATCTAAAGAAGACCTAATGACAAGAAAACCAATCAGACACTATCTTTCTCTAAATACGCTTTTATAAACAAAGGCAAACAAGTGTTTTAGGGCCTACCTTAGGTCCAACGCAAGTTTGTGGAAGCCTTCACTCCTTCAATTCCAAATGAGCTCCTTTGTCGTGAATCTGCAAACACAAACAAGAAAACAAATTAAATAGCACCTAAAAAGCCAATATCATAAAACATATTTAACATGAAAGTCAAGGAGTTCATGAAACAAATAACATTAGATACTTGTTGAGAAAAATGAGTTTGATTGTATTAATTCAAAAGAAGAAGAACTTTACAACCTATGCCTTGACGCTATACAAGCTCCATTGGGAAAAAGTCAGGGGTTCGCACCTTCCATGTAGACAAGGTGCGGTCCCACACACTGTGTCTAACCCGGAGGGTGTGGTCCCCGCCGCAAGGGTTTTTAACCCAAAAATTCTCAAAATTGGACCAAACAAAATAATTTCTAGCATTCTAATTTATCTTTTTACTTGATGCAGAGAGTACATCATGCTAGATTGGCGTGAACGAGAGCATGAGGACATGGATGTTGCCGCATGGAACCATCAACCTTCGCTTGATGCTTTGAGGGCATGCGGCTTGTACAAATTCTGGGCCATTCCTGGCATGAGGGCTCAGGTGGATTTCTTACAGTGGCTGGTTGACAGATGGAGCATACAGGACCAGTGCTTCTTCATTGGTGGCCACCAGCTCGAAATCGAGCCGGCGGACATATATTTCTTGACTGGTTTGCCTAAGAGAGGTGAATACTTGACTCTGTTTGGGGCTAGGCCAGGTGGCCAGTCTGTCGATAGCCTCCAGCTAGAGTTCTACAATAGCCAGGCTAGAGACAAAGGGATAGATATAAAAACCATATCCCGTCCTAAACTCATGGTGATCGCGTTTACTGTCACCAGACTTTGCGGGAGTTCCGCATTACATATTGCCACCGGATCCTAGATGCGTATGGCAGTTGATTGCTTTCGAGGCACCATCTTCAACTGGTGCGCTGCTGTGTTGGCCAATGTGAAAGGCCAACTGACCAGGGCCAAGAACGGACAACTAAAGACCTTTGGTTATGGGGCTTTCGTTGTGAGTTTTGGTCTGGAGAGGGTTCCCATGTTGATCCTGCAGCACCTTACTGTTGGAGCTGGGCTTCCTCGAGAGCCCAAACTGATGCGATGGGTCGCAGTTATGGCCCGTCACCTGGACGAGAGGACAGAGGTTGCTCGATTCAAACCTGAGTATTTCCAATGTTTGGAAAACCAGGTCTTTTCTATTCAGGACTTCCCTTACGCTGGGGTAGATTTTTGTGGTGACCCAGACATGGCTCTTCCACCAGGAGAGCAGTGGGATGACTCAGGTAAAATCATTTTCAACATTTTTCCTATTTAAAATTTTTTTATTATTTTTCCATCGTCCCAAAATTGATAGCAAAAGTTTCAAATGCAGATGTGGGTCCATAGTGACTAGCCACTCTCCGACCTTACGAGAGGAAACAACCAGTTGCAGCCGCGCTAGCTCCACAAGATGAATCAGCAGAGGTTTTGGCCGATTTGGAAGGTCATCTTGAGCGCTTGACAGGAGATATTCCGGAGACCACTATAGATGACATTCCTCGTCGACTTCAGTGCTATGTGATTGGGGTACCAGGACCTTTTACGAGGTTCCTTTGCAAGGTGGCCCGTGCAGTGGTTTCTTATCGAGATCATCACCAGTGATAGGATGATCGCCTATTGTGGGCACATATGACATTTTTGTTTTTTGTACTTATCATTTTTGCCGAACATAAGGTGTTTTTCAACCTATGATCGAGGACGATGTATTTTTTGACACACTACTATATATATATATATATATCACTATTACCAGCTTATCTTGTAAATCATGTTATGGAATGGTTTTAAATTTACATGTATGATTATTGCAAATGTCTACTTAACATTCGAGAAGCAATTGCATTTGCTAATGTATTTAAAGATCTCAGAATATGCTGATATTCAATATAATCAAATTCACGTTCCAAGAGACGCACTCTAAAAAATAATCTTAATAATACTGGATTTCTAATGGCATATATTCTATTAAGCTGTAATACAACGAGTTCAGAATCTAACCTCACTATCAAACTCCGAATCCCAAATGAAATAGACTCAGATAATAACTCAATCACTACACTATACTTGGCAATGTTGTTCATTGTTTGACCGAGGCTTACCCCATGCATAGATACTAACTCGTCAGAGGGTGAATAGATAACCCAAGCTGCGGAAGAAATGTTTCGTGTATTACGACAAGCACCATCAGCGAAACCAATATATGTTTGGAGAGGCATCGACATCTGCAATATCAAGAGTAAAACCAAGATAAGCAGGAATAATGACGAAAAAACACTCTCTAAGCTGAGCACATTGTTTAAAATAAAACACACCAGCTAGAAAGAAAAGCTATCCTAACTAAAAATCTCCATACCCATTCTTTAAGCATAATACCTCTTCAGGTAAAGACCATTTCTGGGTTTACCCAAAGAGTCCCCGTCAAAGTCTACCAATTCATAGGCCCCTTTTGCTAGCTTTCGCTTGACAACATAGGGACCATGCCACATAGGAATGAATTTTCCAGCGCCTAACTTATCGTTAGCTTGATCGTAAACTAAGACTAGATCTCCTTCCGAAAAATTTCGAGGGGTCACATTTCGATCATACTGAGCTTTCATACGTTTTGCGTGAGTTCGATCGCTGATGCAGCATCACGTCGATTCTCATCTAATTGAGCCAAGTATAACAAACGCTTTTCCTCTTCGGAAGTGGCTGGAAGTAACTAGATGGCCATTTGCAGTGACGGGATTTCGTATTCAATGGGTAACACAGCTTCCAGACCATAGACTAGTTGGAAAGGAGCGAACCCTGTTGATGTTTTTACTGAAGTTCGGTACTTCCAAAGTGCTGAAAATAGCATGTTATGCCAATTCGACCGATGAATCCCAATGATTCGTCGGATCATGATGACTAAAACTTTGTTAATGGATTCAACCAGACCATTAGCTTATGGATAATAAGGGGTTGAACTATCGTGAAGCAAACCAAGCTGGCATGTAAGCTCGGTCATCATAACGTTTCGAAAATGACGCCCATGATCAGTGATTATCGCTTGTGGGAAACAAAACCTAGCAATTATATGATTGAACACAAAAATTGTAGTTGTCTTGCCATCTGCCTCAAATGTAGGCATCGCCTCGGCCCACTTGGTAAAATAATCTACCGCAAGGATGATATACGCATGCCCCCCGGCCGAGTGAGGGTTACATGTAATAAAATTGATACCCCATTTGGAAAAAGGACCAACGACAATTATAGGGTGGAGAGGAGCAGGTGGAGCGCGCATCTTTCGATCAAAAATTTTGCAGTTGTGGCATTTTCGGACCGCAGTAATACAATCTTTAAACAAAGATGGCCAGAAGTAGCCAGCGCGCAATATCTTTTGGGTTGTGGCATACCCAGACATATGACCGCCACACGCTCCAGAGTGATAGTCATTTAGAACCCTTTCAGCTTCCTTGTGAGTTAAGCAACGTAGAAAAATAGAGTCCGCCCCACGGCGATAAGAGTATCTCCAATAATCCTGTATTGTTGGGACTGGAATCGTATTTTTCGACATTCTGACCTTGATATTTTTGGCCGAAAGGATTGGGTCTGGAGATAAACGATGATATCCCCATACCACGGATCTAAAGTACTGATTAGAAACAAGGATTCGTCCACAATGGGCTCCTTCGCCACAGTTTCCGTATCAGTATGCGGGAAATCACACATTAACTCCGCAAAGACTAAAGATTTCTTAGACTTAGATTTCTCAAATTCCAAGTCGAACTCCTGCAGGATAACAATCCATTTAGAGTACTTTCCCCCTAGCAATTTCTTGGTCAAAATGTAGATCATAGGGTTGCAATCCAAAATTACTGTAGTTTTATGTAGTAAAATGTAGTGACGAAAACGTTGGACAGCTTGAACAACTCCCAATGCCAATTTCTCCACATGTGAGTATTTTAGCTCAGTTGGATTTAAGGTTTGGCTAAGGTAATATATCACATGCTCAGTTCCGAATTCATCTTCCTGAACTAAGACCATTCCAATGGTGGAATGAGAGGCGGCGAGATACAAGAAGTAATCCTGATTGTAGTTGGGAGGATGCAATAACGGTGCATGGGTCAACGCGTGTTTGAGTGCATCAAAAGATTTCTGAGCTATCTCATCCCAATAGAATGGAGTATTCTGTTTCAAAAACTGGGTAAAACCCTTTGTAACCTCGGCGTAGTTAGGAATGAATCGTCGTAAAAAGTTTGCTTTCCCTTGCAAACTTTGGAGTTGGCGAAGAATCGAAGGAGGAGGCAATTTGACAATAGCTTCGACCTTCAAGGGATTGATGCGAATGTTGGCTTTTGAAACTACAAACCCTAGCAATCGACCCGTTTCTATACAAAAGACACATTTGTGTGGGTTCAACCGAATCCGATAATGCCTACACCTCATAAAGATTGCTCGTAAATGGACGAGGTGATCAGCTCGATGTAATGAATGAGCAGGCAAGTCATCGAGATAGGGTTGCACAATGTTCTTGATGTCATGAAACGCATAAGACATGGCCCTTCGAAAATTTGCTCCGGAATTCTTGAGCCCAAAAGGTAACTTGCAATAAGAAAATGTCCCCCATGGAAAAATGAAAGCCATTTTTGGTTGATCGGCAGGTAGAATATTGATCTGATTGTATCCGGAAAAACCATCCATGAAGGAGAATATTTCGCTGCCGGCACAATCATCAATGATTTGATCGATATAGGGAGTTGGGTAATTGTCCTTTGGACAGGCTCGATTAATGTCCCTATAATCGATGCATATTCTTATTGTTCCCTGCTTTTTGTTAACCGGAACAATATTCGATACCCAATCCGTTAACGGGATCGGATAAATGAAACCTGCTTTGAGTAATTTTTCAACTTCAGCTTTAATTGCAGCATCTTTTCTTGGGTGAATCTGAAGCAAACGTTGCCGGACGGGTTTAGCGTCCGGGTAAGGCTTGATCTCATGAACAACAATCACGGGATTAATTCCTGGCATTTCCTCATAGGACCAGGCAAACACGTCGCGGAATTTTTGAAATAGGGCCTTATATATTTGAATTTCTTCATCTGTACACGAGGCACCTATATGAATGTTCTCAACAATTCCAAGCTTAACTGAAATGTCAATAGGAATAGTTCGAGAGATGTTTCCCAAATTTAACTCTGAATTAGGATGTTTTAGTGGATTCTGAGGTTCCTTGACATATTCAGTCGTAAAAATTGATGAAAAATCATTTTCAAAACGATAATTCTCGGGTAAAAACGAAGATCTATGATGGAGATCTTCCCATGGTAAATCATCTACACATAGGATTTCACGAATTTTCTCATCAGAGTGAACAAGTTCAGAAAACGTGATTAAATCTGAGCTTGATGTGAAAAGTGATTTCTCACGAACCACATTCATGAAGTCATTTTCAGTTGAAGATGGGTGGGTAAATGATTGCACGGCCTCATATGCAATATATGGACTCAAAGGCATGATATCACCAAATGAGTCTATCTCAGATTCAGAAGGAATGATCCAAGGATCATCATAAACAATGGTGTCTAACGTAATCATATGAATGGTTGCAAATGAAGATGATGCGTTGATCGGAGGAAAAGGAAAAGTTCCCAGTAAACCGGCATCTTTAACTAGTCCTACTTTAACATCCTTATACGGGATAGTCATTTTACCGACATGCTGAATACTTTTAGAAGAGGCTGGGTCGGATGAAAAGTAAGCCAGCTGGTCTATTGTTACGGTCTTTCCATTATGAGGGAACTTTATAACCCGAAAGACCGACGAAAAAACCACTGTCATAGCGTAAGACCAACTTCGACCTAAGAGAAGGTTGTAATCTAGAGGGGCATCAACCACCTCCACATCTAGATTAACGGTTTTTCCTTCAACCCCTATAGGCAAATCCTGTAGAATGCCAAAAGGATGAAACCCACGGCCATCAAAGGCCTTTAGAATCATCGTGGATTGATTTAACGAAGGAGAACCAAGCGATCTCCAACATTGTATCGAACATAATACACTATGAGGCTCCCTCATCAATTACAGTCCGATGAATAGGCATGTTTTTTACTATCACTGGAATTTGGAAAGCCATTTGATGAGGTAAATGCAGTGTACTATTTTCTAGATCAAAAATTATTAGGTTCGAGTCCTGAACGTCAACAGCTCCTATAGCCGACAAAAGTAATTTGCGTTGTTCTGGACATGATTGCAGCACTTCCAAAGCTGACATTGCTGAGGGTGAAATCGCTAAATCCTCAACAATGTTATAGTTCTGAGCCGCTCTCACATGTGGATTGAAAGCTGACTTTCGAAGTATACCCTTGGCGGGCGGTTTGATTACCAAGTCTGGATTAGGTTTCTCGATCTATAGTGGATCGGAACCGGGAGCTGAGGTTGATGGATTAGAATGAGAAGATTCTGCTTCTTTACCATCAACAGGACTTTTACTACCATAATCTTGCGATCGAGTCGCAATCCTAACATGGGACATCATCAGTATGGGTTCTTCATTGGCATTCGAGGAAGAACCTATCATCTTACTGTCTTGAGCTGGAAGAGGATCCTTCAAAACAGCAGGAGTTTGGGAACCTTTGACAATCTTCGCAACCTCTGCACGATGAGGGAAATCTCTTGTAAAATTTTCATCGTCACAAATGAGACAAGGATAACGAGGTTTGCGCTTTTCATCATTGGATTCCGATTTTTCAGGTTTCTCCTTTGAATTTTTATCCGTTTTATTCTTCTTCTTTCCTTTCTTCTTTCCACCGGATTTTGATTTGGCTGCAGATGACTCTACAACGTGAATATCGGTGGAAATCTCTGTAGAAGAATCACCTGTTGGGGAATCAGGCAAGGTTAAGATAGGAGAAGAATTCTTGGAAGACTTCATCTTACTTTTAGTGTTAACCGTACCAATCATACCATCAACGGCATGAGATCCCAAAGGAGCTGCAGTGATTTGATTTTGCTTGGGGAGATCGGGGATTTTCTCATGTAACGTACCTGACTGAGTGTAGACCAAGTCAAGGTACTGTGCTTGAGCAATTACTTGCTCCTCAGTAACAACTCTGGCTTTAGCTACATCTTCAGTGATCTTTGGCAACAAATATTTTAAAAACCACTCAGCCAAGATCTGATCCGGAATAAAAACCTTCACTAAACGTCGTCGACGTCTCCACTCATGAATATGATCTGAAATGTAAGTGGATGTCGATTGTTTTAACGAAGTTAACAATTCTGTGCCATTGTCATATCGGACTGGCAACTGAAAATGAGTTAAAAACGAGGTAGCTAACTGACTAAAATTATAAAAAGTGCCTCGTGGTAACTCAATGTACCACTTGGCTGCGAGACCAATTAGAGTGCACTGGAAAATTCTTAGATGAATTGAATCATCTGAAATGGAGTTAGATGCACACCAGAGGTGGTAAGTCATCACATGGTTCGACGGGTCCTCTCCTGATTTACCTTCGAACTTAGGAATGTCACTAGGCAACTTATTCGGCATTGGCGGCTAAAATGGAAGATAATTAATGGGATCGTTTGTTAGGCGCGACAAGTCAGGCAAGTCCAAAGTTGCGATAAACGGTAACTGACGATTAGGGTCCCTAAAAATCTGGGTCATGAGACCAACCCTTGGAGGAGGATATCCAAGATAACTAGGAATAGGTATTTCATTTGGGATATTGTATCCTCCCGGAAAACCAGGATTAACCGGACTGTACTGGGGTTGCTGAGGTTGTTGATAAGTGTTCCCAGGGTACGGTTGATACTGATAGACTGGCTGTTGCATAGCAGGACCGAATTGGTACTGTCCCTGGTACGGTTGATAAGTAAATTGTGGTTGACTTGTGACAACCGTACTTGAACCAAGATGTCCTACAGGCATTTGAACCGAAGTTTGAATCGTAGATCCAGACGGTGGTAAAGATGTCTGAGGAGTAGATACAGGAACAGTAGAAACCAGAGTTGTCGATACTCCGGAAGTAGATGGGGTAGATTGAACAAATGTTGCGGCAGTTGTAGCAGTCGTTTGAGGCGGAGTACGAGGCGTACTAGGCCCAAGCTGAGAAACTACCGAAGGTACAGAAGTTTGAATGTTAGACTGGACTGGTTGCTGGGGTGTACCAGAAACTAAGGGTTGTCCAGTTTGAGATGACAACTGTACATTTGGCTGCAACACCTGTTGAGTTTGCGACAGATCCCACACTATATTCATTCCAGGGTATGGACCCATAATAGGTTGAGAATATTGAGGACCATAACCGGGTTGAGGGTAGGATTGATAATTCAAAGGTACATTTCCCATTCCTTGAACAAATGATTGACCGGAGGGTGGTTGGAAACCTTGGTTCGAGTACTGACCTTGGGGTTGATACCCTTGAGGCACGTACTGATACTGGGGTTGACCTAGAGGTATAAATAGATACTGGGGTTGACCTTGGGGTACATATTGAGTCTGGCATTGACCTTGAGGAACGTATTGTCCCGTAGGTATGTGTTGTCCTTGAGGTTGCCCCCCAGACACAAATTGGGTACCTTGAGGTTGCCCCCCAGGCGATAATTGAGGTTGCCCCCTAGGCGGTAACTGGCCACCTTGAGGTTGAGGATTGGGAATAGAACCTGACATCATGAGAATGTCTTCTACGCTTAATGGCTTAGTACCATTGCTTCCAGTTAATAACCCTTTCTCAATGGGTTGAGGAGATGCTCCCGAAAAAGTACCAAAAAGTGACTAATACCCAGAGGGAACAGAAGGACCATCGTACAAAAAGGATTCGGGCGATTGAGTAAACATGGGCGACTGCCTTGACATATTTAACGGAGGATAATAACCTCTAGGTGTTGGGTGATAAGGAACACGAGGTGGTGAAAAACTTAACCCTGGGTTTTCTAAGAGAAAGATACCAAGTACTGCTCCTAGGTGGACTGTAAAAATTGATTCATGCTTCCTTAGCTCAATAACAGGTTGATTTTCAGGGATAGGGATGCCTACTGCTTCTTCCGGAGTAGCAAGTTCTTCAATAGCTATAAGTCCAGAAGGAAGATCTTGGGTGATTACTCTTTCTACCCTAGGTGAACTGGGACCACTAGAAGCTCGAGAAGCAAACCCCAATGTCGGAGTAGCAGCAAATTCACTTTCAGGTTCGGATATTTCAGGTTCCTCACCTATATCACTAGTAGATGAAAATCTACCAGTAACTTCGGAAACAAACACTGACTGTGGATTATAATCTGCTATTAACGCTTGAAAATCAGGATGTACCACCAAAGAAGACTCTCATTCTTCAGGTGATCCAACTCTACTGTCTCTAGGAGTTACAAGGACTTTCAAGCCTTCAAGCCGGCTCAGTGAAAACTCAGGAGGTTGGCCCCGAAGTCTACGGGACTTCCTCGGTAATTCAGCCATGGTTAAAAACTTTTAACTACTTCACATGCAAACAAAGTAAAATCTCAATGAAAACCACCTAAAGCCTCTAAAGAACCAAACAAATTTGAATCACATGCCTAAAGAATCTAGGAGATCAAACACACACAAACAGTAACTTTCTGTACTGAAAACACTAGTTGGTGATGAAATCCAACGTCGCAGAGTTCAATACAGAAATGGCGGTTGGAACAGTTACTCCAGTAACCTGCTTAATAAATAGACTGGAACAAGTTCCTCCACTTAATCGTCTCGAGTGAAGAGAACCCCCCAGAAAATCTGAGTCTAGCCGACATCTGCTCCAGGTACAGTGGGATCTTCCCACCACTGTCACCTCAGGAAGAATCCTAAAGAATATGGCCACTAAGGTTACCAACTGAAACAAATATACCTAGGGGAACAGTCTACGATCCGATATGCACGCAAGGGTAGAGTAGCAAGCTTAATCCCCTTGAAGGCTCCTTGAGATAATCCAAGGTTTACCAACAAGTGACCCCAGGCTCCTCGACAATGGTTAATCCGAGGCTTACCGTTTTTAATACTTGAATATCTGGCGTCGTTCCCAATGAGGAAGGATTGATTCCCACACTGGTTCGAACACGATCTCGTGCTTCTCCTTTAAGAGGAGCTTTCCCAGAGAATAAATGCAACAATTGGATTTCTTCCCTACCACAAGATATAGCTACTTGTTTGTTTTTACTGTCTTGGAGAGTTAAATACTCTCCTACTCCAAGACACTAGCCTAAGCTAAGTTGGTGTATCAGAGCCCTAGAAATAAAAATGTTGCTAGATGAATTTTACTTTAAGCGTTATTTTTATTGGTTTTTGTTTAAGTCAAAAGGTGCGGAGATGAAACTCGTGGTATTAAGACTCGACTAAAAATCACTAAAAATGCACCTAAGATGATTTAAACAATCTTTTCTCTTCGATGAACTTCTAAACTAAGAAAGAGTTTGAGAATGCAAATACTTTTTAAACACAAATCTTTCTTAATCAAACAAATTAAAAGAGCTTTTGTCCTTTCCAATGCACTCAAAACGAGACAACTAGTTATTTCAAAAAAAATTCCCTTTTTCGTTTCAAAGCACTCAACCACTACAAAAACAAACTTTTTCCAAAAGAGATTTTTTTATTTTTTTATAAAACACTCAAAACTATGGAAATGACTAACTTTGGGATCTATAAATTATAAAAACCTATTTGAAGTCAAAGCCTACAAGATGTATTTTTTAAGGATGTTTTACTTAGCTAGATGTAAGCTAAGGACCAATTTATGCAGAATCACAAATCAGTCAAGAACAACCAATTTTGTTTTCTTTTTAAAAAAAAATGAAAATCCAAACGTTTAAACACAAGCTTTTCGAAGTTTTGTAAAGAGAAAACACAAAGAGGATTCCTCAACAAGCGGAGATTTCATAAATGGTCAGACTCATAAGAAGGCTGGTAGACACCAAGGTGATTTGAGGTTCCTACAGCTTCTAAGCTCAGAGCTACTACAAGACCAAAATGAAAAACAAACCCAATAAGCAAAACTCCTAGGAATTTCACCTAAAACCCTAACACTAATGAAATCAACCTAAGGAAAGCTTCTGACAAGTTATATGCAGGTCTGGGCAGTGGATAATAACTTCTAAACAAAAACTAAGCTGACTAACAGAGGAAATCTTAGGTTTTTCAAAATTTTGGCAGGGTCCGCAGGCCCACAGTTAACACAGGTGCGGTCCCGCTCTGTGCTAAAAGAAAAATGAAAAATAACCCTAGATCTACAAACTCTACCCAATTTTACACATAACAAGCCAAAAACAGAAACGAAAACACAGTTTCTCAGGTCAAAGTAAAAACAAGGAAAAAATCAAGTCCCCGGCGGAGTCGCCATTTTTTCACACGGAATAAGTCGATCTTGCGGACAAGATAGACCTTCCTAGAATCTAAAGAAGACCTAATGACAAGCAAACCAATTAGACACTATCTTTCTCTAAATACACTTTTATAAACAAAGGCAAACAAGTGCTTTAGGGCCTACCTTAGGTCCAACGCAAGTTTGTGGAAGCCTTCGCTCCTTCGATTCCAAATGAGCTCCTTTGTCGCGAATCTGTAAACACAAACAAGCAAACAAATTAAATAGCTCCTGAAAATCCAATATCATAAAACATATTTAACATGAAAGTCAAGGAGTTCATGAAACAAATAACATGAGATACTTGTTGAGAAAAATGAGTTTGATTGTATTAATTCAAAAGAAGAAGAACTTTACAACCTATGCCTTGACGCTATACAAGCTCCTCCCAGGGTCCAGCAAGAAGTCTCCTCTACTTTGACAAGTTTCACTCACTTCCCAATGAAGCCAAAAAGGTATGTGATCTCTCCCCTTAAGCTCAACTAGGAAGTCTTAATTTCACCAGCATTTACCCTCAAAAAATTGTTCAGCTTCTAACCTCCCTAGCAACCAGCCCAATGCCTGGATTTATAGTGCAATGGAGGGAAGTTACTAGGTCCTCCTTCAAAGGGATAAAGCCCTCTTTCAAAGGGATAGCTCCTCTCATCAAGGGATTAGCTCCTTCTCTTTTGGGATGCATGAACCACCTAAGAGCGGCAAATCCACATCAAAATTCCTTCTAAAATCATCTAGAATTAACCCAAAGTGAGTTTTTTATAATAAACTTGCGCCTTTTTTACTTTCACAGGGGTCCGCACCCACACCTTTAGGGAGAGAGCGGGCAGGTCCGCAGCTTTTGTAAACAGAAGGTGCAGGACCGCAGGTAACAGTGAGAGAAAGTGCAGAACCAGAGTTTCATTGATTTTTAATGTCTTTCTCTTATTTTCAAATCTTGACTTGAAGAGCTGAGGTCTGAGACTTGCTTAGGAGGACAGTACAAGTGATGATAGACCCATACTGACTGCAAATAATCATGATGACGATATTTTTGTGTAACACACCCATTTGAGATGATATCATTCTGAACCTCGGGTCTACATTTCAAATCTTGTCTCTCTATATTTTCGGAGATATTACTTGAGGAAGTTAGGATTTTTGTAAGCTTCAAAATTCCATCTCAAACATGTCATCGTGGAATTTTCGCTATAATTTGTTTTCTACAAAGTTTTAAATTCTGAAATTAAAACCCATTTGAGCCTAAATCTTGGTGAAGCTCAAGCCCAAATTTCAGATTTTCTTCGCTATATTTTCAAAGATATGGTCCAATACATTTAGAGTTTCTGCAGGCCCCCAAATTATATCCCAAATAGGTGACCTTGGGAAAATCGTCATACCTCTCTCTCGGAGCATGTGATTCAAATTTCATAAGAAGTGATAGAAAGAAGACAAATTGTAGTTTGTTGGGTATCAGTTTCAGAACCTAAGATCGAAATAGTGACATGTGGCATGTTGTACAAGTTTTCTCTACTAAACCAGTCTATAATTAGGTCATCGCAGGAGATTGGGCATAACTCTTTCTTTGGGAATCCAATTGCGATCAGACTTGCAAGGTTAGAAAAAGGACTCATAGGGATATCACAGGCCAATATTTCAGAACTTAAAGATCCTAAATTACATAGTTATAGTCATTTCAAGATCAAGCTTGTAAAATCAAGAAAAAGCGATATGAGGAAGTTTGATGGCAAAGATCCGATAATTGGATACTACATATAAAGAAATATTTTGATCTACATGAGGTGCAACTGTTACAAAAGGTACGTATTGCATCTTTATATTTAGAATTGAATCATTTTTTATGGTATAAAGGGCTTTGTTCTCAGTGGTCAATTTTCACAGAGGAAATGATAGCACATTATGAGGATATAAAGAGAAACAACTTCTTTAGCCAATTGATAAATATCAAACAAAAGGTTTTAATGGCAGAGCACATTGAGGACATTCAAAAATTAAATATAAGGGTAAATGATATTCCAAATAAGCAGAGGATTGATGTCTTCATAGGGACTTTAAAAGATAACATCCAACATGAGGTTTGCCTTTGGTAACCTGATTCATTGGAGAAGGCATATACGTTGGCAAGAAAAGTGGAAAGCAAAATTATGGCAACAAGGAAGTCTACCCCTCACAACTATAAATATGGAAGTGTTGTTTCTCCTAGCCTTCCACAACCTACAAGGTTGACACCACAACAATTAGAATAAAAAAGAGCAAAAGGGCTTTGTTACAATTGTGATAGAAAATACTTTAAAGGTCATAAGTGTGCCAAGAAGAAATTATTTTACATAGATTGTGAAGAGGAGGAAGAAAAGGATCAAAAAGCATCGAAAGAAGAGGATATACACCAGGAGCCAACCCTAGAGAAAGAAAAATGAATCTGACCATATCTTGTATTGCATTGGCAGGAATTATCACTCCTCAAACTCTCAAGATATAATGACATATCAAGAAGAAGAAGGTTCAAGTAGTGAAATATACGGAAGAAAAGGATCAAGAAATGTCAAAAGAAAAGGATACTCACCAGGAACCAACCCCAGAGAAATAATAAATGAATCTGACCATATCCTGTAATGCATTGGCTGGAATTACCACTCCTCAAAATATAAGATAGAAGGACATATCAAGAAGAAAAAGGTAATAGTGTTGATTGATTCAGGTAGTACCCATAATTTTAATCATTGTAAGAGATCCAAGGAATTGAATTGCTTCCTATATCCAGCACCAGAGTGTCAAGTGATGGTTGCAAGTGGAGGAACCATAAATTTGTCTGGAAAGTTCCATAATATCAACCTATCCATGCGAGAATATGTATTGAATAGCCCAATGCTTTCCATTCCAATGGGTGGTGCTGATGTTGTACTAGAAGTCCAATGGCTACAATCCTTGGGTACAATAGCTTTTAAGTTTCAAGAACTTTTCATGAAATTTTCTTTGGAAGGAAAGGAAGTTGAATTAAGGGGTATCACATGGAAATTGACAAAGATAATCAGCTCTAATGGAATGACAAAGATTCTAAAGAAAGAAAAAAGAGGCGTAATTGCACAATTATGTTCGCTAGATGTTCCCACATTGAAGTCATCTATTTCTCCAAATCTCCAAAAAGTATTGTACAATCATTCCAAGGTATTTGAGACTCCCAAAGGCCTCCCACCTATTTGTGATCATGATCATGCTATTCATTTGATTCCAGGAAGTGTTCCTCCAAGCATCAGGCCTTATAGATATCCATATGCCCAAAAGAGTGAAATTGAAAGTATGGTTGTCAAAATGCTAGAGGTTGGTATAATTATCCAACCAAATTTGATAAATGAAGCAAGGGATGAATGGAAGAATGATGAAACAAGGTGGGGACTCATTCAAAAGTTGTAGAATATCCTAGTTCAAACAATATTGCCAAAACTTGACAAGGAAGGAAAAATCTTATTGGAACCTGAAGCAGCCACAGAACCGAGAAATCGACAGCTACAAAATCGATCAATTTCATAGTATATCATCAAGTGGAAGAACTTACCACTGAAGATTCCATGTGGAAGGATGATAATTTTATACAGAAGCATCCATAACTACTCAAGCGTTGAGGAAAACATTTTTTGAAGGAGAGGGGCATGTTAGGTCCCTATACTACTAGTGTAATTCCTTATTGTTATTAGTGCAACCCCCTTATCATATTGTTGTGCCCATGTAGTCCCCATATTGTTATTATTGTGCCCCATAGAAGCCTACTATTGTTATTGTTGTGCCCTTACATTATTATTATTATGTCGGATTTGATTATATTATGACCCCTTAGACTCGTATATATAGAAAGGAGGCCTTGTCATTTGTTACATCCAAGAATTGTTGATTTGTGTAATGTAAAGGAGCTTGCCCCCTCGAAGAGGCTTATTTTGAAGTTGTTTATCTATCTTTTCTATCTTTTTGAGAGTTGGTTTCATAACATTGTACATTTTTCTTAGGAGGCCCATTTTAGACCTCAAAATTCCCTTAATGCAAGGTGAATTAATCAAATTTAAGGATTCTAAATTGGGTACTAAAACCAACAATGCTTGCCTTGATCTAGTAGAGATTATTTCAACACCCTTGTGAAAGGGTCAGACTTATAGTTGCCTCATGTCTCAGTGAGATTATCATAATAATTGAATCCCTTATGCTTCCCTACAATGATGACATTATGAGTGAATATTTCCAGTTGTTAGAAGAAAATATTCATGGGTTGCATGACACCTTGGGTCCTACCTTTGGGGAGTGGATCGATATTTTAGAGATCATGGCTGGAGTTATGGGTAACCATGATGCCATTTGCAGGATGTTGTAGTTCATATTGTTGTCTATTTGGAGGATGAAATAGGTTTTGTCAACTACTGCTTATGAACTAACCAAAAGTTTGGTTGAGAAAAACATGAAATTATTCAAAAGGAAGTTGAACAAGAAGGAGTCGACGAATATTTGTGGTGGAGACAAGGATACATAGGGTAGAACAAGAAGCAAGAATGAGTTAAGGAGGAAAGGTCTTCACTTTATTTTAAAGGGGCCTTGGGAGCCTAATCACTCATGCTTAGGTGAAATGGTAGAAGAGATTCCATATGATAATTTTGATGAGGATTCGTTGAGTATATTGATTTTCATGAAGATGCCTATGAAGAGAACGAGCATTAAAGTGATGATGATGATAGTAACTCACCTGTGCATCCATGTTTAATGGTTGAAGGGGATTAGTAGTGTTGGGTTAGGGGGTCCTGACCTAGGTTCAGAGTTAGTTGCTCCAACCTACAAAACCCTACACTACTGGCCCTTTCGGCAACAACCCACGTAGCGCAGGCTACAGTCTCACCCAAAGTAGTATGGGGGGATGCTGGAACCAAGTTTCTGCATCTAGAGATCAATGTGATGTCTTTTAGTGCCCTGTATCTGCCTTTGCACAGATCTATAAGCCCCTAGGGTTCTGTACTGCAACTATATTCAAACTGTTTTCGCAAAGGTCTACGATTGGCTTTTGTGGACCTTTATCCTTTGAATTTTCTACTTATGCACATTAGAGAACAATCCTAGATTATTTTTCGTGCAGATCTACTTAAGTTATTTAGAAAACATAACAAAATTCAACACAGTCTTCACAAAAGTACTTAACATGCATTGTGTTCATCTATTAAGACTTATTCAAGTGAATTGCGCATCATTAGATCAATATTTCATAAACACATTATTCATCCACAACATATATCGTAAACAGAAGTAAACAGATATACACAGTATTTCTTTGGTAATCTTCTTTATTGATCTTTAGTTCAAATTTACATATTCAAGACTACACTGCACACTCAGCTGCAGAGGTCTGCACACTCAGTTATGGACTCTACCTAGACCTTTGTGCACTCAGTTGTAGAGCCTTTCTTCTCCTATCTAGCCCAGTTCCTTGCGCTAACACTTCTAAGACTTCATTTGTCATCCTTGTTATCACTCCAGGAAACTCTCCTAGGTTGCAGCTCAGAGATGCCCGGTAACATATAATCTTCAATATTGTTCTTTGAACTATTGGAATAAATGATGGTTTGGATCAAGCCAAATAACCATTTCAACTATGTTTTTACTCAAAACATGCATGAACACCCTCATCTTACAAGGCTTTAGACCATTAATGCTCAATAATTTGTAGATTCAATGAATGGATGGAGAACACTGACCATACTGGCAGATGCATAGATAAACATAAATGAATGGCTAGCTACAGGCAGTAAAGAGAATACTAACTGTACCGACAGATGCATATATGACCACATATGAATGGCTAGCTATAGGCAGTAAAGAAGCTTGAAAATATAATTCATCGACGCAGAGATAAGATGACAGTTATCTAGCATTAGACACAAAAGAAACATGAACAACCTGTTCAAGTGCAAGCTTAGAATAGAAGAGAAAATGAACATTGAACATATAACAGCAAAAGAAGCTTGTATTACTAATGAATGAAGATGAGAAGCTTGAGTAGCAAAGTCTCACTAGTCTCCAGAAGTTGAACCTGTATTACATCTTACTTTCAGATATTTATAGCTTTTTACACTACTCTCGAACCTTTTGAGGCTCGAGAGGTCTCAATCTATCCCTCTGTCTCTTCAACAACTTTGATGCCCTCTAGGAAAGCATGGGCTTGGAGTTTTATGCTTCTAACAAAAGAGTAACTGCATAGATATTTTAGGTATTTTGTTGCGCTATCTGGGAGTTCTCCCATGCCATAGATGCCCCACAATCATTCTGTTTGTTCTGGTTGTGTTGTGTTATGGTTTCATGATCGTTTCTGGTTGATTTGGCTGTGTTGCACTGTCTATGCTCCTTGATCACTTCTGTTGTGGGTTGCATCATGTTGTGTTTTCGTCTTTCCACTTCCAGCCTTCTGTCTCTGTCTCTCGGCCTCTTTTAGGTGATGGAATGGCTATTCAGGCCTCTGTGATCTCTTGAAAATGTTTAATAATGAATGTTTTCTGTTGTATACGGAAAAAGTTGTAATACTGAGAAATCATGCCCATTCTGCTTATTTCATACTTCAAAAGTCCTCAAGTATGGTTTAATTATCTATTGGGTCCGCCTTTGGTTGCTGTCGCATGTCACACTCAGCTTGTTCTATGATTCCCTTTATATTTGGAAATACATGAAAAACACTGAAAACAAGGGAAAATTGGCCTTTGGCGAACTTTAAAATATATATATTTCACTTCTCAGACCCTTTTGGGTCCAGGCTTCATCGCTATCGGTGCTACCCTGTTTCCCTTTGTATTTCTTTATATAACGAAATACATTAAAATGCATTGAAAATGGGCTTTGGCGGATTTGAAAGATTATACATTTTGCTTCCGAAACCCATCGGGTCCAGGTCTTCTCGCATCGCACACATATACATGTAGAGGTTGCACCACTTGGTTTTCTCAATTGTGATCTGCCAATGCAATGTGGGTTGTCGATATGCATGTGCGATTGGTGGTCCACGTTGAATCTCTGATCGCAATCGCTCATTGCATATTTTCTGCACTGATAACCGCCGACTCGCCTCCACCGATTGCGACCTGCCGATCCGATCATCGGTGATCGCTGATCAGCGGTGTCTTGCACCGTTTGCCACTGCCCACCTGTGACGATCAGATCTATCGATGGGATCTGTCGATCAGATCTAGACCATTGATCAACCAGATCGGACGACTGTCATGCACTTGGACTATTAAACCTGCGATTTTTGTTTTTTCATGGTTTTGGAGTGTTTTTGCCTTCCGATAGTGTATTTCCGTCCTTCCAAGGGCTCTCCTCTTGCGATAGTTTTGACTTTGAATGATCCTTAAGAGGATTTTGAAGACTTTTGGGGTATACTTGGATCCTTTGGCATGATTTCAAGCAAGCCTTCGAGACTTTGGGAGTTTTTTGGGTCCATTTCTGGGGATGAAATCCTCCCTGTGAGGTTTCAAGAACTACAGAACAATGCCTTTCCTGTAAACAATAAGATCAAATCTTCCTCCTAGTGTTGCATTGGGCATGGAGTCTATTTAGCATGAAATAAAAACTTGAAAAGAACATATTTACAATACCAAGGCTTGAAAGCCTTAACTGAAATAAATTTCGAAGAACAGCCCATTGAATGGGCCATTAAAAACATCTTCTCCTTCCTTTAATGCATTCATTTTGAGAAAAGAGTCACCAAACTGAAAATTGACCCTTTTTACCTTTCTATCAAAGGTTTCCTTCTCTTGGTCAATGTGTATATCAGCAAATTCATCAAAGACTTACAAAAGCCTAATAATTTGATCATCTACTTCAAAAAATTTCGAGCATTTGACATTATCAGGCGGAGATGGTCTATATTTCACCTCCTCTCTATATGATTTCAGCCTTGGATGTTTTTCTTGGAAGGTTTTGTACACCTGTTGAATGATAAGGTCTGCTTCATACTCTGTTGTGTCATTTGTGACCTGAAAAGTTAATATAAAAGATGAATCAATGCATTATTATGTGGGGGACATAATGACATCACCTGTTCCTACAGCTTCCTTAGAGCAAGCCCCATCAAAGAACATGTCCCAATTATATGGGCCTTCTTCCCCTGTGATTTAGCAAACTGGTTTTTTAAGTTGCATAGAGGCTAGCTGATAAGGCTTGGTAATGTCAAGACCGAGCTTATCCATGATAACCTTGGGCATTTGATTATGACTGGCTCCAAGATCCAGAAGGAAATTATGAAGGATTTTATCATGAATAGACAGAGAAACATAGAATGATGGGGAGATGTCTTTGACACAATTTTCAATCATTGGGCTGAGAATAACAACTGGTTGGTTATATTGCAGATTTACATAGTTAGTGGAAGCTTGGATGGCATTGGGCTAAAGAGCCTCGAGGATAGATTTCTTGAAGGGCTCATTCTTCACTAGTTCAATCAGAGGCATAGGTATTCTTGGCTTCTGAATTTCTAATTTAAAACTGAAAGAAGAAGGGGACTTGTCAAGGCCTCTTACCTCTATGGCTAGAGCTTTGAGGATGATAGGATGAACTACTGGTTGCTTCTGCTTATTAGCTTGTTGTTTTGCAGGGACAACAACTCTTTGAATAGGAGTTTCCTTGGAATTATTCATCTTTGACCTCAAATTATATCTTTGTTGATCTTTAGTTAGTAGAACAACTTCACCATCCCATTCTTGGCTGATCTGGTCATTGAATAATTACTTCTCATAGGAAGCTAGGGTCAAAAAAGTGGTGTTTCCTTTCTCTTCCATACAATGGATCATCATCTTCTTCAAATTGCTCTTCTTCCATGACTGCATTTTGATAAGGGTCTTCACCCTTTGGTCTTCATTGGCCTTTTTTCTTCTTTGCAAAATCTGCAATTGCTCATTATGTCTTCTATATGGATTTGGATTTGGAGGAGCAAGGGTGTTAGGAACCCTTCCCTTCCCAAAATGCTACTCAAACTTTAATTTGGAAACTTTAGAGGCTAATGACTCTATCATCTTGGCCATTTTATCGATCTTGGGATCTGAAGATGATGAAGGCTCGCCCCTCTGTCTCCTTCTATCAACATTACCTTTGAGCTTTTCTGCAGCCATGATGTTTGATTCTACTTCCAAGGCTACATCCTGCATATCATCCAAAGAAGCACATCGCCTCTCCCTCAACAATAAACAGAAGTTAGTATCAAAGGCACTGGAATAGATGAGTCTAGCGGAGGTGGTGGTGGGTTTCACTTCAGCTGGTATCTTGTTGTACATGCGGTTAAATATCTTATTAAAATCAGACAGTAGCTCACCATTTTCCCTCTTTAAGTTCCCAAACTCAGTGTGGTAGTAAAGGAGATCCTTCTTATCCCCCCAATGCTTTAGAAATTCATCATCTAAAGTCTCAATATCTGTTATAGATCTTGGGGTCAATTCCCTGAACCATTTTCTAGCCTCTCCATCTGGGCTTTAGACAAAGACTCTCATCCAGACATCATCTTCAATAATGTCCAGGTTATCAGCATAGCTATAGAATGACTCAAGATGTTCTTCAACTGAAACACCTTCAGTCCCAGTGAACTTAGGCATATACTTCTGATATTCTCTAGTAGGCATAGCATTCAAAGGAGTGGGCAGTATTAGAGGTCCATACCTAGCAGCTATGATTCTTTCCATTTTGGTAGGTGCTTGTGGACCTGCCACAGCTGTGGTGGCTAAAATAGAACTGGCAGTCTTAATGATAAAGGGCTAAGGAGTGATTGATAAGACTAAAGGAGTATGATGGATAGGAGGTGAGGTTTCCTTTGGGCATACAACAAAAGGAAAACCTAAAGAATAAGGAGATTTATGAATCTCTAAGAGTTTTTCTTCGCTGCTAGTATTGGAAGCTATACTCTCAACATATATTTGTTCTATTACAGGATTTTCTTGAAGAGATATAGGAGATTGTTTAGGTTTACCTGAACCTGATTCTCCTTTCTGCAATACCTTTCTCTCTTTGATGATTTTTTCAGGGTTAGGTACTGGGTCAGCTTGTAGCTTCTGAGGATTTCTCTGAGTATGGCTCACAAACTAAGCCAGAACTATGATGTGGAGTACACAAGAGGTTCGGCCTCTAGTAGAGTCGTCAGATAGATGATTACAACCAAAAAGGTGCCCAGACTTTGTCTATCGTCAAAGTTGGATCTATGTCGTTTCCCAAGGAAGCTGAGCTTCATTTTCCTCTCCCCGACAATGGCACCAATTATGTTATCACTCCAGGAAAATCTCATAGGTTGCAGCTCGGAGATGCCTAGTAACATATAATCTTCAATATTGTTCTCTGAACTATTGGAATAAATGATGGTTTAGATCAAGCCAGATAACCATTTCAACTATGTTTTTACTCATGACATGCATGAACACCCTCAGCTTACAAGGCTTTAGACGAATAATGCTCAATAATTTGTAGATTCAATGAATGGATGGAGAATACTGACCATATCAGTAGATGCATACATAAACATAAATAAATGGCTAGATACAGGCAGCAAAAGAGAATACTGCCTGTATCGACATATGCATATATGACCACATATGAATGGCTAGCTATAGGCAATAAAGAAGCTTGCAAATATAATTCATCAATGCAGAGATAAGATGACAGTTATCTAGCATTAGACACAAAATAAACATGAACAACCTATTCAAGTGAAAACTTAGAACATAAGAGAAAATGAACATTGAACATATAACAGCAAAAGAATCTTGTATTACTAATGAATGAAGATGAGAATCTTGAGTAGCAAAGTCTCATTAGTCTCCAGAAGTTGAACCTATATTACATCTTACTTTCATATATTTATAGCTTTTTACACTGCTCTTGAGCCCTCTGAGGCTCAAGAGGTCTCAATCTATCTCTCTATCTCTTCAACAACTTTGATGCCCTGTAGGCAAGCATGGGCTCAGATTTTTCTACTTCTGACAGAAGAGTAACCGCTTTTAGATATTTTGGATAGTTTGTTGCACTTTCTGGGAGTTCTCTCATGCCAAAGATGCCCCACAATCATTCTGTTTGTTCTGGCTGTGTTGTGCTATGGTTCCATGATCATTTCTGGTTGATTTGGTTGGGTTGCGTTGTCTATGCTCCTTGATCACTTCTGTTATGAGTTGCATCGTGTTGTGTTGTCGCCTTTCCACTTCCAACCTTCTGTCTCTATCTCTCAGCCTATTTTAGGTGATGGAATGGCTATTCGGGCCTCTGTGATCTCTTGAAAATGTTTAATAATGATTGTTTTCTGTTGTATACAGAAAACATTGTAATACTGAGAAATCTCGCCCATTTTGATTCTTTCGGACTTCAAAAGTCATCAAGTATGGTTTAATTATCTATCGAGTCTGCCCTTGGGTCGTTTTCACATGTCACACTCAACTTATTCTATGATTCCCTTTATATTTGGAAATTCGTGAAAAACACTGAAAACATGGGGAAATTGGCCTTTGGCGGACTTCAAAATATATATCTTCATCGCTATCGGCACTGCCCTATTTCCCTTTATGTTTTGTTATATAGTGAAATACATTAAAATGCATTCAAAATGGGCTTTGGAAGATTTGAAAGATTATACATTTTTCTTCCAAAAGCAATCGGGTTCAGGTCTTATCGCATCACACACATATATATGTAAAGGTTACACCCCTTGGTTTTCCCGATTGCAATCCGTCGATGTGATGTGATCCATCGATCTACATGCGCGATTGAAGGTCCACATTGAATCTCCAATCACGACTGCTCATTGCATACTGTCTGCGCCGATAACCACCGACTTGCCTCCGTCGATTGCGACTCACCGATCCGATCATCGGTGATCGCTAATCGGCAGTTTCTTGCACCGATTGTTGCTACCCGCCTATGCCGATGCGATCTGCTGATGCGATCTACCGATCAGATCAAGACTGTTGATTGGCCAAATCAAACAACTATCGTGCACTTGGATTGTTAAGCCTACAATTTTGGTTTTTCATGGTTTTGGAGTGTTTTTGCCTCCCGATAATGTATTTATGCCCTTCCAAGGGCTCTCCCCTTGTGATTGTTTTGACTTTGAATGATCCTTAAGAGGATTTTGAAGACTTCTTGGGTATACTTAGATCCTTTGGCATGATTTCAGGTAAGCCTTGGAGACTTTGGGAGTGTTTTTGGTCCATTTATGGGCCAAACGCCTCCAAGGCTAACAGTCCTCATAGATTATCTTTTTTTGTTACATCTTAGACTCTCTAAGACACACCTATTTATAACCTTTTACATACAATCCCATGATCAGCGGGCCATGGGTGGGTCTCAAAGTTGACTCAAACTTTACATAAACAAGGGGTTAAAACCCCTTTGACTCCTAATCATCTACGCGCTCTGCATCCACAAATCGCGGAGACTTTACATCATTTACAAAAAATACATCAAAACTTGGGTTTTTAACCCCAAAACTAACATAGGGGACCCCATCCCAAAAAGTATAAAATTGACCCCATATGTGAAGAAGACTAAGGAGAATACATTCAAGGAGAATTTCGAGATGAGCTACTAATGATCCAACATGAAGAGCACATAGAGGAGCATGAGTTAGATGAGGAGAATGATATGCACATCGTGCATGATGAGCCATCTTTAGAGTCAATTGAAGATTCAATTTGGAGATGTGGTGGAGGTGTTTGAGAATCCATCTTTTGGCCCACCCATTGATGAGGTGCAAATAGAAGTAGAGGAAACCATCATAGCTAAAATACTTTTAGATAATAGTTGTCAGGAGAAGATTGATCATTTCAAGACTAATCTTATGGCATTGAAGAAAAAGATCCAGAAAGTACGAGGCACCATCTTGCAGTAGAACAATTAAATTGAGGATTTTATCTAGAGTGTTGTGTGTTGTTTCAGTGGCCAAGTTGTCTAGCATTGAAGGATGGATGAGGTTCCTAGTGAGGCAAAAACAGGAGTATACTTTGGAGATACAGAGTATCCCTTTTCAGGATTACATAGACAAGGCCTGCAACACTATTAGCCCACCTCTACCCATTAGAGAGAGAGGGGAAAAATATTCCAGATGGATCTTGTTGGTGTACCAGGCGAAGCAACGTGAGTTGGGCATGGAGAAACGCTGATACAATGGACTTATTCTAGGTGTAGGTATTCATGCATTTAATCCTTCCCGCAAGATGGGTTGTCAAGAGATTAGGAGTTGGTATCTTATTGATGGGGTGATTCTTGGGAGGATATTTTTGGCTAAGGGTATAGTACAGTAGGAGCCCTTAGGCATGGGTGATGATGATTTCCCGTGGTGGAACTAGGATCTAGGCATGGTCAATTTTAGAGGCAAATTTTAGCCCAAGGGAAAAATCTAAGGGGTTTTTTATTAAATTTTTATAAAACACCCATTTCATATATTTAGCCCAACTTTTATTTAAAAAATAATAATTTTTTCATTTTCGACCAAAAAAAAGGTGCGGTAAACTATGAAAAGACTCATTTGACCCAATTCCCCTGGTTTCGGAGGTTATATTCCATTACAATCACTGAATTTTCTGTTTTGCAATGTTAAATTCATTTGCAGTTGCCCATTTTTTGGTTTGGGAGGTTGTATTTGGTCCCAATAAATAAAAATATAAATAAAGTGGAGGTATGGTAAATAAATAAAACCTATTTTTATACTTACTCCAAAGTTATGGTAAATAAATATAAATATAAATAAACTAGAGGTATGATAAATAAATAAAACCTCTTTTTATATTTAGTCCATAACCCTGTTTCTATTTACGAATGCTCAAAAAAGAGGTTTTATTTAAGTGAATCCTATGGACCAAATACCATATTTATAAAAGAGGTATGGTAAATTAATAAAAATATAAATAAACAAGATGTATGGTAAATAAATAAAGCTTTTTCTATATTTACTCTATAAGTCACCTTATATTTACTAACACGCAAGGGTGTAAATAAATAAAAATATAAATAAAATGGACATATGGTAAATAAATAAAACTTTTTTTTATACTTTCTCCGAGGGTATGGTAAATAAATAAAAATATAAATAAACTAGATGTATGGTAAATAAATATAAATATAAATAAACTAGAGGTATAGTAAATAAATAAAACCTCTTTTTATATTTAGTCCATAACCCTCTTTCTATTTAAGAAGGCTCAAAAAAGAGGTTTTATTTAAGTGAATCCTATGGGTCAAATATCATATTTATAAAAGAAGTATGGTAAATTGATAAAAATATAAATAAACCAGAGGTATGGTAAATAAATAAAACATTTTTTATATTTACTCCATAAGTCACCTTATATTTAAGAACACTCAAAAAATGTGTTATATTTAGGTGAAGCCTATGGCTCAAATACCATGGGCCAAATTATTATTAATACCATGCAAAAAATAGTATTAACCCTAATATTAGTATTAATAAAAATAAAGATGGCACAACCCATGGTATTCATGTGGAATGTAGCCTATTTAAAGGGGGGAATTAAACCAGCATAGATCCATCTTTACATTGAATCTACTAAACCCCGAGAGGGATCTAATATCGTAATATGCAAACTAGCATACATTTAAAGGGGGGAATTAAACCAGCATAGATCCATCTTTACATTGAATCTACTAAGCCCCGAGAGGGATCTAATATCGTAATATGCAAACTAGCATACAGTGAGAAAATATTTGATCCCTCTCAAGGATTGGTAGATCAAGAGCAAAAATGTATCTTGTAATTTAATGTCACTTAAACATTTTTAAAATAAAAAAATAAAATAAAAGTCAATTATTAATTTTTATAAATTACTAATAGTAGTTTTTAAGCTCAGGTTTATGATAACCCATGGTATTGACCCATGGTATTCATGTGAGCATAGACTATTTAAAGGGGAAATTCTATCATCTTAGATCCATCTTAATTCCGGGTCTACCAAGTGCTGAGAGGGATAAATAGTTTTCATCCCTCTGAGAGTGGTAGATGTGGAGTTAAGATGGATATAGGTTGGTTTTTATGATAATGAAGACATTAAATATACTTAGGAAATTATATTGTAAAAAACATCTTAATGTGAATGGTTAAAGCTACATTTAGTCACTTCACAAAATTTAGTAAAAAATACCAATATCTCCATTGATATTGGTTTTTCTGATTAAAACAAAAAAAAAGTTAAAAACAGTGAAACCTTATCACTCTTTCAGCATCACACTCGCAGAAGAGAGATACCCACTACCCAGATTTCAAACCATTTTTCAAATGTTCTCAATATGATATATTCATGAAAAAGTTAAGGTACTGATGTTGGATTAGTTGTTTGAAAAATATGTTGGTTTGTACAACCTTTCATCTTCTCTGTTATTCTTAGTTTGAATTTGTAACATCCCTACCGTAATAACTCAGCGTAATAAACAGTTATGAAAATATTTACGAGTTAGTTGCGAAACTGATTCTTGTTAGTTGAAAACTGAAATCAAGAAAGGATGGTCGGTGTTTTGGGCGGGGGTTGGAGCTTTTCCATGCAGAGAGACGAGGGAGTTCCCTTCCCCTTCGATGGCCCTAAGTAATTTGTTAAGATCCATTTGTGTCTTTCCTCCAGCTGACCGTTGTGGCCAAGATTCAAAAAAGAAGAGCCTGTGGAAGTTCCCTTCCTTCACTAACGCGAGCTCTGTTGCAAAAGACCAGACAATGGGAGAACCAGGAGTCAAAAAATGATATTATTAAGGCAAGCACACTTCTCGAATTGCTACAAGGCCATGGCACTCACTTCTGAGGTCTCTCTGGTCCCGGTTGGAGGGAAATCCTGTCCCGGGCATATCACCTGGCTCCACATGTGAAGTGTTGTAGTCCCATCCATAGTAGCTCGGTTAAGGCTTCTGAAATCTAAGCATTTGAGACAACGGGTTTCTTAGATGTATTTTGATTTGTTTCGGTGTTAAGTAGAGGCGCACGTATGGAGAGCCGAGATGTGTGTTCCATTATTTACACTGTCAAATGCACACAATTAGATCCGAGAGTGCCAATTAAAATATGCAAATTTCCCTATTGGAGTGAGGCAAAAGTACAGATAAGTAACTGCATTCCTTATAGAGAAGAATAAGTTGCTTTTTTGGATTGTCAGTTAAAGATTGATTATTTATATGTTTTCTTGGTAGAAGAAATACATATATATATATATATAGATATATATATATATATATATATATATATATATATATATATATATATATATATATACATATTTTTACAGAAACGGTTATGGGATTTCATTAAGTGTTTGGAAAAATGCCATAATTCCGGTTAGAAAAGGTGAAACTGGTTTCTTGGCATCTCTCCAACCAACGAGTCATGTCGCACAGGCTTATAAATTGCCTCTTTTTACACATTTTCACTTGCACTCTTACTGCTGATTTCCCAAGCTTATGAATGCATACAAACTGATTTACCAAAAAACAGAAAAATATAGATAATTAGGGAATTAGATCCCAGGAGATTTCATTATCTCTGAGGATAGTTCCAACACCTAGCTGGGCTGCCTTGTTTGCCTCTATGTCTGCTTCTTTGTTGTTGTTTCTCAGGATATGAAAGAATTCTAAATTTAGGAGCTTTGTCATGTCTTTTATTCTTGTAATTTCCCTTGCAAGTTGAAGATCTGCTAGTTTCGTTTTGTTCACCGTTGCATTGATGATGACCTGAGAATCTCTGAAAACAACTACTTCTTTGTGTCCCAGTTTTTTGAGCATTTTAATCCCTTGGAACAAAGCCATGGCTTCAGCTTGTATGCTTGAAGAGTGGCCCAGTCCCCATGCAAATCTATGAATAGGTGCTCCTTTTGGGGTTATAATGAGTCCTCCTGCTCCAGCCATTCCTGGATTTCCCTTGGCTGCCCCGTCAAAGAAGAGGGTGGGGATTGTTTGCTTGGACAGCCAAGATTGGAATTCTTCTTCAGTTTTCCTTATTTGCCAATCTTTGAGACTTGTAGGGGAAGCTTTCGATTTTTGAAAATTGAGGTTGAGGGCTGCTCCGAACTCTATGTTCTGTTGATTTAGATTTGTGTCATCACATTTGTCTCTTAGCCATTCATTTAGTTTTCCTTTCACTGTATTTTCTACAAGCTTATAGTGTTATTCCTTGCCTCTAAAAATCCTTCTGTTCCTCTCCAGCCAGATCTGCCAGCTGATGAATTTTGGCAGTGCATTCCATGCTGCTTTGACAGTCTTATTTTTTGGGATTGGGCCTGGGTACCTGGCCAGCCACCCAGCAAACAAATCCTGGACGGTGTGGGGGAGGATGGGCATATGATTCGATGATCCAAGAAGCTCGAGCCAGATCAGGCCTATGTAGTTGCAAGTCAATGAAAGATGGAATGCAGATTCCAGACTTTCTTTACATAATGTGCATCTTGATGGTCCTTGGAAGCCCCTCTTCTGGAGTCTGTCATCTGTTAGTATTTTTTGATGACATAGCAGCCAACAAAAATGATCAATTTTTGGAATGGTAGGGGAGTTCCAAATACCTGTCCAGGGCGCCAGATTAGGAGGCACGTGAGGCTTCTCCATGAATTTGGAGTATCCTTGAGACACCATGTAACCAACTTGCTTTGGTCCCCAGCCTCTCGTGTCTTTATTTTTTGCATGCAAAGGAGCCACACCATGCAGCATTTCCAGCAACGCATCGAATTCTGACTGCAGCGCAGGAGGAACGCTGATCTGCTTCCAGCCAGACCAGCAGTCCCCACTCTAGTTTGAGATGTCCCAGAGCGTTAGGATATTAGCTGCGTCCATCCAAATTTTCAGCTCGTTCTTGAGGTTTGAATTCACCAGCAGAGGTCTGCTCATGATGCTGTCGTGCCATAACCTGATTTGTCTGTCGTTTCCTGGAATCCAGTATGAGTTTTCTCTTATTCGTGGCCCCACTTTCATAATTAGAGCGCTGAGGGGGGTCCTGTTATATTCTTTTGGTTGCTCCAGACACCTCAATCTCTGCCCTCTGAAGTATTTCCTCCACAGCACCAGTTGAACCCATCCTGGCTTTGGAGCAATGATCTTCCATATCAGTTTGGCTCCCATTGCTAGATTCTGCATACTTAGATTCTTGAAGTTTAGTCCTCCCTCCTGCAGTGGCCTGGAGACTATTTCCCAATTAACCAGAGGGATTCTCTTTTCATTCCGTTTGCCTCCTTTCCAGAGAAAATTTCTAATTAGCTCCTCCATCCTCTTAATGATTCCCACCGGCGCCAAAAGAACAGAGAATTGAAAAAGCGGCAGACTGCTAAGCACTGATTTGATGAGAACTGATTTTCCGACAATGTTGAGCCAGGAGGATCCCCAGGCCTGCATTTTTGCCTTGAATTTTTCTATCTGGGGGTGCCAATCCTTGCTCATAGCCCTCTTATGAAAGATGGGCAGCCCAAGGTACTTAAAGGAGGTCCAGGTTGTTGAAGCTGCAAAGCCTAGACATCTGGCTATGGAACTTGCAGCAGCAACTGATATATTCCAGCAGTAAACATGGCACTTACCCCTATTTAGTTCACTGCCCGATGCTTGACAGTAGTCCTCCATTACTTCTTTGAATTTGTTTGCAGACATTTGAGTTGCAGTCCCTAGTAACATGGTATCATCTACGAAGAGGGCGTGGTTAATGCTCTTAATCCCTCTTGCTATGCACAGGCCAATTAAATCTTGATCTTGTTGTTTCTTGTTTAGGTAGAAACTGAGGACAGAGGCTTGCAGCACAAAGAGAAGGGGTGAGAGGGGGCACCCCTGCCTCAGCCCTCTAGAAGCTTTGAAGAAGTCTGCAGCTCTGCCATTTACTAAAGGTGCAATCCAGGGTTCCGAAATACAAGCTTTGATCCACTTGATAAATTTTGGACCGAAGCCAAGTTTGTGCAATACAACAAACAAAAAACTATGTTTTACACGATCAAACGCATTTGCTAAGTCAAGTTTAATGACCATACCTTTTTCTTTTCGACGAAGACTGGAATGAATCGCCTCTTGGACCAGGATGAAATTTTCTACTAGTTTCCTACCATGTATAAATCCACCTTGATTTTCCAGGATGATTTTGGGGAGGATTTCCTTCAACATGTTTGCTATTACCTTGGTAATCACTTTATATCCAATGTTGCATAAGGATATAGGGCGAAACCTATTAAATGTGTTTGCCCCTTTTTCTTTAGGTATGAGGGCAAGGAACGCTGAATTTGTGTAGCCTCCAATCTTCTGACACTCTTGGGACTTCTGGATCATTTTGAAGAGTTCCTTCTCAACTATCTACCAACACGTCTGAAGAAACCTGGGCGTGAAACCATCCAGGCCCAGGGCTTTATCAGGTTCCATTGCAAAGAGGGCTTCCCTAACTTCGTCTTTGGTGATTTTTCCTTCAAGAGCCTGGTTCATTTTAGATGAGATGAGGTTAGGAACAGCATCTAGCAGATTATCATGTTGGCTAGTCTCCACGCCTTCACTGTACATATTCTCAAAGTGATCTGAAGCTGCCCTCTTAATGCTGCCAAAATCTTTTAAAGTGCAGTTATCTTTTTTGATTTCTGATATAGAATTTCGGCATTTCCTGGCTTGAGCCTGCTTGTGGAAAAAAGAAGAATTTTGATCCCCAGCTTTGAGCCATAGACTCCTTGATTTGAGCCTCCAGAATTCCTCTTCTGCCAGACAAGCCTTATGGAACTTTTGTTGTAGCTGAGATTCTTTGTCCAGCTCTTCTTTGGTAATTTTGGCAGCTTCTAGGTGGAGGTGTTGTTTTTCCAGCTCACTTTGAATTTTTTTTCTATCCACAGCGGGATTGGGCAAGGTCTTAACCCAGCCTTTTAGCATCCTTTTAACTCTACGAAGTTTTTCCTCCCAAACAAAGAAGGGGGAACCCTTGACTGGCTCTTTCTAGCAATCTTTGACCCTTTGCATGAAATCTGTCTCTTTGGTCCATAGAGAGCTAAATCTGAAAGGGATAGGTCCCAGATCCTTAGAAGTCAACAACTCTAGGCTGATGGGTTTGTGATCCGAAACACTACTATGTAGAATACGCATTCTTGTCTCTAACCCAAGAAGTAGGAAAGAGCTTTGAACAAAAAATCTATCAAGTCTTGCTGCTATGTGGCCTGGTCCAATTCTTTTATTTGACCATGTGAACGTGCCTGTGATTGGTTTTATATCTAGCAGGTCCCAATCTTGCATGAGATCTTCCGCCCATTCTCTAGCCGGATCTCTGACTATACTCCCACCTCTTTTTTCTGATGAGAGAAGGGTGAGATTTAGATCTCTGGCTATGATTATGTTTTCCAGATTTTCTAGATCTGCCAGACTTTTGATGGAGTCCCAGCAGTTTTTTTTTCACCTGCACTGTTAGGAGCATAAACATTGAAAAGACAAATAATATCCTTTGATTCTAGATGCTACATTTTTTAAAAAATCCAATGGGTATTCAGGGACTCAGAGATTAATGAGAACTTATTTGTATTCCAGAGCGATCCAAGTCCTCCCGATGCTCCACGGGCAGAGATTGCATGCACTCCACTTTTGTTCCAAAATTTTTTGCTTGCTTGGAGGAAAGTTGTGTCCTCCAATTTGGTCTCCTGGATGAGGAGGATATCCGGGGCTTCCAGTCTTATTAAGCTCTTCATTGCTTCTTCCTTAGCTTTGGTGCCCATTCCCCTACAATTCCAGGAGACTATCTTCATCATTTACTTTTGTTGTGGTGAGCTCCTTTAGAGCTCTGGGTTTGGATCCTCTTCATCTTCGGGGTTTTTGCTAGAAGTTTCTCTAGTGTTGGTTGGCTACCCTGAAGCTTGTCTTTGTATGTTTCTTGGTCTCTTTTTCCCTTTGTTGACATTCACCCTCTTGTGGATCTTATAGGGGTATACTGTGATTCCCCTATTTCCCCTTCTTCCTCTGAATCCTTGGACTCTTGGGTTTCCTCTTCTTCTTCTGACATCTTCTCTTTGGATATCTCCGGTACACTTGTGGGTTTAGGTGGAGAGGTTTCCTTTGGACTTTCTGGTTCCTGCGTAGTCATGATTTCAGATCCCAGGATCTCAAATTTGTTCCCTTGGCTTTCCTTGGCTAGGTTCTGGGTAGGCCCCGCTTGTGAAGCTCTAGCATTATTTGCATTTTTCCAGTGTGAAGTTTTGGGCCGCTTTGCTTGATTCCAACCTTATTCCTTCCCTTTTTCTTCTACCCCTTTGGATAGGAAATCTCTGGCAAAATGTCCATATACGTGGCACTTCCGACATTTGAATGGCAGCTATTCGTAGTCCAATTTCTGCACATGCAGCCATGGACCTACCCTTATTTTGATGGCTTCTGGTAGTCCGACCACCAAATCTACCTCCACACAAATTCTAGTGCATTCGTACTGATCTTTGTTGTTGGCCTTGTCTATGAATTTCCCAAGAGTGTTTCCTATATGTTTCAAAGAGTCCCAATTCCAGCAGTGAACAGGGAGATTGGGGAGCCTTACCCACACTGGGACAGCTGAAGGCACATCCACCGCCGGATCGAAGTCTGGCATCCATTTATTTAGATACAGCCCTTGAGGGCCCATGAAGTAAGGGCCATTCCTGAAAATAAGATCCTTGTCCTCTTTTTCTGAAAATTCAAATAAGAAGTATCCTCTTCCGAGGAAGTAAGAGGTTACCTTGTTCTTTATCAGTAGAGCCCAGTTCCTAGCAACCCAATTCTCTGTTGATTTCGAGGAAGGCTAGAGACCTGTAAACTGACCGACCAGAGCCCGATCCGCCAGAGATAATGCTACCTAAATCGGACCTTCAGGAGGAAGGGTGATCTCGGCGATATCATGTAGCTTTTTCACGAATTTGGCAACTTCCATGAATTTCTTCTTGGGCAAAGAGGCCAACAAAGATCTGAAGGCCTCAGTTGCATAGGACCGGGGGGGGAGACCCCTGGGGGGAAGTCGGCTCCTCCATGGAGGGCCAACAGATCAAAACCCTAGTCGACCGTAGCTAGCAGCAAAGGCCCGCGGTGGGCCAGCCAACAAGGATCGTATTTGCAGGAGGCAGGCACGCGCGCAGGATAAAGAACCCGCAAATTGTGGATCTCGCAGGAAGCCGAACCGACCCACAGGTTGCAGAGAAATCAAACAATTCTTCCAATTTAGATGGTAGAAGAAATATTTTAATGCATGCAAAAGAATGAATATTTATATATTTTCTTGGTAAGAAAATATGTTAGTGCATGCAGTTAAAGATTGAATGTGTTATATGTTTTCCTGGTAAGAACATATGTTAATGCATGCAGTAAAAGAATGATTAATTTATATGTTTTCTTGGTAAGAAAATATGTTAATGCATGCAGTAAAAGAATGAATATTTTATATGTTTTTCTTGGTAAGAAAATATGTTAATGCATGCAGTAAAAGAATGATTATTTTATATGTTTTCTTGGTAAGAAAATATGTTAATGCATGCAGTAAAAGAATGATTAAATTATATGTTTTCTTGGTAAGAAAATATGTTAATGCATGCAGTAAAAGAATGATTATTTTATATGTTTTCTTGGTAAAGAAAATATGTTAGTGCATGCAGTAAAAGATTGAATATTTAATATGTTTTCTTGGTAAAGAAAATATGTTAAAGATTGATTATTTTGTATGTTTTCTTGGTAAAGAAAATAGGTAGTTCCTCTTAGAAAGACTACATGTGAGTCTTGTGTGTGAAATGCTTGTCTCTTGTCATTTTCTTGGAATAAAATCCTTGCTAAATATAGCCAAAATATCTTCTTGAGAAAAGAAGATGAGGCATATAAACGTCCTGAGGACATAGCGTGAAAAGTGGCCAAGTTTTCTTGAATTAAAATATGTATTTTTATAAAAGTTTCTTGAAAAAGGATATATGCTAATTGCATTGTGATACTAGCTAATTTCTAAGTTCAGGTGAAATAATTATGCATTACATGCATGATAGAATTAGCTAATGATGTGTTTCTAGGCACATAGATATTCATTTCTATAGTTTCTTTTCGGAAAAAGAGTGCATACTTCATGTATGAAGATGAAGGCTTTTATGAGAGTTTTCTTGGAAACAAAAATAGAGGTTCCTTCCTTAAAGGACCTATGAATAGTGTTCATATCATATCAAGAATCCATACTTGTTTCATGAAAAGATTATGTGCATTAAAGTAAAAGTAATTATGTTAGGAAAAACACCTATTGCATGCACATAAGGGTAGCTGTTGTGACCATTGGAAATATGATTTTGGGTGTATGTAGAGAAAGTATTAAGTTAACCTTCTTGGAAATATTAATCTCTTGAAAAGATTGTCTTGCTAGATGAGTTGGGTCGATTTCTAGTTTGGTGCATAAAATGGGTAAGCTAACCTTGTTATTGTTTCTTGATTTTTATGCATAGAGATGGGTATTCCCAATATTTTCTTGAAAGAGAAAGCATGAGGAACTTACTTATAGGAAGATAAAGAAATGGGGTTATAATGACTTCCTTTGAGAAAGAAGTATGTGATTTGTTACATGAAATGATGGTAGTAATCTAGTGAAGGGAATATGTGTTGCATATATTAAAGAAGGGCTATTATGATAAGCTAATGTATGCACAAAGAATAGTCATTGTGATATAAGAGTTGTTACACAGTAATTTGTCACTGTCTCCCTGTCAGTCTCCCTACTGTGCCATGAGTTCCAATTAACCATGCTCCTGCTCTCTAATCTAGCCAAATGACCCACTTTGCCAAATTTTATTTTATCAGCGCGACTGTTATTAAAATAACCGTGCTGACTGGCGGATGATAATGCAACTGATGCGCTGCCAGCGCGGAAGCACACGAGTTTTCCGCGCTGGTCTAATTTCATGAGCCAACGCATCCTATTCTTGTATTAAGCCGCGCTGACACAGCCTTCTCCATTATTAAGATGCGCTGTCAGCGCTCCAGTTCAGTTATACACCCGCGCTGATCTAGTTTGGGCGAATTTGTTCTAACAGCCAGCCTTCCAGATAACTCCAGACTTGGTTGTTGGCCTTGTGAGTATCGCCCTCCCTTCTATGGCATGTCTGTTCGTCATTTGAAACCACCTTCCTTGGAGATAAGCTCATCCTCCCACCATTCATGGAGACTCCTTCTCCTATTTAAACCTCTACCATTGCCATGAGCAGCTAGTTTTTTAGTTTGGATTGTGTGGAGTTGATAGTGCTCAGATTGCTGCTGCTAGTAGGTAGTAGGTGTGATAAGTGTGGAATTGTTAGATAGCTTAAGGAAGGTTGTGGAGTGTTGCTTGTGTGAGAGAGAGTTTTTTGTCTTGGGAGATCTACCTCCAAGGGTGAATGCTTAAGAGACCTGCTGGCTGGACCCTCTTGAGAAGGATTCGACGTCAGAGCATTTGGTTGTACTCTTCTCTGTTATTGATTAATAATAGATGACTACTATTATTGTTCCACTCTCATTTGTCTTTGTAATGGTTAATGTGAGTTACGTCCTTTCTGACTGATGTATAATTGCTTTTATTAGATTTCACGCTTGTGTTTGTCTTTCTCTTCGTGTGTGCAGGTATCTATTCACGGAGATCGTGGAGGATCGTGACCGGCCAAAGCGAAGGAGCGAGAGCGGCATCTCTTCATCAAACAATAGCGTTGGAATCCAAGTAGGTGTTCATTGCCTACCTTTTATTTGCAATTAGGAACTTGCATAGTAGCATTGACTGATTGTTGCTAGACCCATTCTGGGCTAGTAGGGATCGCCTCTATCCGTAGAGGGGATTTACCTCTCCAACAATTTGGCGACTCCGCTGGGGAGCTGGCCTTTGTCTCTTTTTGTTCATTCTTGTTTTGAGTTTGATTGTTCCTCTCTTTTCAAAGATCAGGGGTTAGTCCTCTGCTTTTAACCTTCCTGGTTCAATCTGGGAGGTGCCTTAATTGTTTAAAGAGTTATTGCCTTGGTTTGGGAGCTTTTGGCTTGTTTGTGCTTGTTTTTTAGCCTCAGCGCGGTTTATATCAAAACAGTCGCGCTGACAGCGCATAGCTGTTTCTTTGACTCCGTGGTCATCGCGCTTGTACGCTTAACAGTCGCGATGATTCTGAAAAACGAACCAGCGCGACTAAGCCGTGTGCTTCCACGCTGACAGTGCTTTGTTGCTACGCGTGACTTCTTGTCAGCGCATTGTTGCTGAGTTCTACCCGCGCTGATCCTGTAGAATTCAATTTGTTTCAAATTTGCCTCCTGAGCCTGTTGGTTTGACTGTCCCCTACTCTTTCCACCTGGTTTATGACTTGGTTTTCATTATTTGAACTGTGAAGCACTTGCTTGCGAAGTCTTGTCGGGCGGATCTTGTTTTGTGTTCGGTGACCTAGTGTTATCATCCCGTTTTTCGCTGAATTGATTTTGTTTTATCACTCGTTCACAAAGATTCGTTACTACTTGCCTTTGCTTTTGCGAAAACCTTCCCTTTTTGCTTTCTTTGCTTGGTTGTTTAGGTGATTGTCGTCAAACCAGTCCTTCGATTGTTTCGATTACTTCTCGCTACCCAGACACAGATTACAATTGCTTGGGTTCAACCGGCTCTTTTCACGCTTGTTGTGTTTTTCATTGAGTGATTTTTGTTTCTCTTTACTCGGTGTTGCTGTCTCTCAAAATTCATTTTAAATGCATTGTGCCATTGAAAAAGAAATCGAACTAATATCTTTCGCATTCAATAGTTAATGAAAAGAAGAGCATTTCATTGATTTGTGTTCTCAAAAGAAAAGTCTCATTTCTTTGCCATTAGCTGCATTAGATTGTTTGATTGATTGAGTTCATTTTGTTTGATTGAAAACTCTTAACCCTCTCATAGTTAGAATTCATCGAACTAAATGGTGTTCTTTGGCATATAGTTTGCATCTAGGTAATTGTGAGAGATCACACGATAAGGCCTGAAACCGAAACTTAAATTCAAGATCAACCATAAAATAAACTGAATAAACCTAAAAACGCATTGGAACTTAACGCAAACATCTAGAGGTCTAGGTTAGAGACGTGTTCTGGCGTCTTTAAACATAGTCACTATTGTTTCACATTACGGTTGGGTGATTCCTCCTTCTGTGACTCGATAGTGGTCTAACACGGACTGTGCTCCCACGTACCGTCGCGTATATAGGGAGACCCCACTAGGCTTTTATCCTTGATCCATAGGAAGCCGAGTCTGCCGCCTTGTGAACCGTAATGCACCGAACACAGCATTCGGGAAGATTGACTGCAGTACGGAAAGTCCTTGGTTCTCATACGATTGCCAAGGTGTATAAGCAGTTTTACGGATTGCTTGGTAAACCCTTTGCCTAGAGTCTCCAGAGCAGTCACTTTTGATCCTTTTCGAACTCCCTAAAAGAAAAGGTGCCAGTGAGCGTCTTGTCACTTCGTGCTCATTAAACATTCGAAGGAGACTAGAGTCATCTTTTCGTCCTTTTCTCGACTCTTGAAACATGAAAAGGTCAAGTTTAGTTCCTGTGTCTTAAAAATTTATTCGGCCACGATAACATTAGCTGGTTAGATCTTGTGTGCGTTAGCTTGAGTAGGGTCTTTATCGTTAGTTTCCTTTAGGTTTTGTGTGGGGTTTGTCATTCTGGCTGACCCGTCAACTCCCAATCCAAGTGATCAAGGTTCTCCATCTTCTGTTGCTCCTGAGGTACCAGTTGTAAGCGATACTCTTCCTGTTATCCCGAGTATCCAACCTATCAACGTACGTGCCCCGGGCGACGAGGATTACGAAGAAGATTGGAACCCTATCTGGGAGCCTGACGAGGACGATATTCCTGTTACCCCTCCTGGTGTTTCGTCTCCAATGTCTACTTCCCACATGGATGAGACATCTCCCAGCGCAAGTGAGACACCTGTGGTGTCGAATATTGACACTCCCATCCCAGCTACTTCTCCACTCCCCCCACGATATCAGTCGATGAGGGATAGAATAGCTGCCAGGAATCCTGCTACGACTATATGGGATCCTCATGTCATTCCCACCACGGAACCCTTTGTTTCACAACCCCATACTACACCTGTTACCTCAGTTCCCACGAATCCAACTGTTTGTGTAGCGTACTCGACTCCGGTCGTCAGTGCTGTGACAGCGTCTTCATCTACAAACGCTGGTGTTGATCCCTCTCACGGTCAAGTGAGTAATGGCCAGCCAGAACTTTCATCTGGAGTCGTCGACCCTGCACAAAGTGCTCAACCCTCGTCTGGTCCTGTTCCAGGAGGGGGGCCGTATGATGCGCATGGGCAACCCATTGTGGACCCAAATTTCCAAGGTCCACTCTTTTATTATGATTCTACTGGTCAGTACCTCCAGTTCACTCAATCCACGCCTCTTCAGCATTTCGTTGAAGTCTCGGTACCGTTATCCATCACTTGGGATGCAAGTACTAATTCTTTTCATGGGGGCCAGGTAATCCCTGGGCAGCCTCAAGGACCACCTAATCAAGGCCAGCCACCTTATGTGCAAGCCCCCCAAGGGCAACCACTTTATGGCCAGTCTTACCCAGGACAATCTGGGGGCCCACAAGGACAACCCTATCCGGGACAACCTTCGGCCGTTGGTGGTCCGTCGTTTTCCTATCAGAGTCAACCTTCTGGTTATCCAGGGCAACCTGGTACCCAGCAAGGTTACCCGTCTGGACAACCAGGACAGCCTTACATCCAACAAGGCCAACATGGTCTCCAGTAGGGTTACCCCTCTGGACAAGCTGGGCAAGCTTATAATCCTCAAGGTCAACCAGCAGTCCAACAGGGGTATCCTCTTGGGCAAGGGGGGCAACCCTACGTACAGCAGGGCCAACCTACTGCTCAATCTGGTCATCCTTTTGGGCAAGGGGGGCAACCCTACGTACAGCAAGTCCAACCCAATGCTCAATCCATGCATCCTCCTCGGCAAGGGGGGCAACCCTACGTGCAGCAGGGCCAACCCACTTCTCAGCCAGTGCACTCTTCCGGGTAGATGGGCCAGCCTTCTATGCAGCAAGGTCAACCCGTTGTCCGCCCTAATCATCCATTTAGACCGGCTGGCCAACCTCAAGGTCAACCAGCCATCCAGCCTGCTCGGCCATCTATTCCGCAAGGACAACCCTTGGTGGTTCAAGGATAACCTAGCACCCAGCAAGTACGTCCTTCTGGGCAAACAGGTCCATCCCAAACCCAGCCGGGCCAACCTTCCGGCCAGATGATCCAAGCCCAACCGGCTCAAGGACATTATTCTGGGCCCCAAACTCAAATGGGTTATCACATGCAAGGCGGGCCACGACCCCAACCTTCTTACCAAGCACAGCCTTCTTATCAGGCTCAGTATGGAGCTCAGCAAATGTATGGCTACCAGTAACCCCAGGGGCAAACTCAGTTTACCCCTTATCAAAATTATCAACAGATGCAGGTCACTCCTTACCAAAATTATTAGTATGTTGCACCTGCAGGTCAAGTTGCTAATACATGGGGCGCTGGGGGGCAGACCCAGGGACAACTGTCCGCATATGGACAGAATCCGTATGGACAGAACCCCTACGGGCAAGGTCCCTATGGCCCGGGCCCTTTTGGGCCAGGTCCATCTGGACAGAGTCCATGGGGGCAACCACCACTTGGTTGGAACCCTAGTACTGCCTCGAATCCGCAGCCACAAATGTCCTTTAACCCTCAGTTTCCTTTCTTAGCGACGTTGGAACTTCCGGATGTGTCCAAGTTGACGAATGATCCCATTCTGCATAATCCGTATTGGCCACCAGTTCCAACTAAAATACCCAGTGATTGTCCAAAATTTGATGGCAAAGCTGGTGAAGATCCTCAAGCCCATGTCATGACCTATCACCTCTGGTGTTCATCGAACTCATGGCTTGATGACTCTATCCGGCTCCGCCTCTTTCAGAGAACTCTCACCGGCTCAGCCGCTAAGTGGTACATTGAGCTGAATCGCGGCACGTTTCAAGATTTCAACTCGCTGGCTATGGCGTTCTTAACTCATTTTCAGTTACCCATTCGGTACGAGACAGGGACACATCTCCTCACGTCTCTCAAACAGGACACGGCTACGCATATATCTGATCATATACATGAATGGAGAAGGCGTTGTCGCTTGATCAAATTCTGGATTCCTCATCAACTCCTGACCGATTGGTTCACGACTTCCTTTGTCCCTGCAATTGCGCTGGACATCGCCATGGGAGCTTGTGTAACTGAAGAGCAAGCTATCGCGCGTGCTCAGTACCTTGACTTAGTGTATTCTCAGTCGGGTACTTTATATGATTATTTTCCAGATGCCCCGAGGACTGGACAATCCAAGGCTACGCCAAAACCATCTGTTGACGGAGTCATTGGCTCTGTAAACTCGTCATCGAAGAAATCGGCTACGAACCCTGGAAAGCAAAAACAGAACGCTTCTAATGGAAATGCTTCTCAGGGCCAATCTAATTCTGGGAGTACCTCCGAGGTAAACACCGTTCAGTCCACCGCAATGGATAAATCCTCAAAAGGGAAAAAGAAAGGGAAAGCTAAAGATAAATCTGGACAGCCCAAGAAGGATCCCCCTAAGCCTCCCTCCAAGGAAGGAGCTAAACGAAAACCTAAGTATCCTTGTCTCATCTGTGATGAGGATCACTACACTAAGGACTGCCCGAGGCGGTCCGAAGTTAGTCGACTTTTGAAAGGTGCCCCTGGGCCTCCTGCTGTGCTTAAAGAGCCTTTCCCTTCCCAGCAGACTCAAATGGTGGCAGACCCATCTCAACCCTCTTCCTCGTTCGGTTCTCAAGTGTTCATGGCTGGAACGATTCCCATCCATGTTTCAACTCGAGCAAAAGACTATCCATCTCATGCCGGGAAAGAGCCGGAGGTCCCCTCCAGCGCTCCTCCGTCCAGTTTTGGTCCTCTCCACATCGAACGGCCCAGCACTGAGACAATCCCCCGACCCCCTCCAAAAGGTGTACTCAGGAAGTCGTCTTACAACCCTAATGCTCGTGCTGCCCAGCATTATAGCATTGTTGAGGACTTAGCTCAGGTTCCGTCTGATATGTCCGCTCTAGAAGTCCTCCAGAGCTGCCCCTCCCAAAGGAAGTCCTTGCTATCAGCTATTGGTGGCATCGACCCGGCAGATTCAGATTTGATTTCTTTTGATCTCGAGGGTTTTACACAGAGACTGCCTCACCAAGTCGCTTTCCTTATACAGGTCATCATCAATGGCAAAACGATTCATCGTACAGTTATTGATGAAGGTGCCTCAACCTGCATCATGTCTGTTGCTTGCTGGAAGGCTATTGGTTCCCCTACTTTGAGTCAGTCTCCTACGACGTTAGAAGCCTTCGATGGAAGAGAATCTCGTCCTTACGGTATTCTCCAATGCTTGCCCATCTCTTTAGAAGGAAAGGCGGTAGAAGTGGAGGTCGAAGTTGTCGATGCCAATCTCACCTACAACCTCCTCCTCAGACGCAGCTGGACATACGCCATGCAATCCGTGGCTTCCTCCCTATTCCGTGTCATTCGTTTCCCTCACCAAGGGAAGATCGTCACGGTGGACCAGCTCTCCTTCTTCGCCTCTTCTTCTGAAGGTAACGTGCCATTTGTGGAGCATACCTCCAAGTCATTAGAGAGCGTGGGTGCCGGACTTTTCAAAGATCTCGCTTTAATGGGAGTCTTTCCCCTCCCGCCTCCGAATCTCGCCCCTATCAACATGATCTCTGTACGTTCTGATCCATGGGTTCTTCCTCCCGCTAATCAGGAAGACTCTTGGGGTGATATGATGCCGTTGAGTCCTGCCGAGCTCAACTACGTCGAGATTGTCGCTGCATCAGCTCCCCCTGCTGAACCTGCTCTTCCGAGTAGCGTTCCCAATTCATATGTTCATTTCCCTTGGCTAGGAGATGAGGCTACTTCGGATCCATTGAAGGAAACATTTCCTTCCGATGAAGCCATCATAGAGACTATGTCTCTCGAAGAGCTCCCTTGGTCAGATCACCACCATCGCTCTTCGTTTCTCCCTCCACATCCGGAAATGGTCGCATGTCTCGAGCGGTTTGCTTCGTGTGTCCCATCCCCGCCCCTTCAAACACCTATTCAGCTGTATCAAGTGTCTTCTGAGGGAAATATGGGTAACATCACGCAAACCTAACCCATCGACATCTCTGTCAAACCAGGGATTGTTGAATACATTTACATAGGGGTCACTTGTACTCCTGAGGAGGTTCAAATTTACACTGCTCTATTTCGCGAATTTCGTGATGTCTTCGCATGGTCCTACGAGGAAATGCCCGGCATCGACCCCAGTATCGTGGTGCACGAAATACCGACGTACCCAGGGGCTAAGCCTATGCGTCAGCGCTTACGCCCAGTGCACCCTCGAAAGGCTGCAACCATCAAGGCCGAAGTCGAAAAGCTTCTTAAAGCCGGTTTCATTTACCCCATTCCCCTTACGGATTGGGTGTCTAATATAGTCCCTGTGAATAAAAAGCAGGGCACTATCCGGGTCTGTGTTGACTACCGCGATATCAATCGTGCCTGTCCGAAGGATAACTTCCCTACGCCCTTCATCGATCAGCTTATTGATGAGTGCGCAGGAAGTGAAATTTACTCGTTTATGGACGGCTTCTCTGGCTATAACCAGATCAACATCGCACCCGCGGACCAGCATAAAACGGCTTTTATTTGTCCTTGGGGCACCTTTGCCTATAAAAAGCTCCCTTTTGGTCTCAAGAATGCCGGCGCCACTTTCCAATGTGCAATGTCTTATGCCTTTCATGATATTCGTCACATTGTACAACCATATCTGGATGACCTTCCGGCTCATTCAGTCAAGCGTCAGGACCATCCCTCTCATCTTCGCGAAATTTTTCTCCGCTGTCGACACTACCGTATTCGACTCAATCCTCATAAGTGTGTCTTCTGCGTAGAATCAGGCCGACTGCTCAGGTTCATCGTCTCTTGAGAAGGCATCCGTCTGGATCCCCTCAAATTCGAGGCCATCCTGAATCTTCCTCCCCCTGCCTCTTTGCAGCAATTACAGAGCTTGCAGGGAAAAGCTAATTTCCTTAGACGATTCATTCCGAATTATGCCGAGGTGGCTAAGGGTTTCACACGGTTATTAAAGCGAGACACACCCTTTCGTTGGGATGCTATCGCTCAGGAGTCTTTCGAGCGACTCAAGGATCTCCTTGTCTCGGCTCCACTCTTAAGACCCCCGAACTATCACCGTGATTATACTCTCTATCTAGCTGCCGCTGACACCACCATCGGCATGGTTCTCGTGCAGGATGATGATGACGGCAATGAGCACGTTATATATTACCTTAGTCGCAACCTTTTGGATACAGAAACTCGCTACGCCTATGTCGAGAAGTTGGCATTGGTTGTTGTCTGCGCCGTCCAACGTTTCCGGCACTATATCCTGTTGCGCACCACGATCGTGATTTCTGACTGCAACCCAATGACCTACATTTTGTCGCGGCAGTTACTGGGGGGCAAATACTCGAAATGGATCGTAATCCTCCAAGAGTTCGACTTGGAATTTACTACTGCCAAGTCTAAGAAGTCTTTGGTCTTTGCTGAATTGCTCTGTTCTTTGCCATCTCATTCTGCACCATCTCGTTCGGAGGAGCATATCCCGGATGAAACACTGTTTCTCATCAGCACCCTCGACCCTTGGTATGGGGACATCATAGTATATTTGCAGACGTCTTCCTTCCATCCCAATGTATCAAAAGATGCTCGACGGAGGATTCGTCACCAATCTCAACCCTATCGCATTATTGGCGATACCCTGTACCGCCTCGGCGCTGATTCTGTTCTCCACCGATGTTTGACTCTCGAGGAGGCTGAGCGGGTGTTGAATGACTGCCACTCCGGTGCTTGTGGCGGCCACATGTCTGGATATGCCACCGCCCAGAAAATTCTCCGTGCTGGTTATTTCTGGCCTTCTATCTTCAAAGATTGCATCCTTGCCGTTCGTGCATGCCATGAATGCCAGGTCTACCACCGGAAAATGCGTGCACCTCCTGCACCACTGCACCTTGTTGTTACCATAGGTCCATTTGCCAAATGGGGCATCGATTATACGTCCTGTAACCCTCGTTCGGCCGGGGGGCATGGGTATATCATCGTTGCTGTGGATTATTTCACCAAATGGGCCGAAGCGATGCCTACATTGAACGAAGATGGTTACACAGCGGCGCAGTTTTTGTTTAATCATGTCATTACTCGGTTCGGAGTCCCTCAGGCTATCGTCACGGATCACGGAAAACATTTCCGTAATCACATGATGACGGAACTAACGACCCAACTAGACTTGCGTCAAGATAGTTCGACGCCGTACTACCCTCAATCCAACGGTCAAGTCGAAGCTGTGAACAAAGTTTTGATCACAATGCTCCAACGTACCATTGGTACACACAAGTCTAATTGGCATCTGATGTTGTTCCCTGCTTTGTGGGCCTACCGGACCTCTGTGAAGGACGCCACCGGTTTCACCCCTTTTCAGCTAGTTTATGGACTGGAGGCCACCCTTCCTATTGAATGTGAGATTCCTTCGTTAAAGTTAGCTGTCGAGTTGCTTCCCAACACCACTCTGATGGAGGAATGGCTCCTTTATCTAGAGCGGCTAGACGAGACCCGACGCTTAGCTTCTCTAGCTATTGAAGCGCAGAAGAAAAGGGTTAAGGCTCATTTCAACAATACTATTCAACCTCGTTCCTTTGTTGAGGGAGATCTAGTACTGCTCTACGATCAAGCTAAGGATAAGCTAGGGGCAGGCAAACTCGAATCCATGTGGCTAGGCCCCTATATCGTGAAGAGAGTTTTGCAGAAGGGCGCATATGAGTTGGTTGATTACGAAGGAAATCCTCTCGACAAGCCCCGCAACGGGCTTTATTTGAAAAAATACTATGCATGATTTCATGCACCTAGCTTGTACATACGCGTGTTTTAGTGTGTGATGTGTGCATGATTTCACGTTTTGCTTTGGTATGAAGGCTTGTTTTCCTCTTATTGTGTTTTCTGCTTCTTGTGCAGATGTCTAGTGCACCTTATGTTGGTTTCGCTGATGGCGCCTGCCATAGTACTTGCAATTTGTCTTCTGCGGCGTGGGCGATCTATGATCCTCACGGAGAGTTGCTAGACCTTCAAGGTGTGTGCTTGGGTCGTACCACTAACAATGTTGCCGAATACAGTGTTGTAATTGAGTTACTGGTCGAAGCAGTTGATCTCGGCATTCATGCAATGGTGGTGAACCTGGACTCTCAGCTTGTCGTCCATTAACTCAACGGGCGATATTCAAGGACCAACGCATTCTAAGGTTGTATCTACGTGTAAGATTGTTAGAAAGGAATTTTGATTACATCACATATCAACATATTCCGAGACGATTAAACATGTTAACTGACGCATTGGCGAATCATGTGTTAGACAGGCATTTGCGAAACAGATAAACATCATATAAGAAGACATAGAAAGCATAATAAGACCATAGAATAAGCATATGTATATAAATCAATCTTTTTCCAAGCATAGTTTGCATGTGTGATTGCATGTGTGCTTTTAAGATTGCATAAAAATTAAAATACATGGGTCGTGTGTTGTGCAACTGATACATTAGATCACATTTGTATTAGACATTTGCATAGCATATAAAAAACATCATCACATGTGAAAAGATCCATCCAAAAACAGTATATATATATATATATCGCGGCGCACCAAGGCGCTCAAAAAATAAGTGTATATGTCTAAAGTAAAGCTGGTGTCCTCAGTACATCTGAGACATATGTCTCTCAAAAAACATCAGTGGAAATAAAACCTAGATGACTACTGAGCTGGGTTATGCTCTCTGTAGCATACAGCTGCCCGTGCCACCTGCCTCAAAAGGCGGTGCATCCTGGGTTCCACCCCCACTGTGTGGATCTGAGAGGCTATGGGGACCTCCTCGATCCCCTGGTAATCTGGCACCCCCGCCAGTAAACCCTCGAGGTTGTGTGCCATAGTCTCCGTCGTATCGACTCCTGGAGGAGCCAGGGCTAGGACTCCAGCACCTTGCCCCTCTCTCCGTGCCTCTGGGGCTAGACCAACGGGCCTCGTGGGTCCCACATCTGCACACCATAACGTTTATCAAGACATGTACATGAAAAATCAAAAAACATTAAAAAGAGATCAAGTGTCATACCTCCATCATCCCAATGCTCTCCCGCGGGCAGTGGCATGTCGGGATCACCGCGGAAGTCCATACCGGCATATGGCCAGTCCTCTACGAAAATGACCTGCTGATCCAGCCACTCTCGAAAATAAACACCCCATGCCACTGGGCGGTCGCCACCTCCGCGCGGCATGACATGGCCCCATCAACTGGCCCTTGTCTCCCGGGGACCTCTGGGTGGATCTACGACCATATCCTGTAGCTGTAGGGCCGGCACCCGCTCCAGCATGAGCGGAAGTGAGAGCGACCCATAACCGAACTGCTTCGACTCTCCGCGTCGACAGTTGCTCAGTTGCCTCTTCATGCTGGTCGTTACTGCTGCTGCCCAGTTGAATATGGTGGGCTGTAGACACTCGAGAGCTAGTAGTAAATGGGTCTTTGAGGCCTCATGATTGGCCAAACAGCCTGCTGCCCGGGTCACCATAAAGAGTATGGTCCGAAGGACGATGTCGTCCACCGTCGGGATGCCCACCTTCCCACTCCGTGTTTTACGTGCCTGCGGGCACACTCGATCCATGAGCATGTCAAGGGTCTCGCCACTGGGCCGTTGCCCCTCCAGGATGGGCAAATATCCGTGGAATCGAACTCGATATCACGGCCTCGGATTGTGAATTTTCCGTCAACTGGGTTCCAGGCTCTGATTAAGAGCTCGAGGAGATCAGGTTCCGCTCTCAGGCGCGGAGTGAGGAAAAATTTGAGGAATCTGCATGCCCGCATTGCATTTCGGCACTCCGCATTGGCATAAGCCGCTATATCTTCGTTATTGTGAGCTCTCTCTTGCCAAACAAACGCCATTGTGTCCTGCAAGACCATAAAAAAATATTAGGACCCTGACCGTTGAAGTTTGTATGTTCAAATTCATAAAAATAAAATTTCACGCCCCAGTGTTTTTTTCCTTGGGTCAGCGCGGAAGCACACGTGTTTTCCGCGCTGATCCGGGTGGTGGTGTGTGTAAAATTAATCGATCAGCGCGGACCCGATGAGGAAATCCGCGCTGACCGAGAGCGCATTGGAGCTCAAAAAACTTGCCCAAATGGCCACTTCCCACCGTGGAATTGCTCCAAAAAAGACTCAAAATGAAGCGCAGGGGGAGGAGAACCTACCTGGAACAAGCTGCCGGATGAATGGTGTCCGCACGGGATGGAATTCGCTCCGTCAACCTCGCAGCTCCACAACGTTCTCCACGGCTCAAAATGGTAACAATGGTAAAAAATTTCTTTTACCCCCCTATTTATGGTAAAAAATTTATAATTGACTATAGTTTTTCATAAATGTGGGTTTTTTGTCATGTTTACCATGTATTTCATGCCAATGTCGCTTTGCTATGTGTTTTATGCATGTTTTACTATGTTTTTTAACATGTCGAACAGGTTTACGCGGGTGGTTTTCTTGTGCAGGTCCTCGTAACCGGCAGGGTCGTAACGATTCTATATACACTTGGTCCCAAAAACGTCGTCTTCAAGCTCTTTTCCGACGTAAACCAAGAAAATATTGCCGGGTTCCCTCTCGACTCGTTAGAAGGAACGAGGGGCGGTCGTTTTTAAGCTCTTTTTTCGACCGTTTAACTTAAAAAGATTGCCGGGTGTTTGTCGTTTCGCACTCGTTATTGGCTCCAAAACGACGTGCTTCTGACCGCTTTTTTACTTTTTCAGGTCGAAGTCACTACTTATGAAAAGTACTCCTCGATCATCTTGGTCGGGCGGTTCTTTCGAGCATTGTTTTATACTTTTTCGGGCTCGCGAGACACAACTTTATGAAAAAGGACCCCCCTGGAGTTTTCTTTTCCGCTGTCTTTTCAGACTCTCTAAACAGGAAAAGGCGCCGAGCTCCTCCTTTGTCAGGCTCGTTAAAACCTCATGACATCGGACACCGTCGAAATGACACCTTCCAAGCATATGTTATCCCCGTCAAGCTTGTCATCCAAAAATAATCGGGGTACCTGCCAGAAATGGTGGGGAAATGGAACTGTAATAATGGTCGTGTCGGCAGTATGTCGCTCTTGAACATGGCACCCGTCTGCATTCGTGTCTGGGTGGGGATTTCTCATCTTGTTTCACACTAGCCTCCGTGGGTTTGGGTTATCCTATTTCGACCTCTCATCTGCTCATTGCCTTGTCACCATGACCTCTGCTCATTTGATGTCAAATACTGCCAAATCCGTTGTCGTGCCGCCGGTATGTTCAAGAGAAGTTGACCTCTGCAAGCTTACAACCTCCCTCTGATGTCTCACACAAAATATTTTCCTCTGTCTTGTGTCGATGATGTGGGAAACATTATGGACCACCTTCGATCAAGGTTACTTCCTGTCGACTTCAGCTCATCATCCAGGAAAGTGACCTAGAGACCCCCCCTTCAGGTGCCTTAGAACCTGCATGCCTCAACGGCAGGTTCTTCGTGTTCGACGCGAGGTTTTCATCATTGGCCTCCGATCGAATGATTCTACGGGTGTTTGACACCAGCTCATTGATTCACACGCCGCGGATTGTACCTCTAAGTACCTTGAGGACCATTGTCATTATTGGTGGTACCTCTCACGTCTGTTAATAGTTTTCATCACTGACTGGTAATCAGACGATGTTCATGCATGTTCGACTTCAGCTCATGTATTCACGTGCTTGAACTTGTACTTTGTTCGGATTGGGATGGAGCGCAAGACCCTGGTTTTTGTCTGCTACAAACCAGGTTGCGATTTTGTGGATTATTATTACATGACTCATTGATAGATGGCTGCGCCCATACCTGAGTCTTTTGGGATGGCTGCGACCATACCTCATCATCATCATGGTCTCTTCAGCTGGGTGGCTGCGTCTGTACCACAGACCTTCTTCATATGTCTTTTGGATGGCTGCGCCCATGCCTGGACTATATGTAATCGAGATATCAGTTGTACATGTAGGTCCTTCCTGGTGGTGTTCCAGTTCAGCGAGTTTGTAAAGCATTTCACCCCTCCCACTCTCTCGGACTTCATGCTTTAGGGGGCATCTGTTACACAGTAATTTGTCACTGTCTCCCTGTCAGTCTCCCTACTGTGCCATGAGTTCCAATTAACCATGCTCCTGCTCTCTAATCTGGCCAAATGGCCCACTTTGCAAAAGTTTATTTCATCAGTGCGACTGTTATTAAAATAACCGCGCTGACTGTCGGATGATAATGCAACTGATGCGCTGCCAGCGCGGAAGCACACGAGTTTTCCGCGCTGGTCGAATTTCATGAGCCAACGCATCCTATTCTTGTATTAAGCCGCGCTGACACAGCCTTCTCCATTATTAAGATGCGCTGTCAGCGCTCCAGTTCAGTTATACACCCGCGATGATCCAGTTTGGGCAAATTTGTTCTAACAGCCAGCCTTCCAGATAACTCCAGACTTGGTTGTTGGCCTTGTAAGTATCGCCCTCCCTTCTATGGCATGTATGTTCGTCATTTGAAACCACCTTCCTTGGAGATAAGCTCATCCTCCCACCATTCATGGAGACTCCTTCTCCTATTTAAACCTCTACCATTGCCATGAGCAGCTAGTTTTTTAGTTTGGATTGTGTGGAGTTGATAGTGCTCAGATTGCTGCTGCTAGTAGGTAGTTGGTGTGATAAGTGTGGAATTGTTAGATAGCTTAAGGAAGGTTGTGGAGTGTTGCTTGTGTGAGAGAGAGTTTTTTGTCTTGGGAGATCTACCTCCAAGGGTGAATGCTTAAGAGACTTGCTGGCTGGACCCTCTTGAGAAGGATTCGACGTCAGAACATTTGGTTGTACTCTTCTCTGTTATTGATTAATAATAGATGACTACTATTATGGTTCCACTCTCATTTGTCTTTGTAATGGTTAATGTGAGTTACGTCCTTTCTGACTGATGTATAATTGCTTTTATTAGATTTCACGCTTGTTTTTGTCTTTCTCTTCGTGTGTGCAGGTATCTATTCACGGAGATCGTGGAAGATCGTGACCGGCCAGAGCGAAGGAGCGAGAGCGGCATCTCTTCATCAAACAATAGCGTTGGAATCCAAGTAGGTGTTCATTGCCTACCTTTTATTTGCAATTAGGAACTTGCATAGTAGCATTGACTGATTGTTGCTAGACCCATTCTGGGCTAGTAGGGATCGCCTCTATCCGTAGAGGGGATTTACCTCTCCAACAAGAGTTATGTTCTTTGTATGATAGAGAAACTATGTTGAGTTCCTGAAAATAACTATGTGAAAATAACATATGTTCTTAAGCATAGAAACAACAGTTTATTAAATGTACATGTATGAAGATATAATGATTGTGTTATACATGTTAGTAGAACTAATGAGTTAGATCTCTTAAATAGAATTATGCATTAGTGTGAATAAACATTGTGGAGGTAAAACAATATTTACTTGAGTATATGTACTATTTAAATAGTATGTCATGCTTGCTCATGCATATGAGTAGATGTTAAAAGATCTCTTTTAGAGGTTGATTATTGATTCATTAATATGGTATCTAATCTTATTGCCAAAGCTTGTTGACGACAACATGGACAGGGAACGATGGCAGTTGGTGCCAAAAAAAAGTGATGTCTAACATTGTGGCAGGAAAAGGATTAATGGTCCATGCAAATGAGTTCAAGTTGCAGGATTGTCCATTGCTAGAACAATCATGCCACAAGGAATGTTGCATGTGGCGGTATGTAAGAAAAGGGTTTCATGGAAAATGTATTAACTTTTAGCTAGTTATGTGACAACTTAATGATAATTCATTGTAATGATTTTATAACAATGGTTAAGGGATGGAATCCCTTATAAGCCACTGAGTGAGGGGTGAAAACCCTCATGATCGTTTAACAATAAGATTAAACGTTTGTTGGTTTTCACCCTACAGGTTTCCAGGGTATATTGGTGTTTAATGGTGTGATTGCCTTTTGTGTCAGTTTGATGATGATGAATCCTTGATGTTGATGGTTCTTTATTTGATGGCATAACCATAATGTCCAAGTATAAGATTAATTAATATGGTTAAGGAAATCATGAAATGGATGCAAGGATTCATGAAACAGTTTATGTTATTACACTACCACGGTGGTGGTTAATGGTTATGCAACTTACTGTCTTTTATTTCAAATTACTTGATGAACTAATGAACATTATATCTAATGGTTAATGAGGAAATGTGGAGTTGTGAATTGGATAATTACTTGTGGGTAATTTGTATAAAAAAATTCTAACTCCCTGCTTTTATATACAAGGTTACCGGGGTATGTGCCAAGTGGTATCAGAGCTAAAGGTTGCAGTACTGGTGCCTTTGGGAATTGGTAAGCGGAAAAGAAATTGAGGTACGCCACCAGTGGGCATTAACTCAGGTATGAGTTTAACCATTTACATATTGATTTACATAGTACACTACTTTTGGCATGATAAGTGTGATTCGTGTTTAAACTACTTTGAGTAGTAAGTAATAAAGTTGCTGCATAACTATGTTCATGACATTGGATTCCTGATGAGGATAAAAGAGAATGAAACTTTTGTCGCACTTAAGAACAATATTGAACACTCATTACACTTATGAACAATATTGAACACTCATTGAGGAAAGTGACAATCAACTACCCACTTTTGATTTGCAAATATGGCAATAACAATGATGCATTTATTAAACAAGATTGAAGTTGCAATGAACGAAACTTAATGAGCCAATGCATTAATATATGGGGAACATCCTTGAATAGGATGAAAAATTGTTTTAAAAGGACATTAGAAGAATCCCTTTAGATATTGAAAATATGCAATGAGTCAAGTAGCGAGACTTGATTGTCATAACTAATTTCGATTAAGTTTTGCCATGGTTTCATTAAGATGATTGGTAGTTGTGATTGGTTAGTGTTGTTTGACTAACTAATAGCACTTATGTGCGTGAATTGAATTTGATTTAAGCTTATCACGATTCACAAACAAGTGAATATGGTAGTTATTTCTTGTATCGGTTTGTTGATGGCAATACATTGTGGGAAATTGGAAATGTTTAGATTGTTAGCTCAACTATTGTTGACATCTATACAGTAATGAATATTGCATATACTTTTATGCATGATAGTATTGTGCCACAAAATAAAAAGGATTTGGGAAGTGAATACTCGTCAAGTAAAATGTTGCAATGAGAATTGCAATCATAAATGAGAAAAAATAAGGTTATATAATATGCATGATTGTGTTATTTGGAAATCAGAATGCATACAACATGTATGTCAGTTGTGCTTCCTATCAATCTAGATGTTGTGGACCCATGTTGAGGGTTAAGTGTAGATGCATGGTATACATGCATGTTTGTTTTGTTAATGATAATGATTATATGGTTCATTATGTAGATTACTTTTGGAAAGAGTGATAAAAGAGAAATTTAACATGCCAGACAATTGCAGATAGTTGTGAAAGGCTAGAATGCCTTGGGTTGATGGCAGTTACCTGCTCAGAGGGGTTGATGGTACTTGTCTACCCGGATTGTAAAAGGCTAGAATGCCTTGGGTTGATGGCAGTTACCTACCCGAAGGGGTTGATGGTACTTGTCTGCCCGAATTTCTTCTCCCTAGAGATAAATTATCTCAATAAGGGAAAAGAGTTTATGTGGTCATTGGAATTCTTGAGCTAGTTGGCCAGTGGAATTCCATGTTAGACCTGGTAAGGTCTCTATCAAAGAAACTGTCTAGATGTGAAAATGACTTGATTTGGTTGTGGAAACCAGTTTCCATGGGTTGGGAATTCTTTAGCCTATTGTGGTTCTCATAGCTAAAGAAATTAACTAATCAGCTATATGTTATGTTAAAAATGAATTTCATATATAGATGTGTAAAAATGTCATGCACATTTAACAGGAAATGAGCTTAGTGCTCAATAAGGAGTTATTGGAAATTTTAATTCCTTTATTGAATTATTAATCTTGTGAACGTCTTAGTAGGGGCTAAGGCAATTTTCACTTGATGCAGTGATTGACTGTTTGATGATTAGAGAGCTAGGTGCTCTTTTGGTACTTTTAGAAGTACTTTGTGGATGTCTTTAGTGAGAGTTAATTCAGTGTGCATGTGGAGCAGTGAAGAGCTCTTAAGTACTTGTAAAAGTACTGTGAATTAAATTTCATCTAACATTGCACGATTGATGGATAGTTAAAAGTATTTCATTTGACTCAGAATATTGTGACTAATGCGATTGAATTTGTTTGTCATACATTATAGGATTACTTACCATGGAGGGTTGATGGGCTGTCCAACCACTATTAAAATGCTTACATGAAAGCGCTCATGATTTTCAAGAGTAGATGGTAAGTAATGGTAAGTTGATATAGAGTTTGGTTTTTGAATTTGAATAAGGGCCAAGTGGTGGCAATTAGAACTTGCATATTTTTGCAGTTATGAATGCTTATGACTATTGATCTTTCTTATGATTATATCATTACTATTTTGTTTGTTGTCATTTCTTGAAATGAAATCTTTGATTTTAAAAGAGGAAGGATCACATTTTGTGTGGTTTAGATGGTTATACCATGAGTACAATCTTAAGTTCCAACGAGAGATGAACACCGAGGACGGTGTTCTTGTTAAGGGGGGGAGTATGTAACATCCCTACCGTAATAACTCAACGTAATAAACAGTTATGAAATATTTACGAGTTAGTTGCGAAACTGATTCTTGTTAGTCGGAAACTGAAATCAAGAAAGGATGGTCGGTGTTTTGGGCGGGGGCTGGAGCTTTTCCATGCGGAGAGACGAGGGAGGTCCCTTCCCCTTTGGTGGCCCTAAGTAATTTGTTAAGAGCCATTTGTGTCTTTCCTATTTTCCAGCTGACCGTTGTGGCCAAGATTCCAAAAAGAAGAGCCCGTGGAAGTTCCCTTCCTTCACTAACGCGAGCTCTGCTGCAAAAGACCAGACAATGGGAGAATCGGGAGTCGAGAAATGATATTATTAAGGCAAGCACGCTTCTCGAATTGCTACAAGGCCATGGCACTCACTTCTGAGGTCTCTCTGGTCCCGGTTGGAGGGAAATCCTGTCCTGGGCGTATCACCTGGCTCTGCATGTGAAGTATTGCAGTCCCATCCACGGTAGCTCGGTCAAGGCTTCTGAAATCTAAGCATTTGAGACAGCGGGTTGCTCAGATGTATTTTGATTTGTTTCGGTGTTAAGTAGAGGCACACGTATGGAGAGCCGAGATGCGTGTTCCATTATTTACATTGTCAAATGTGCACAATTAGATCCGAGAGTGCCAATTAAAATCTACAAATTTCCCTGTTGGAGTGAGGCAAAAGTACAGATAAGTAACTGCATTCCTTATAGAGAAGAATAAGTTGCTTTTTTGGATTGTCAGTTAAAGATTGATTATTTATATGTTTTCTTGGTAGAAGAAATATTTTAATGCATGCAAAAGAATGAATATTTTATATATTTTCTTGGTAAAGGAAATATGTTAGTGCATGCAGTTAAAGATTGAATGTGTTATATGTTTTCTTGGTAAGAAAATATGTTAATGCATGCAGTAAAAGAATGATTAATTTATATGTTTTCTTGGTAAGAAAATATGTTAATGCATGCAGTAAAAGAATGATTAATTTATATGTTTTTCTTGGTAAGAAAATATGTTAATGCATGCAATAAAAGAATGATTAAATTATATGTTTTCTTGGTAAGAAAATATGTTAATGCATGCAGTAAAATAATGATTATTTTATATGTTTTCTTGGTAAAGAAAAATATGTCAGTGCATGCAGTAAAAGATTGAATATTTAATATGTTTTCTTGGTAAAGAAAATATGTTAAAGATTGATTGTTTTGTATGTTTTCTTGGTAAAGAAAATAGGTAGTTCCTCTTAGAAAGACTACATGTGAGTCTTGTGTGTGAAATGCTTGTCTCTTGTCATTTTCTTGGAATAAAATCCTTGCTAAATATAGCCAAAATATCTTCTCGAGAAAAGAAGATGAGGCATATAAACGTCCTGAGGACATAGCATGAAAAGTGGCCAAGTTTTCTTGAATTAAAATATGTATTTTTATAAAAGTTTCTTGAAAAAGGATATATGATAATTGCATTGTGATACTAGCTAATTTCTAAGTTCGGGTGAAATAATTATGCATTACATGCATGATAGAGTTAGCTAATGATGTGTTTCTAGGCACATAGATATTCATTTCTATAGTTTCTTTTCGGAAAAAGAGTGCATATTTCATGTATGAGGATGACGGATTTTATGAGAGTTTTCTTGGAAACAAAAATAGAGGTTCCTTCCTTAAAGGACCTATGAATAGTGTTCATATCATATCAAGAATCCATACTTGTTTCATGAAAAGATTATGTGCATTAAAGTAAAAGTAATTGTGTTAGGAAAAACACATGTTGCATGCACATAAGGGTAGTTGTTGTGACAATTGGAAATATGATTTTGGGTGTACGTAGAGAAAGTATTAAGTTAACCTTCTTGGAAATATTAATCTCTTGAAAAGATTGTCTTGCTAGATGAGTTGGGTCGATTTCTAGTTTGGTGCATAAAAAGGGTAAGTTAACCTTGTTATTGTTTCTTGATTTTTATGCATAAAGATGGGTATTCCCAATATTTTCTTGAAAGAGAAAGCATGAGGAACTTACTTATAGGAAGATAAAGAAATGGGGTTATAATGACTTCCTTTAAGAAAGAAGTATGTGATTTGTTACATGAAATGATGGTAGTATTCTAGTGAAGGGAATATGTGTTGCATATATTAAAGAAGGGCTATTATGATAAGCTAATGTATGCACAAAGAATAGTCATTGTGATATAAGAGTTATGTTCTTTGTATGATAGAGAAACTATGTTGAGTTCTCGAAAATAACTATGTGAAAAGAACATATGTGCTTAAGCATAGAAACAACAGTTTATTACATGTACATGTATGAAGATATAATGATTGTGTTATACATGTTAGTAGAACTAATGAGTTAGATCTCTTAAAGAGAATTATGTATTAGTGTGAATAAACATTGTGGAGGTAAAACAATATTTACTTGAGTATATGTACTAGTTAAATAGTATGTCATGCTTGCTCATGCATATGAGTAGATGTTAAAAGATCTCTTTTAGAGGTTGATTATTGATTCATTAATATGGTATCTAATCTTGTTTCCAAAGCTTGTTGATGACAACATGGACAGGAAACGATGGCAGTTGGTGCCAAAGAAAAGTGATGTTTAACATTGTGGCAGGAAAATGATTAATGGTCCATGCAGATGAGTTCAAGTTGCAGGATCATCCATTGCTAGAACAATCATGCCACAAGGAATGTTGCATGTGGCGGTATGTAAGAAAAGGGTTTCATGGAAAATGTATTAGCTTTTAGCTAGTTATGTGACAACTTAATGATAATTCATTGTAATGATTTTATAACAATGGTTAAGGGATGGAATCCCTTATAATCCATTGAGTGAAGGGTGAAAACCCTCATGAGTGTTTAATAATAAGATTAAACGTTTGCTAGTTTTCACCCTACGAGGTTTCCAGGGTATATTGGTGTTCAATGGTGTGATTGCCTTTTGTGTCAGTTTGATGATGATGAATCCTTGATGTTGATGGTTCTTTATTTGATGGCATAACCATAATGTCCAAGTATGAGATTAATTAATATGGTTAAGGAAATCATGAAATGGATGCAAGGATTCATGAGACAGTTTATGTTATTACACTACCACAGTGGTGGTTAATGGTTATGCAACTTACTGTCTTTTATTGCAATTTACTTGATGTACTAATGAACATTATATCTAATGGTTAATGAGGAATTGTGGAGTTGTGAATTGGATAATTACTTGTGGGTAATTTGTATAAAAAAATTCTAACTCCCTGCTTTTACATGCGAGGTTACCGGGGTATGTGACAGAATTAGTTGTTTGAAAAATATGTTGGTTTGTACAACCTTTCATCTTCTCTATTATTCTTAGTAATGATCTGTAGGGGTTGGGCCACTGCACCATATTGTCCTAAAAGGTAGAGAATGTGCACCAAAAAGGAAATTAATCCACATGTTACAAGGCTGTTAAAAAATGCAAGACGTATGAAGGTAGTGAATTATGCTAATAAGAAATTTAGATTGGGAGAGATGTAATTAAATTTTATTATTTAATTGAATATTTCCAATTAAAATAATAATAAATCTATATTTACATATTATATATTGATTGGAAGGATTCTGACAACGGTCACTTATTTCCATTAGATCCCCTTCAGATCTCTGGGATACCTACTACTTTCTTATATTATGTAGTTGGGGTTTGCTACTTGTTTGCGTGTTGGGGTAAACAAACTTGATGTGTTTTTTTTTTTATCTCACAGTTGGAGTCTATGGAATAAGAAAGAAATTTGATAGCTTGACAAAAGTGGTAGAGAAAATATTAATCTCTCCTACCTTGACAGAACTAGTGCTCAAGATGAACACCTACAAGAACTTTGTTGTGGAATATTATCAAAACTAATAGAAGAATATGAAAGAGTGTATAGTAAGAACCTTGACAAACATGGCCACTGAAACTTGCAACATTGTTTGTAGGAAGAGAAAATTATGTTTCTTTTTCCAAACATGTATTTTAGTATATTACAGTTTAATGAATATTTTTTTTCCTATTATCATATATGGTTTCATACTTTAACAAAACATTTGCCAAGACTTCACAATATTTTATTATTCAGTGAAATATTTGCCAAGATCTTACAAGATTTTATAATATAGTGAAAGATTTGCCATGACTTTACAAGATAATATAATCTGGAGAGAGATTCACCAAAAAAATTATATATACGTATTATATTATTGATAAAATCACGTCCCATTTTTCCTATGTATCATGGGGATTCATCCATTTATTATACATATAAATTTAGGTTGGTTCTTAAAATTTTCTTTGGATCCAAGTGGACCTATTGATGGCAAGTTGAGTCATATGTTGGTTTGGGATTCACGCATTAAGGGATCCATTCATGGTTAGTTGGCATGGAGGGGCATGATGTCACAAAATGGTTTATATGGTATCCTTGTATTGATGTACAACTGCCTCTATAGTTATACATATAAATTTAGGGTGGTTCTTAAAACTTTCTTTGGACCCAAGTGGACCTATTGATGGCAAGTTGAGTCATATGTTTGTTTGGGATTCAGGCATTAAGGGATCCATTCATGGTTAGTTGGCATGGAGGCATGATGTCACAAAATGGTTTATATGGTATCCTTGTATCGATGTACAGATGCCTCTATAGTGGTCATATACAAATTGCTTGAACACAAACAATCTTGGGGTGGGAGGATTTGTAATGTCCCCATTTTCAGTTTCCCTTATGATGCGGCTAGGATGGATTCCAGGGTTGACAACAACCTAGTCACAAAAGCGAGATTTTGTTATTAATGGGCCCAGATAGATTTGGAGGATACTTATAGGGTCTGAGAGAGTTTGCTTGGCATAATTCATCATCAAGGTCAATTCTAGAAAACTTATTCTTGATTCCACTGTATTCTGACAATTCCCATAAAATGGTGTTATTATTGAACATATCTTAATTAAATACACTTAAGGTGTCATTTGGGGAGGAGTATTTGATTAAACACCTCTGTTTAATAGCTCATTGGAACTGGAGCAAAGAGATCTAAAGGATGAGATGGTGAAAAGTGACTTTTAGTGGCCAGAGAGATTGTAGAGGAAGATTTACCATTTTCGTAGATTAAAAGTGACTTTAATTAGTCAGTAATTAAATAAAAAGGGGGAAAATGCTTAAAAAGGTCATAAGGTGTAAAGTGAATATAATAAAAGTCAAATAAAGTAAAGAGGAGAATCTTCTAGAATGGAAATAAAATAATAAAATAAAGTGCTTCTAGAAGGTCCGAGAGAGATCCAATAGATCTATAAAAAGGAGAGGAATAAAATCATTTGGGACATCTTGTAGTTGAGTAATTTTCTTATTAGAGACTTCAGCAAGCCCAAGGAGTAAAACCCTTGGGTTTCCTATTGTAACTTGGACAAGTTTACCCAGCCCACCATTAAGGAGATTTCACCCAAATATCTCACAGAGCTTCAATGATATTGTCGGAGATTAGATCTACAACAAATATGAAAATTGGAATGAGAATCATTCCAAATCTCAATTTGGTCATTAGTTTTCCGTTTCTATTTTGAAGGCCAAGTTAAATATTGCAGAAAATTATTTGGTGGTCATCATTGTCTCGGCTACTTCCATCTATTGTATTATTGTATTTTATATCAATTTGTTGCATATATTCTGTGTTCTACAAGTATTTACAATATTTATTAATTTGCAATAGTAACAACACTTTTTATTCCTGGGTTTATACGTTATCCTCCAACAATTTCTTGGTGCATTTTGTTGGTATTGTTGAATAGAATTCACAAAAAGAAAATCATATATTTAATGGAAAAATTTGAAAGGGATATTATATGGAGGAAAGAGGCTTGTAACAAAAAGCCATCCTTCACAAAACCAACTTGCTAGATAATAGATTTCAAACGATCTTTGAAGCTATTTATGGTGTTCATTGTGGTTTCCAACCTCACATGGAAACGACGACACGATGGAGATGAAGAAAAATTGATGGGATTCAACGAGTAAGACGCCCTTACCCTTACTACAGTTCAAGAGTGACCTATGTAAACATGTAAACATGTAAACCAAACACCTAACCAATTGCTTCATTTATAGTGATGTTCAGACGCCCTTACCCTTACTACAATTCAAAAGTGACCTATGTAAACATGTAAACCAAACACCTAAACAATTCAAAAGTGACCTATGTAAACATGTAAACCAAACACCTAACCAATTAAAAATTGCTTCATTTATAGTGATGTTCAATATGGATAACCTTATTATATTTACAGAAGGCATTATATTGTTTTTTATTTTAGCCTTTCAACTAGTTTTGAATTTCTTAAATAGTTTCCTTAAAGTTCATTAAAGTTTTGAAAAAAATAAATATAAAACTTAGTTTTTTTAAAGTGATGTTTAATATAGATAATTTTATTATATCTACTGAAGGCATTATATTGTTTTCTATTTTAGGCTTTCAATTAGTTTTGAAGTTCTTATATGAAACTTAGTTTTTTTAAATATAAATTATTTTTACATGGTTTTAAATTGAATCGTTAGTAAAAAAAAATATTTAGAGAAAAAAAAAATGGAAGTGTTTTAATAATTTAGGTTTTGTTACAATTCCATGCCAATACCATTGCTTAGAAATACCACATACCCAAAAACCTTAACTTATATCAAAATCAAAATATTTTATTTTATTTACCTCTATACATTTTTTAAATTAAAAATTTATATTTATAATAGAACAAGCTTCTTAACTGTGCATATTTACACTTTGGCCAATACCATTGCTTACAAATACCACATACCCAAAAACTATAACTTATTTCAAAATCAAAATATTTTATAAATATTCTATTTTAACCATGCATATTTACGCTTATTTTACCATGGATATTATTTTGGCCAATACCATTGCTTACAAATACCACATACCCAAAAACTATAACTCATTTCAAAATCAAAATATTTTATAAATATTCTATTTTAACCATGCATATTTACGCTTATTTTACCATGGATATTATTAACCTGTAAATAGGATTTTTTTTTACCCTACCATGGGCCAATACCATAAATTATGAATATTAATTGCCCTCTTAGTGTGTTAAAATTTTATATTAATTTTTAATATTATATTAATTAAAATCATATTGAAATTATATAATTTAAAATTATCAATTGCTTTTTGCATACTAGGCTAAACTTTTCATGTTATATTAAAAAAGTTGTTATCTTTTTTTTATTTGAACTTGTCATATTTGATACATATTCTTAATTATTAAACTCCCTCAAATTAAAATTAAAATTAATTATATCAAATCCATTTTAAGTCTCCATCTATAAGGATCATAGGGATCAAGCTTTTCAAGATACAAACTCCTTTTCTAAGAGAAAAAATTAAGAAATGTTTGCACAGAGTTGATGAGAAAGTTGATGTATCTAAGCACTTATAGATTTGAGTTAAGATAAATCTAGATGGTTTAATTATTAATAATTAATCCTTATCATTAATAATTTTATTATTTTATTAACTTATATCTTTATTTTTATGTAATTTGACGGAGTCAAAATGTTTTATATATAATATTAACTATTAATTATCTCATTTTATTTTTACTTTTTCTCATTTTATCTTTACTTTTTCGAAGCCAAGGCAATATGGAAGAGATGTTGTAATGACATGTTAAGTTATGTAAACATTTTGACTCCGTTAAAATACATAAAAATAAAAATTAAATTAAATTAAAATTACAAAAATTAAGTTATTAATTAAAGTAAAACTATATAAAAATAAAAATAGATTAAGTTAAATTAAATTATTAATAATAATTAATTTTTTTAACCATAGTGAATCATAACTAGCTGGAGTATTCTGGACAAAAATCAAACCTTTTGGCTGCCACTATAACACAGAAGAGTATATCCAATAACCTGCAAGTCAATCTCATACTCCAACGCGAGGTCTATTGTTCCACTCTTAACCAATCTAGATCCATATTAACTCCACATTTATTAAACACCAAGAGGAATCAAATCTCTAGAAGTACAAACTTTTCTTCAATATTTTGCATTTAATGGAATTAGAGTTAAAATGAATCCAAGCTTTTTTTTATCTTTTTATATAATTTTGACCAATTCAAAATATTCACATAACACAACATTTCTTGCCTATTAAATTAGAGAATGCCTCTAACACAATGAAAACTAAATTATATATATATATATGCTTTGACTTCACTATTGCAAAGAACTTTTCCCCTGGCTTGAAAAGTGCAAGCCACTTAATAGGAATGCCAACGTATGAACCACGCTAACTAGTTCCAAAAGCCTCAGCCAAATTTTTCTTAATTTCTATAAAAATTATTAAAAAATAAAATTTAGCATTCACTGGTCATGATAACCTAAAACAAGTGACATCATATCAATATTTTATCTTCGGCCCTTAGTAAGTACTTCATTTTTTTTAAATAGGATAGTAAAGAATAAATTTTCAAAAAAAATACAAATAAAGTCAAATATTTTTTAATTAAATTATTTATTTTAATTAAATTGTTAAATAATTTTTTATTTTTTTTTCAAAAAATGGAAAAATCTATCAAACTCAATGATATTAAAATAATTTTATATCAAACAAATATTGGTAATATTAAAAGAAATGTCACACATAAATTCAAAGAAATGTCACACATAAATTCAAAAAATAAATGTGGTTAAGAAACCAAAAAGCTACCCTGCAATAAACATTTTTGATTGTTTTATTTTCATAATAAGTTTATTTTAATACTGTTTAAATTCAAATATTTAATCAAAAATATCATAGAAAAATAAGTTAATGTATTTTACCAAAAAAGTATATACAGCAATTTAAAATGTTAAATCTATATTTTTAAAAAACCAACAAACTAATTTACTATTAAAAGTTTGGAGTTGTCTTTAAGGGATTTTTTAAAAAGTATTTTCGTTTATTTTTTAATTTAATTTATCTTAAATTTAATTACAATTTATAAACAAAGATGTATCGATGAAAACATTGCACAATGAAAAAAAAAAAAAAACCACCTATTTTTTAATCTAACTTAGCTAAAATCTGACCAGGATTTATCCCAACTATAATTTATTAGCGCGGATTTATTGACAAGTGCACACTGCACGATCGAAAAGTTTTAGCAACCCCATGTTTTTTTATACATTTAATATTTTAAAACTATGATGACAAAAACGGCTTTTTCTTATTAAATTAAATATTTAAAAATCCAAATATTGTGCCCTATTAACCGGAGATTAATCTTAATTATTTTAATAAATGAATGCGTCCTGCATTAATGGGAGAATTAATCCTTAGGTACTTAAATAATTAAACATGGGTCTGGAGAGTTACAGATGAAGGGTAAAAAGGCCAGCGTCATCAAAATAATTTGCCTTCCAGTTTTCATAAGTGGGGTCACGCCTTAATTTTCAAGATGGTACTTTTATTTCCGGAGGAAACAAAAAAAATCTGGAGGCTTTAGTGCTATTTTATCTCTAGATTAGGATGGCACGCTTGGTGAGGAGATAATGGGGGTTCGGAGAAATCGGCAGACATTACTTGTGAAGCAATATGAAAATTTGCAGTTTCAGAATAATGAATTCCATCCCAGCTCACGGATTTCGTGGGATCCTTGCATGCCCCAGCTGTAACAGTGCTCCCGTTAACTGCACCAGTCTCAGCGCAGCGCAATGTATCATAATAATTGTATGGCAAACCGCCATATCCGCAGCAGGCTGCCAGCGGGTGTTCGAATCCTGTCCGCCCCAAGAAGGGGAAAAAATAAGAAAAAGAATAATCTTTAAACTCAGAGAATAAATAAAGAGAGAATTTCAGTGTGTATTTTTCATCTGCGTACCATATTGAGATGCATTTGCTATGAGAGCGTATTTGATTGAATAAATGTCGACATAAACAATGGCGGCATCCGAGAATTGTGCTCTGAGCTGTTGGCACACATTTTTCAGCTTCAGATTAAAAGTTTGGCAGGCTCTGTTGTAAGCTACAGCACAGCCATGCTCATCCAGTTCCGATAAGTCGCTGCGAATGTCCGCAAGGGTTCGCGGCAAACATCCCAGAGGTCCCGTATTGTGAACCACGAAATTCCGAGACCCTTGCTGGTACAAATACTGCAAAATAAGAACATTGCGCTGTCGATTAGCTAGGGTTATAAATTCAAGGTTCGAACGGCGAACCAGGCAGAAAACCCCCTTTCATGTAGTAGTCACCTTCAGTTGCGATATTAATTCGTTAATAATCTGGGGAATGACCACGGTATTTATTTGTATCTCCGTGAGATTCGAACTGAACGCATGTGAAATGTCATTTTGGCCAATGTCCAGGGTGTAAAGGGCTTTGTCGAAGATGTCAGGCTGTGGGAGGTTGACAGTAGCCGGACCACCTGTTTAAAAAAATCAAAAATAAGAAAAAAATCGCCATGTATATATTAGATAAATGTGACAGTCACAAAATAAATAAATAAATAAATATATATATATATATATATATATAATATAATATAATATAATAAAATAAAATAAAGTCACCAGCAATTACAGGCTAGATAAATGTCTATTCATAAAACAGACATATATATATATGTATATATTTTTAAAACATAATATAGTTATTTGATACTTTAGCCTTTCAAAATAAATAGCAATAAAAATTCAAAATATATAGAAATGAAAATAGATGATAATTTTAGACTCAGGCATAATAATAAGTTTGGTTGGATAAAATTTAATATAATAATACTAAATGTAAAGTCATAATTAATATAATAATTTGGTTGGATAAAATTTAATATATATAAAGTCATAATCAAGTTAGTATCAAGTTAGTATAAAATTTAATAATAATAATACTAAATGTAAAGTCATAATTAATATAATAATTTGGTTGGATAAAATTTAATATATATAAAGTCATAATCAAGTTAGTATCAAATTGATGTACATGATTGTTTGTTTGTGGGTAGTGGGATTCACATGGAATTTGCCTCCCACAGCAATTTGATTTACCAAATGTTAGGTATTAAATTGATGCACAACATTGTTTGTGAGTAGTGGGATTCAGGTGGACTTTGCTTCTCATGATAATTTGATTTACCAAATTTATGGAAAGGTATATATTTTTACCAGTTGAGGTACAAGATTGTTGGTTTGGACTTTGCTTCTCATGATAATTTGATTTACCAAATTTATGGAAAGGTATATATTTTTACCAGTTGAGGTACAAGATTGTTTGTTTGTGAGGAGTGGGTTTCACATGAAATTTGTTGTTTTTCAAGATGATTTGATTTACATTGAAATGTACATATTTTATTTATTTTAGATTTTTCCATATTTAAATCAATAATAAAATATATATATATAAATATAAATAATTGAAAAAATTATTTCAAATGAAAATAAATTAAAAAACATTCTATTATTTCAAATGAAAATAAACTAAAAAACATTCTATTTTAAAATATTTTAAAAAATAAAAAAAATAGAACTTTAATTTCATAAACATATTAAAATTTTAATATATTATTTTAATTTATTTTATTTAAATTATAAATATATTGTTTTTCTATCTGGAAAATTATGGAAATTCTGGTCATATTTTAAAAAAATCTGGCAAGGACTTTTGTAAATCGAAGTTACAGTTGTTAAAATTTAAAAATTTTAAGTGCCATAGATGTTTTTGAGGGTGCTGAATCCATTTCCACCATCAAAAACATAAAATATGATTCAAACACTGCTTTTACAAGATTTTTTGAAATTGTTTACCCAGGCCATTTTTGACAGCCCAGGCAATTCTTCCACCTCTACAAACTCCTATCAAAACTATATCTATATATATATGTATTATTTTTTAAATATAATAATAAAAAATATTAAATGATTTTATTTTAAAATTAAGAATGAACGGTCAAGACAACTATCCAAATTACCTATTAAAATGCAATAATAATCCTATAAAGGTCGTTAATGGTATACCAAAAGGCGTCTAATCCAGGAGCAAATTATCTTTTTAATTATCTTTTTCTGCGATCGTTATTTAAATCTGGTTATATAATTTTGATAAAAAAAATTTATCAATTCTAAAATTTCATGAATCTAAACCACATTGCCTCTTTAATTCTGTAAATAATTTTAGTTAAAAAACTCTTCGCTGTTTTATCGTATAACTTAATTTAAAAATCCACAAAATCTTGTCATACTTAACCTATACCCTCAGCTGCAGTTCCAACAAAAATTCAACCATTAATAACTACAATTCCAGGAAAGAAAACATCAGCAAAACAATCCAAATCATAACACTGTAGCAAGAACAACCTCATTTGCAATTCCAACAAAAATTCAACTATCAATATCTACTATTCCAAGAAAAATCGAGCAAAAATTCAAATAATAACACTGTAACAAGAAAAAGCCTCATCTGCAATTCCAACAAAAAAAATCAACTATTAATATCTACCATTCCAAGAAAATTCAGCAAAAATTCAAATCATAACACTGTAACAAGAAAAATCTCATCTGCAATTCCAACAAAATTCAAATATTGATCTCCACTATTCCAAGAAAAATTCAGCAAAAATTCAAATCCTAAACAGTGTAGCACGAAAAAATCTAAAATTTAAATCATAAAAGGTCGCATGAAAAGTTAGAAAAAGAGACTCTCTGCAAAAAGTTTATCTAGTGGTTAATTTCAGAAATATTTTAGAATCAGATAAAGCAAAAATCTCCTGGAGAAGTCACATATATATTTTAGGATTGAGGCCTAAAATTTAAGTAAAGATTTTTTTTAGAAATCACATAGATATCTTAGGATTGACACGTTTCGAACCTATGATGAACCTAGGTAGAGGTTGCTCTAAGAGGTTCATGATCCTGATGAACTTAGGTAGAGTTTTAAAACGTGTGACCCTAATATATCTATGTGATTTCTCCAGAAAATTTTCGCTTAAATCATGAATCACAAAAGCCTCCAATCTTAGATTTTAGAAAAAAGCCTCCAATCTGAGAGAGAGATTTTAGAATCTGATAAATAAGATTGTATAGATATTTTAGAATAAAATAAATAAGAGAGATAAATAAGATTGTATAGATATTTTAGAATAAAATAAATAAGAGAGATAAGAAGTTTGACACTGAACCTAAAATATCTATGTGATTTCTGCCAAATATTTTTACCTAAATCATGAATCACAGAAACCTCCAATTTATTTTAGAATAAAATAAATAAGAGTGAGATAAAAAATTTAACATCTTTGTTTAAATTTCAAAATATTTCCAGAATTGTCCCCAAAAAAAACTGACTTCCCGGTTAAATTTCAAAATATTTCCAGAATTGTCATAATAATAAAAAAATAAAAAAAATAAAAAATAAATATTTCCAGAATCGTCTTAAAAAAAAAATTGAACTCCTGTTTAAATTTTCAAAATTTTTTCAGAATCAACCATCAAATTAAATTCAACTAACTCAATACCTCTGTTACTAGAGAGATTTGGGAAAAAAATTCCCTTTTCATTCAAATAAACCAATCTATAATGATGATGGTATTCATATTGAATCGATATACAAAAACACAGAAATGGAAATAGAGATGAGAACTATACCCTGGGAAAATATATCCATCACCCGAGCTCTGAATCTGTTAAACTGATTCACTTGAACAGGCAAAGAAAAAGTGGTGGCCGACTGATTAACGGTGGAGCCAGCGCATGCGAAGTTTGATCCATGCCTAAAGTCGGAGCCAACCGACTCCAAATACGGGCTCAGTAATGTCAGATTCATTGCCTCGCCTGTCATTCATTCATTAAAAATCCAATCACAGTCTAGAATTTCAAATCCATGACAGGAAGAAATTCCCCCAAAAAAAAATTGTAAAAACCCTCGACGCACATAAAAAGTCGATAACAAGGCGGCCATCGCAGTATCTCCCAGTGGGCTTTTGGAAGAAAGACTCCCCGTTTGGCAACAGAGAACGCAGCCCCAGCCCAGCAACAAGACCCCCTGTGTCCGAATTCGAATCTCCGAAGTTGAAAATTGCAGTGAAATTGCAGGCCCCGGGTTTCGAACCTGAATCTGCTGCAATAAATTTGGGTGAAGCTCCTTCAAATTTAAAATCCAAACTTCCTGCAAACAGAATCAGGGCCACCGCCATGAAAAAAGTTCTTGACATCATGATGTCTCTATCGATCGACTGCTATTTTCTGCTATCGCCCCCCTACAAATGCAAATTGCAGAAAGAAATAAAATGCATGAATCCGCCACTGCCCCAGCTAGCAGAAAGAAATAAAATGCATGAATCTGTCACTGCCCCAGCTAGCTGTATGTATACCGCTGGCCTCCACTTCTCTTGTCGCGACATTCAAAAGAGAGCCTCCACTTCAGTTGTTGCAATATTGAAAAAAGTGGGAGATTTAACCTTTGAAAAAATTTCGACCATTCAAATTCCTGAACTACCCGTACGGGTGTCTGCCATTTTTACAAGTCCCAACACTCAGGTGTCACGCCATTTATTTCCAAGGACCAGAAGAATAGTTGTTAATGTCACGCTCATCGTTATCCAATGCATTTTGTTTTTTGGTCTGTTTCTTGGGGTTCAGAAAAAGGTTCTTCGCTCCCAGTCCGTTATTAAACACCGCCATGACTATCTTATCGCAACTTCCCACTATAGAGCCTATGACTTTAAATATTTGGGAAGATGTTTTAGTTTGAATTAAATTATATATTACTGTGTTCGAGAAGCCAAAATCGACTCATCGCAACAAAAAGTGTACAGTAGCAATTGTAGCAGGCATTGACAGGAGCAGAGTAGATGACGGGTGGGAATATCAGATCTGAAATACTCAGCAAATTTGACTGTTACTGCCCGTTTTGATCATTTTAAACAGAATATTGATAGGCATGGAAAATTTTGGCTTTATTGGATGGCCAAATGGCCTTGTGACGGGTATTTTTTCCATCAAATTACATCCTAGACCTAGGGATTATGAGCTTAAATTACATCCTAGACCTGGTTATGAGCTTAAATTACATCCTAGACCTGGGGTTTTGCTTCCTAGGCTAGCTTTTACAAAATTTACATTCAAAAGGGTAGTTCCAAATTTGTCCATGACTTGACCTCTGCTCATTGTTATCTCCAAGGGCAGTGGCTCGGCCCTAACATATTTTTGAGACTTACAAGGATAAGCATAACATGACTATATAAGACTTCGAGCAGCTATACCAAAAAACATAATAGAGGCATATAGGTTTAGATTAGTTAATAGGATATCACTTGCAGGGGGATTTACTTGCTCTTGAGGGTCTTGGTCGTTGCCTTAGCATGATGCTTCTCCTCTCATGTTGCGCAAACACACACGGTGAACAATAGCCAGTGGGTCCTCCCCATTGTCGGGTAGAATGTCCAAGTGATGGACAAAGTGTAAGAAAATCAAATCTTTTAGTCATAGAATCAATCTGGCCCTTCTAACGGCGTTCAATGTTAACCATAGTGCGTAGGTGGGTATCGAGCCTCTCTACTCACCGCCGAAGTATCTCAAACTGCCACGGCTGAGATTTTTGAGGGCCAGTTTCCACAATAGTTTTACCCATCAACATTTTTGTATGCCACGCGGTGTCCATTTTTTTATGATACAAAGTTTCTTGAGTCCGAGTAATGCTTGTGTCTATCACTCAGTCAGCCTCCTACGCCACCCGACCCTCTGATTTTTTCACTCTTAACTCTCAGACTTCTTGTTCGCGTTCAATGTTAACCAGAGTGTGTAGGTGGGTATCGAGCCTCTCTACTCACCGCCGGAGTATCTCAAACTGCCACGGCTGAGATTTTTGAGGGCCAGTTTCCACAATGGTTTTACCCATCAACATTTTTGTATGCCAGGCGGTGTCCATTGTTTTATGATACAAATTGTTTTATGATACAAAGTTTCTTGGGTCCGAGTAATGCTTATGTCTATCACCCAGTCAACCTCCTCCGCCATCCGACCCTCTGATTTTTTCACTCTTAACTCTCAGACTTCTTGTTCCTTCACTTCCAAAATGGCCTTTCCCTCTTACGGGACAAGGTCCACATAGGCTTATGTCGTCACCCTTGTTACAGTGTCCATTATGGTTCTCTTACGAGGGGTGGTCAATGCCTGTTCATCATAGGGTCGTCCCCTACGATAAACCTTCCTGCCCCATTTTATACTCTAGTGGATCATTGTTCCTCTCAACAATAGAAAGATAATTTCTTTTTTGACGAATCGCAAAACGTTATGCGTGAGAAGCCAAGAGGAGGGGTAATAAATGACATTCTATACCCAAAGCCAGAAATCCCCATTATGCTACAACTTGCTTATTTATGCCATTATTATCCTTCATTTGCCAGCTTGTCCATTAGTTTGTTGGTGGATTGGCGAACGAGGTGAAACTCAAGGTTTCACATGTGAACCAAGTATCTTTGGATCCTCTATATGATTTGGCTCAAGTGCTAGTGCTTTGTCACCTTCCCCGTGCTAGAGACACACTGTAGCCTTCTGGCTGCCATGATTGCCAAAGTGGAATATCCCTCTACTATGCAGTGTTGGAAATTTGCTCTGATCAGCAGGTCTAGCCCTTGTTCCAGAGCCAGAAATTTTGTTGCATTGTTCATCGTCGTGCCCAGACTTGAGTAGTAAATTTTGAGGATTTTGCCAATGTTGTCCCGAATTTCCCCTCCTACACTAGCATGGCCCGGGTTTCCCTTCGAGGCTCTGTCAAAGTTTAACTTTAGAAAGCTTGCCTCTGGAGGTGTCCAAGTCTCTGCCAATCCCTGCACTCTTGGTTCCTTTCTCCTATGAGGCTGAGGTTGGATTCCTTTTAGACCTAGGGTTTCTAAGATTCAACTTTCTTATGTTGTAGGATTATTATTTTCACTTCGCACCCGATAGTTGAGGATTGTTTCCTGTATTTGGTGCAGGATTTGGGAGATTAATGAGGAGGCCGGGAGGATTTATCTTGGAATATCCCTCGTTTTCTCTCCTTCCACACTGCCAGATCACGGAACCAGGACTCAGACTACATGCAAGATTAACCACTTCATCTTTAAGAATTTCTCCCCTCCAATTGTTTAAAGTCGCCTAGATATTGTCTCGTTGTATGTTTGTTTGCCTAAATACCTGAGCTACCCAGTCCCATAGTGTGGCTATGTATTCACAATTTTTTAGGAGATGATTGATGGTTTCCTCCTTTTTTTGGCATAAGCTACATTGAGAGGGTCCTGAAAAGCCCCATGCGGCAGAGATTTTCCCAAGTAAGAATTTTTTTGTGCATTACTAGCCAAATGAACATTTTAATCTTCTGCCACTGTATGGATGACCAAATTATATTCCAATTCGGCCCCTCAATGTCTCGTTGATTCTCTATGAGGTATTTGTTTGCTTCCTTTAAGGTAAATTGGCCACCTTCTTGTCTTCCCCATCGAAGTTGATCCTCATCTTCTGATTGGAGAATCCTTCTTAGCTAAAGATCTTCATTCAGACCTTGGGCCATTTGGTCCAGTGGTTGTTGTGTGAATTGGTTTAGGGTTGTCCACTGTCTCGATTTTTGGATGGTTCCCCCGAGGTCCCAGTATTGATGAACTATTTTTTCACCTTCTGCTTGCAATGTTTCCTAGAGTATCATCCACTCTTGTCTTGTTAATTTAGGTTCCTACTGTCATGCATCTTCCTAAAATAGTGTTGTTTTTCCATTTTGAATATGCTAGAAACAATGCTCCTGGATCAAACCCCTGTTATTCCAAGCCAAGTTCCATGTGGAGGATCCTACCCTTTTATCATTAAACCTGATTAAAGCCTAAGGAGGCTAGTGTGGAGCATATTTGGCCTTCCAAAATGAAGCCCAGGGGAGGTTGACATCCTTAATCCATCACCACCATAATTTGGCTCCACAAACAACATTCAATTTTTCTGGGTCAAGAAGGCCTAGACCCCCTTGTGCTTTGGGATTGCAAATTTTTCCCAACTTACCAGTGCCCACTTGTTTTTTTCCTTTGCCCCATTCCATAAAAACTTCCTTTGGATTTTTCTGATTTTGTTGAAGATGCCTTTGGGAGCTAGGAGAACCGATAACAGAAACATAGGGATAACCTGTAAAACCAATTTTGTTAGCACCAATCTATTGGCTAGGTTTAGAGCCCTGTAGGTCCACAGACTGACCTTGGGTTGTAATTTTATAGTTAGGGTCTCCCAAGTGGTTTTCTTGCCGACTTTGTCTATTAAAGGGACTCCCAGGTACTTTGATGGCAGAGGTTTCCTTTGAAAGCCTAAAATGCGAGAAAGGTTTCTCTACACAACAATATGAGTATTAAAAAGGATGACAATGGATTTGGATTGATTGACTTCCATTCCTAAGGCAACAACAAAATCCTCGAGGATTTGTTTGTAGGAATTTACCTCCTTGACTGATGGGGTTCCATGTAGCATTGTGTCATCCGCAAATTATTGGTGGGTGGTCATTTTACATTTTATATAAGGTTGTAATACTCTGATCTCCCTTGTGGTTGTCATTGATTTAATGGCTCTATTGAGGCCTTCCATGGCTAGTACAAAGAGGAAAGGAGATAGAGGGTCTCCTTGTCTAAGGCCTTTGGTGGGGGAGAAAGGTTGTGTCGGGGCCCCATTGACCAATATTGAAAAACTGGTGGAAGTGATGAGCGACATTATCCACTGAATCCAACCTTACCTGAAGCTGAAATCTTTTAGTAGGTTTGCCAAATAAACCCAATTTAGCTTGTCATATGCCTTAGAAATGTCCAATTTCATAATCATTCCTTCCTTTTTTGAACCTTAAGGGAGTGAATGATTTCATGAGCTTGGATTATATTGTCTAATATATGCCTTCCTTCAACAAAACTGGCATGTTCTTCTGATACTAGGATTGGGAGCAGTCTTTTATTCTATTTGCAATAACTTTAGAGATACTTTTGTAAATAACATTGCATAGGGAGATAGGTTTGAACCTATCTAGGGTGTTGGCTTCTTTCTCTTTGGGGATCAAGGTTATGAGAGTAGCATTCAGGGCTTTGAGTACTAAAGCCAATCTGCAGGAATCTTCAACTACCTCAGCAATCTCACATCCCACTATTTCCCAACATGATTTAAGAAAATCAATAGTGAATCCATCCAGTCTTAGTGCTTTGCCATTTGGCATGTCTTGCACCGCCTGTTCAACTTCTTCCATCGAAATTGGCCGAGTAAGATTATCATTAGCCTCCTAGATATTACATTACAAACATTTTTCTTCCTAGACTAGCTTTTATAAAATTCACATCCAAAAGGGTAGTTCCATATTTGTCCATGACTTCTGTTAATTTTTATATGCTAGCCCAGCAACTCGGCCCTAACATACTTCTGAGACTTGACATGACTAAACATACATGATTATATAAGAGTTCGAGTAGCCATACCAAAAAACATAAGAGAGGCATATAGGTTTAGATTAGCTAACAAGGTCATCACCCGCAGAGGGGTCCACTTACTCTGGAGGGTCTCAGTCGCTTCCTTGGCATGATGGCTCTCCTCTCGTGTTGTGCAAACACAAACGACGAACAATAGCCAGTTGGTCCTCCCCATTGCCAAGTAGAATGTCCAAATGATGGACATAGTTTAGGAAAGTGTCAATTTTTTTTCCAAAGAATCAATCTAGTCCTTCTGACGACGTTCAATGTCAACCAGAGTACATAGGTAGGTCTCTAGCCTCTCTACTCACCGCTGGAGGATCTCAAACTGCCTCGACTGAGCTCTCTGATGTCCAGTTTTTGCAATTATTTTACCCATCAACATTTTGAATGTCACACAGTGTCCACTCTTTTATGATACAAGGTTTATCAGGTCTGAGTAATGCCTGTGTCTATCACCCAGTCAACCTCCTCCGCCACATGGCCCTCCAATTTTTCCACTCTTAACTCCTAGAATTCTTGTTCTTTCACTTCTAGAATGACCTTTCCCTCTTTTGGGACAAGGTCCACAAAGGCTTGTGCCACCGCCCATGCAACATTTTACATTCTGGTTCTCTTACGAGGGGTGGTTGATGACTATCCTTCGTAGGGTCATCCCCTGCCATAAACCTTCCTATCATGTTCCATACTTCGGTCGATCACTATTCCTCTCAACAATAGAAAGATAGTCTTCTTTTTAGGAATCATAGAACATTATGTGTGAGAATCCAAGAGGAGGGGTAATAAATAACATTCTGCACCCAAAGCCCAAAGTCCTCACTATGCTACAACTTGCATATTTTGGCTATTATTGCCATATTGGGGGGTGATAACTTGCACAAGTTCATCCATGCACACTGTGTCCTCCCTCAAGTCAGCTGTTGAAAATGCAACAAGATGATGGAGCTTAGTGAAAAGAAGTCGCCTTCACTAAGTGGGCCCGCAGGCTATTTTTGGCGTAAAGTCTATTTTTAGACATATGGATCATGGTCTATGAGTTGCAGGATGATATTTATGGATGATTGGTCATGTTGGTAAAAATATATGGACCTCTATTTTTAGACATATGGGCGGAGTCTATTTTTACACTGCCAGTCAAAAAATAGAACATTCGAATATTATTAGCTCTTAATAATATTTGGACTATAAACATTATCTTATCCTCTTGTAGCACTTCAGTTCGAGCTACGGATGTGGAACATGCAACTGCCATAAGGAAATACACTTTTCCTATGGGTTAGTTGTGTTATTGCATGATGGACTTCAGTTAGAACTCAAGTGATTGAGTTTGGTGGAGTTGATTGAGGAGTTGATGGAGTTGTGTTCAGTTTGACTTAGTTGAACTAGTTGTATTTAGTCTAACTGCCAAATACACTAGTGATGAGTGATGTGAATTAATTATTAATTAATTCACTAATTATTAACTCATAAATCAACTAAAGAATACATCAGTTAACTCAGTGCATGGACAATTCAGTGGACACAAGTGTTAGAGGTGGGTGAAAGGGTGAGACTACTATCAGTTGTGACTATAGCTGTGCATGAGATTTGCACAATCATTGATTGAGATTGCCAGTGAGGATTGCGCAGTACAAGAAAAGGGAATTCGAACTTGGATCTGATCTATTCTCAACTTGGATTGCGCAGTAGAGGCAGGCAAAACAGTGGAGGAGATTTCAACCTGTGACTTGTTCAGATCTGAGCTAGTTTTGTGTGTAGCATGTGGAGAGAGTACTGAGTACTTGTGAGGAGTATTGTACTATTTATTGTTACATGTTCTCTATCATTATAATATACAGATAGTTGGGGGTTTTCAGCTGTATGCTTTCCCCATTACATACTGTGTTGATATGTGTGATTGATGTTTCAATGTGCGCATGCGATTGTTTTTTTAATTCCGCAAATTGATGATCAATGGTAGAGGAGGTTATGTATTATGCATGCATTCTGCAAATAGTGTATAATCATGATAATCTCTGTGAATAAGTGTTATATTATTCAAATTTATACATGGTATCGGAGCGAAGTTGATCATCAGATCTATTATTCAGAAAGTGATTACATTTTACTTCTTCAGGCAAAGTCTGTAATCGGGCCAGGTAGCCTCTAGATTCATCCTTCTTTTGGAAGGTGAGATATCCGGTAAATGCCCATACAGTCAATCTCTGTACAAGAAATACTTTGTTCTCACGAATTTTATATCAAAAGCGGTTGAGTTTTGAGCTAGTGGAATTCGAATTTGTAGCAAATGTTTTCTTGGTGTCAAAGTTGAAATGTCTTTCAACGGATTGCGATTGGAGTATGCCCTTGAGGCAGCTCAAATTATATTGCATGGAAAGTTAAGATGGAGGCGGTGTTAGATGACAATGGGTTGAAGGAGTTCATAGATGCTGAGGTCCCAAAGCCTACTGATGCTGCTCAAGTTGAGGCTTGGCAAAAGAAGACAGCAAAGTGTCGAAGGATTCTATTGGAGGGCGTGAAGGATCACATTATATCCAGCCTACATGGAAAGGCTTCTCCATACTTGATGTGGAAATCATTGACAGATTTATTCCAAAGCAAGAGCAACCAGAGGAAGTTGGCACTCAAAGATAAACTCAGAAACATTAAGTGTGAGAAAGGAGACAGTATGCCCAAGTATCTCACGAAGTTCACCCAATATCGAGATGAGCTGGGAAGTGTGGGGGTGACTGTCGATGATGAGGACTTGGTGAGCTTGGCTCTCCTTGTTATTCTGAAGAGTTGGCATTCCTATCAAGACTCTGTCAATGATCGGGAGAAATTGCCAGGATGGGAGAGACTTTGGTCTGATCTTGTGTAAGAGGAGATCAGGCGGAATACCAGGGACGAATCTTCATCAAAGGCATCTGATGAAGAAAATTGCGCTTTGGCTGCCAAAGCAAAGAAGGGGAAGAACAAGAAAGCTTCTCATTTCGGTGTGAAAGGCAAGAAGCTGGACATGTCCAAGGTGAAGTGCTTTCACTGTCACCAGCGCGGACATTATTCCACAAATTGTCCACAAAAGAAGAAAAGTAAGCAAGTTGTTGTATCTGCAGCGGGAGAGGCCTTAGCCTCGCAGTTTGAGCTGGATTTTTTGCTGATCACATGCTTGGTATCAAGTGCGATGGGATCGATTTGGTTCTTGGACACTGGTGCGTCTTTTCACTAGAATCGTTCAAATCAGAAGGGTCGGTTTTTAGGGGTACTTGTGATTTGGATGGTTAGGGATATAGTGCAGTGATTTGAACCACGGTTGTACATGATGTTAGTTTCCATGGCTATTCCTTGCAAAATCAATTTCTCTGAAATGAGGTATCTATCGAGCCTCAAAGCCACCAGGTATTTACCCCTCCTTTTATTTTTCTAGGTTAATACACCATTAAAGGTCTCTAAGTCCACTAGCATCAAGACCTCAATCCTATTTTGAAAATATCATGTGTCTCTGTCCAATTTCCTAGTACCTCCTTTTTTTTTTCCGCTAGGGAGAGGATCATGTTGAAATCTCTTGCCAAGATCCATTTTGATGTGGGGTACCTTCTTCGAAGGGCTTCTAGGGATTGGATAAAGTCAAGCTTCTCTTCAGTCTGGTGTGGGCCGTAAACATTAGTGCAAAGAACTAGATCCAGTGATCCTATGTACAAAATGACCATAGTTAAGGCATGACAAGAGGCCTCAAAGGATACCACATGGATTGTTTGGGGATTCCATAGAGATTAAATTCCTCTTGCCGAATTTCTATATTCTATATCTACAAAATCATATTTAGACCAAAATTTTCCACTACCTTTTTCATACAATCTGCTATACATTTTGTTTCCTGAACAAACATGATATATGGATTTTCTTTCTTCACTTTTTCCTTCATAATGTTTTGTTTCAGGGGACTATTCATGCCCCTTATATTCCATGTTAGAATTTTCATTGGAAAGGAGAAGGGAGAGAATTTGGACTCCAAAGTTTCATCTTACATGGATTTATCAATAGAGCTCCTAGTTCCTTAAGTGCAACATTGTTTGTTTTCCAACCTCTTTTCTGTTGGGTTTGCTTTGGGATATGGTTATTTTGGATCTTTAGTTTGACTCTGAGGCCCTTTGCTTCTCCATGTGGTCGTTTAGAGCCTCTCATGCGGCTTTCTTCTCTTGTTAGAAACATGTATTGCACCCAATCAATTTGGTCCTTTGGGATCGCTTCCATCCCTTGGGTTTTCCATTGTTGTAGAAGTTTCGGGAGGTCTATGCCTTCCTGGTCCATTATTTCTGAAATATTTGGGTCTTTAGTATCAGTCTCATTAGGTTTCATATCCAAATCCTCATCCGGCTATGGAGGGATGTTAAGCTCAACTTCCTTCTGTTGGGGTTGCGTGGGTGATTTCGATGTCTCATCTTTTGCTGGGAGATCACTTTGTGTTGTTTCTTGCTACAAGATCTTCTACTTGAGATGTTGTTCTTGCTCTATCTGGCTAATTTATTTGGTCAGCACTTCATAGTGATTTTTTGACTCCATGATCCCCCTGTGGTTTCATTGTTGTTGTATCCTTCTAGCCTTCCCCCTTGTACCAACTTTGTGAAACCATCACCATCTCTGTGAGTATTAAGCTTAGACTGCTCAGGTTTAGCATTTAATGCAAAATATCGGATAAGGTGCCCATGTTCGTGGCATCGATGACACTTGAACAATATATGTTCATAGTCAATGCTTTGAGGCCATCTCTCATCCTGGAATTCGAGTTGGATTGCTTTAGGGAGGGCAATAGAGATGTCCACTTCTACACATATCCGAGCACACGTTGTATATTTTCCTTGTTGGGTTTCCTCTAAGAGTTTGAGAAAGCATCCTAGGAAGTTACCAATGGCCTCAAGAGTTTTTGGGATCCATTAATATAATGGAAGTGAATATAGTCAGATCCACACCGACATAGAGGTGAAGGTCTCTTATTCTGGTGTGAATTTCTCCTTCTAGGGCCTCATGTATAATCCCATTGATGACAGGAAATAGGGGCCTCCTTCAAATATTCTATCTTTATCTTCAAGGTTAGCAAATATTGCCATGAAAAAACCTTTAGAGCCTAGGTGAAGGCCCACTTCCCCTTTAGGCTTCCAAACATACGAAATCCATGATCTGAGGAGCTTCTCAGTAGGCCAGATCTCGATAAATTTACAGATTAACGCTTATGTCTTTATGTGGTCCCTATGGACCTAGGTTTGGGGGTTAGTCAAGGTTACCTTTGTTTTCTTTGCTAACTTAGGCTTGCATCCTCCTTGCAATACTCACTCCTCCGACCGTTTCTCCTCCAATGATTCTACCACTTTTCCTACTTTGATACTGGTTTTGACTGCCTCCATATTTTTCGTCGGAATCTTATTATTTCCAGAGGCAATCCCTCCAACCTTTTTGAAAAGTTGTCCAACTCCTCCTTGGATACCCTTACCTCTATCAATCAAAACATTATGATAGGAGGGAGCAGAGCTCCCCCCTCCTGTTATTGTCATGTTGCTTTAATACCTTATGGACAGTTAGTTTCCTGCTATTCTTCTCGAGTTGCATAGTTTTATTATTTTTGGAATGTTAATAAATTATATTCTATTTATGCTTTTTAATATTTTTGTTAATAGTTTTTATTATAACATTTCAAAGTTTAAAAAAGTTGAAAGTTTAAATATGAAATCATTCTTTTTCATCTTATGAAGAAGTAGCATGTCATGTTGTGTTTGAAATAGATTTTTGAAGGAGTGACATGTTGTGTTGTGTTTTATTTTCTCCGGGGTATTGTAGTTTTATTATTTTTGAAAAAGTTAAGAAATTATATATATATATATATATATATATATATATATATATATATATATATATATATATATATATATATATATATATGATTTTTAATAATTTTTTGTTAATAGTTTATATTATAACATTTAAAGTTTAACACAAATGAAAGTTTAAATATGAAATTATTCTTTCTCATCTTCATCAAAATTAATAAATCAAGAGAAAAGAGTGAAGGATATGTATCCTACATGTGATATTTATGGAATTAAACTGATGTTTAGCGTGGACATTCAACTTATTATCAAGGACATGTTGGAAATAATACTGAGAGGGGGGGGGGGGGGGGGGAGGAGGTGAATCAGTATTAGAAATTTAAAAAATTTTCATTTCCATAAACAGATTGATATACGCTACTTCTGTTAATTCAACCTGCGTATATACGCAACTGTCTTTAGAGAAAATCACATATACCTTACAAACTTATAATTTAGTTAGCTGATCTTAATCTGTGTATCAGAACCATAAAACAATAATCAAGTGTATTAAATAGTATAGGCAATCACACACATGGACACAAGATATAAGGTGGAAACCCAATGTGGGTGAAAACCACTTGCTGCAATTCGTCTCTATCTTCTTTTAATAAGAAACTTATTTTTACAATATTTCTGTACTGGTGTAGTCTCATACTAGTACAAAGGCTTCTACCTGTAGAAGGCTACAACCTTCTCTTGTTCTCCAGCTTCTCCTGGAAGGGAGCTACAACCCCCTTAGCTCTTGTCCTAGCTGATGTACTAGTACATAGGTGCTAACCTACAGAAGGATACAACCTTCTCTTTTCTTCCAGGGACCACGTTTCATAAATTTTCAGACTGGATCTATCAATAACATCAATCAAACATCAAATATTTCTGCATCAACCAATCTCCTTTGCACCAACAAAAAACTGGATCAAACAATCACTTCTCTGAATGTTGTAACCAGAATACAGTAACAGTAACTAGAAACCAATCCTGAACCCAGAACATTGCAACAATAAACAAAAGTAGCTAAAACATATTTTATGAGACGTACGCTACTTAAATATGAAGAACCTGCATGCATACGTTGTTTAGAATTACCGAAACAACGTGTATACGCGCCTTTTCTATACTTAAACTACGTACAGATCTGTAAAAGATAATTTACCCTTTTCAAGTATTCATACATCAGTTATACCCAAATCATCAGATTACAGATAAAGACATGCGTCAAATATTAAAGATCAAAATCACACAAAGATACTTCTCTTCAAGCCTTAAGATCTTGACCCATCAATAGAACTTATCCTTCTTCTAGCGCTCAGGTTCCTCCTTGATTCAGATCCATCTATGCACCATAACCCAATCACCATTATTCTAGATCTTGCTCTTCATTAGATATTCGATACTTGAGTGCATTTGCCTAATGATCTCCTTCCCCTTTTATAGTCTTAGGCCTTACTCAATACCATGGTCCAAAACCACTTAGAATCAATACCTAGGTCCAAATACCTGGGTTCAACACTTCGGACAAGATACCATGGACCAATACCATAGGTCCAAATACCAAGGACCAAAACCAAGTTTTCAAAACTGTACGCGATTTTCTGTGCATGAAAGTGCGTGTATACGCATACGTGCCTTTTGGTCTGTGAATCCACGTGTATACGCGGCTTGGTCAAAGGGAACCTGCGTATACCTCCTTTTCCTTTATTATGTGAGTCTATGAGCCTGAACTATCATCTGAGTGAGTTGCCATCAAGGACAACACCTGTGCCATAGTGCCAAACCTATGTCATAATGCCAATAATCTCCTACTTTGTACTTGATGGCAACCCCAAGTCATTCTCCGGTTATGCTCCCCTTTGAGTACATGCTGAAATCTCTGCTCTGCTGTGTTGTCCATGCTCCCCCTGACTGTAGGCAAGGTCTACAAAAAGATGTTCTACAAGAAAGAACATGACTCTATACATCATAAATGACCTTCCTATCACAAAAGACTCATACATACATCCGTCTCCCAACCAAGTGGGGATATACCAAAATTGACTCATCCACCCAACCACTTGGGGATATGCCAAAAATTTATACATGATAAAACAAGAATATTGCATCATCCATCCTAGGCATAGTGGGGAAACAAAATAGATCGTTACATGACCTTGATAATAAAAGAAATACATGACATGGATACCAAATATCTAAGACAAGACTATGATAGTCATCAGCAGCATCTGTCAATCACCATCCAGACCAGCAACCATGATCTCCCTCTACACTTGTTCCACCTGAATAAAAAACAACTGTGAAATTGTACCAAGATCTTCTAAGGTAATGCTAATAATGCACTATTAGAAGTATATGCTCCCCCTGAACCTGTGCCAGATGATCAGACCCATATTAAACTCTTTTCATCCTGAATCTGGTCCATTGATATTCTTCAAACCAACATATACGCGACTGTATCCACAGAAACCGGCGTATGTACGCGAATACGCTTCATGAAACTCACGTAAAACCACTGTTCTCTGAAACAAATAAGTGTCAACAGCAAGATGATGCATCAACTACTCCCAGCTTCTATTTGAAGTATTCAAATTTCTCTCTGGGCAGTGGTTTGGTGAATATATCAGTAACCTGTTCCTTGGAGGGAACATACTCCAATTTGACTTTTTTTTCAAGCACTTGTTCATGAAGAAAATGATATTTGATAGGTATGTGCTTGGTATTGGAATGCATGACAAGATTCTTTGAAATGCTGATTGCACTTGTATTATCACATAGAATGGAGATGGGTGGAGTACAAGTGATTTGAATGTCTTGCAATGTTTGCCTCATCCAAAGGAGTTGTGTGCAGCAAGATGCAACAACCACATATTCTGCTTCAGCCGTAGATAATGCAATTGAACTTTGTTTCTTGCTGAACCAAGACACTAATCTGGAACCCATAAAGAATGCACCACCACTAGTGCTTTTTCTGTCATCCATTGATATGATAATCACCCTATGGGTGACCTCAGTTAAAGATTTATTGAATAAAGGTATTACAGACTCATGTGCCGGTGTGTGTGTCTATGTTATTTAAGCAACGGATTGATCAGATTTCAAATACATAGACACTTGAAAAGGGAAAGACATCAGAGAAATATAGCAAGCAAATGTAAGAACACAAGAAATCAATAAGGAGTTCACCCTATCCTCCAGGGCTACATCTCCAGTCCAGGTCTCAGTGGTGGCCTTATTTTATTGTGTCTTAAGCAAAGAATTACAATGCAGGGACTCAATATGAGTCTCTTGAAATAGGTTTGCTTGGCAGGGTGGTTCTTGGATTCCCCAAGCCACTAGAGTGCACAGACTCTTTTGCCTACCAACTCTTTGACCTCTCTAGTCTGACAAATCCTCTCGGGGATGGCTTGAATCTCTCAAGCTCTCTAGTGCTCAACACTGCCTTTGGTCAGCTCGGCCCTCTGTCTTCTTACTGCTTTAGCTTCACTATTTTCTTTGCTTCTTGTCTTCTGTCTTCTTCTCTCTGTGTCTTCTGTTCTTTGTTCATGGCTTTAAAGCCATATGTTCCCATGTCTGTTCAGTTCCTCCTCCTCCTCCGTCGAATCGCCTACTGCATCTGCACTTGGAGTTCCCTGTTTGGTGTCATCATCAGGCTCACAAGGAGTGGCCACATGTCCTCTTGTAACTGCGCCAGCCTACTTCGTCGGTTCAATTATTCGGTTACGTCGTGGAATGAGTCTTCCTCCGCCATGGCGGTCAAAGCAGACCTCAAATCCTTCTAAATTGTGGCTTATTCCCTCGTTAAATCTAGTCTTATTATCATGCACGATGTCAACCGTCAGATCGGGATCCCCCAGATCCAACGCCGTCTGTTCATTTCATGCAGTTGACTTGCTCGACTATTAGTGCGCAATGAGCGACGGTTTTCTCTCTCCTCCACTCATCATGCGTTGGGCGTTGAGTGGGATCGCTCCATTTTCACCAATTCTGCTTACCACTCAAGGAGTCTCCGATCAATACTGCCGGTTTCGGAGCGGGTCTCGCCTTTTAGCTTTAGCCTTTTCCCCACGGTTCCCGGCTCTTCCATGCGACTGATGCTCAAGGCTTCCCATTTCGAGGGTTTTCACCCAGCTTAGCGCGATTACGCTAATTACGCATTGAGAACCTCCTATGTTTCCCGATCTGGGCCTCCCAGGGGCTAATTTCACCTTCCATGTAGTCTCCATGGGCCTCGGTTAACACGCTTTGACTGAGGTCCTCATCGTTCCACGCTGGCTGCCACTGCCACTGGTTTAGAGGTGTTTTTGACCGCTGTTTTGAATTCTTTGAAGTCTATCCCGACCTGGTACAACCATGGTTCTTTTGATTCTTCTTCATGGATCCAATTCAGATCACGACCTTCCCACTGAAAATCTTTTGGACCACCAAAAGTTGGTTTTCAAGCATCGACTAAGTGAGGGTATTGTTTTCTCACTTGCCCAATCTCAATCCACTTTGCACTGCTTGGCTTTGAACCTTTGAGCCCAATCCTGAGGTACTCCACATCTCCCCTGCACATCGTCCTCACCTTCCTGTCCAGTATGGTGTCTTCCTGCAATTCATTAAGATATTCAGGTAGCAGGTCATCGATAGAAGGCAATTGACTCTGCTCTTCAGGGTCCTCAATCATTGAAGGTTCAAACAATCTCAAGCAATCTACATTTACGACCGAGTAGATGTGCATGTAAGTTGGTAAATCAAGGCGAAAAGTATTTTCACCAATCTTCTCAAGTATCCTAAAGGGTCCATACCTGATAGGCTTTAGCTTTTTACCTTCACCTTGCATCCTATCCTCACTGATATACAACCATACCTGGTCACCAACTTGAAAACTATGCCCCATCCGATGCTTGTCATGCCTAGCCTTGTATTTGGCTTGGCTCCTTTCCAACTGTTCCTATACTGCCTGGTGGATCTCCTGGATCTGTTCAATGAACCTAGTTTCCCTATCCACATCACTGTTTCTATCAACCATGGTATCTTTACCAAAGACAAAATCCAAAGGAGACCTTGGTGTGAAACCAAAACAGGTCTCAAAAGGAGATCTATGTGTAGAAGAATGTCTTGCTCTGTTTTAAGCATGCTGCACATAACACAAATGTTCATCCCAAAGCTTAGGATGTTTGCTGCAATATCCTCTCAGTAACTGGATTACTGTCATGTTAATTACTTCTATCTGGCCATCAATTTGTGGATGAAAAGCTATGCTTTTCTTCAGTTTGGTGTCCATTAGTTCCCACAAACTTGACCAAGACTTCCCCACAAATCGGGTGTCTTGATCAAATACAATAGAAGTGGGTAATCTAAAATGAACCCATACATGTTCAAAGAATATTTTTGCAGTCTATTCAGTTGTAATCTATTTATTACAAGGTATCAAAATACACATTTTGCTGAACCTATCCACAACAACATATAGATAATCATGACCTTTCCTAGATTTAGGTACTCCTCCAATAAAATCCATGGAAATACTTTCCCAAGGGTGAGAAAGAACTGGCAATGGAGTGTACAAGCCTAGCTTTATGTTACTGGGCTTGCTTTTAGCACACATAGTACATCCTCTCATATATCTAGAAACCGTCTCATTCATTTTCAGCCAATAACAAAACCTTTGCAGCTGTGCAACTGTTTTACTTACCCCAAAATGACCTGATATCAAAGAAGTGTGTGCTTCCCTAATTATATTTACTCTCTCAGTTTGTGGAATGCAGAGTTTCCCACAATGGTGTAAGAGTTGGTCCTTCACATGATAATCCAATTCTTCTACCCTTTTGCCTTGGCTCAAAGTTGCATATACATCTTTAAAGTCCATATCCTGAGCATATAGTTCAATGTAGCTTTCATGTAGTACAGAATTATGCTTAAGTATGGTGGATGCATTTATAATGGGCTAGATAACATGTCTGCAACTTTGTTATGTATGCCCTTTTTATATCTGATGACTAAATAAAACTGTTGTAGAAAACCCATCCATCTGTAATGTCTTGATTGCTGCAACTTAGTTTGAGAGTGAAAATATTGAATTGGTTGATGATCAATATGTATCACTGTCTCTTTTCCCATTAAGTAATGTTTCCACTTCACACTCTAAACTAATGCATACAATTCTTTATCATATGTAGGATAGTTAACTACTGCAGGATTAAAAGTCTCATAATGATAACATATGGGTTTACCATGCTGTGTGAACACTGCTCCCATGGCATAGTCACTGGCATCAGTTTGGATCTCAAATGGTCTTTGCAGATCAGGCAGTGCTAGTACAGGTGTTGTACTAATATTTTCTTTCGAGGTGTTGAAGGCTTTCTAATGTTTGCCTCCCCACTGAAACACCTTGTTCAATCCTGTTAAAGCATGTAAGGGAGCTGCAATCAAGGAAAATTTAGAAATGAACTTCCTCCAATATTGTGCTGCTCCTAAGAAGCTTCTCACTTCTGTAGCAGACTTGGGTTTAGGCCAGTTTACAATGACTGCCACTTTAGAGGGATCTATTTTCAATTCACCACCCCCTACTATATGTCCCAAGTAGTTTAGAGATGTTTTGCAAAATTCACATTTTGAGAGTTTAACATAAAATTTTTCTTTTTCAAAACATCTAGTGTCTGCTTAACATGCTTTAAATGTTCTTCCTATGTTTGACTAAAAATCAGAGTGTCATCCAGGTACACAATAATGAAATCATCAAGAAAAGGTCTGAGTACATCATTCATTAATCTCATGAAAGTAGGAGGAGCACTAGTTAAGCCAAAAGGCATAACCAGCCATTCATACAATCCCTGCTTTGTTTTGAAAGCAATCTTCCATGCATCTTTCTCTGCAACCCTGACCTGATGATATCCACTGTGCAAATCCATCTTGGTGAAATAAACAACTTCCTTCAATTGATCTAAAAGATCATCTATGCGAGGAATGGTATAACAATTTTTTATTGTTATCTTATTCAGTGCTCGGTAGTCAATGCACATTCTCCACAAACCATCTTTCCTTCTCACCAAAATGATTGGTGACCCACATGGTGATGTGTTGGGCCTGATGAATCCCTTCTCGAGCAACTCCTGCACCTGCTTCTTGATTTCAGCATTCTCTAAAGTTGACAACCTATACAACCCAATGTTAGGCAATGGAACATCTTGCTGCAAAATAATATCATGTACTATTCCCTTTTTGGGTGGCAGACCTATAGGTTCTTGAAATAAGACATCATACTCTGAAACAACCTTTTCTATATCAGCTTGTTGTTCAGCATTACAGCCCTCAAATACATTGGTTTTATTAGTTTTTTTTCCTTTACAACCATCAGTAAGAATTGTTTGCATGAATTTATCATTCTTTTCATCTGCTCTAAGTTTATGAGAGTATAATTATTCCTAAGTTTATGAGCTCTTACAAAGTATTCGATTCTATCTTTAACAAGCAGATACTTGTTCTCAGCTCTATAGAAAATAGCCTTTCTATCATACAAGTAAAGACTTCATAAAACAATTCCACATATATCCAAAAGAATTATGTCTAACTCAACCTCATCTACAAATGCTGACCCAAAAAGAAAACTTGAGTTTGCACTATCTAGTCACTTGTAGTTGTGCTTTATCATTCAACCATCCTAATGGGTATGGTTTCTTGTGAGGTGTGGTTGTTGATCCCAACTTCTTTACAATTGCTTCAGAAATTAGATTTACTTGTGAGCCACTATCAAACAGAGTATCAATCTTTTGATGTTTGGAAGTAATTCGAATATGGAAAATCTCATGTCTTTTTCTCTCATTTTCTTCATCAATAACAGATTGAGCAGAATTACTAGTAGATGCTTCAGAATTCTTACCTTTTATACCTGTGGCTGCAATAGTTGTTTCATCTCTCGAGTTTGACCCCAAATCTTTCTGAATAGCTGCAACAATCTTCTTCTTCTTGCCCTCGGACATCTTAGGTCTCAGCTCTGGATGCAGAATCCAACAATGCTCATCATCATGCCCGTCCTTTTTACAGTGAATGCGTGAAGCTTTGCTTTTCTGTGCAGTGTTAGCCTTCCTTGATTTCCACCTCTAATTTGTTTTCTCCTTACTCTTGCTTGCAGTGGGTTGGGATGGTCCCCCAACTTTTGGATTTCCATTCTTTCCTCTAGCTTCTAGATGAGTAGCTTGCACAGATACCTCATCTATACTAGGGGAATTAAACATGATGATGGTATGCCTCATGTAGCTATGTAGACCACCAACGTACTTCAAAAGAGTCTCTGGTGAGTCTAGTGAGATTCCTAGAATCAATGCTCTCTTTCTAAATTCTTGAGCGTACCCTTGCACACTTTTACCTCTCAACTGCCGAAGGGTTTGCCAACTCATCATGGCTTGTTGCATGTAGGCCAATGGATAGAACTGCTTTTTAATTGCAGAAACAAAGTCACTCCAGACAGAGATAGTCTTACCATGTCTTTTCATATCAGCTTGGGTTCTTCCTTCCCACTAAACCAAGGCAGTGCCTCCTAGGCGTAGGCTTGCCAGCTGAATCTTACTCTCGTCTGAGTCGATGTTCTGTACTCTGCAATACACATAAATTTGTCTAATCCAGTTGTCCAACTTTTCAGCATTTAGCTCTCCATCATATGTGGGCAAATCAAATTTAACATCTAGCTTGATCAAAGATTCTTTCTTATTATGCACAGGGCTATTAGGAGGTGTGAGAAAGCTTTCTTCCTTCCCTTTTTCCTTGGAGTGGTCATGGGAGTGAGACTCATCTTCTTCTTTATCTTTTTTAGAACCTGATGAATCTTTAGCCTTATGCTTTCTAAAGTTCCTATACATTTCTTCTACCATTGATCCGAATGGAAAATGGCATCAACCCATGCATCATCTTCTTCTTTATCTTTTTTAGAACCTGATGAATCTTTAGCCTTATGCTTTCTAAAGTTCCTATACATTTCTTCTACCATTGATCCGAATGGAAAATGGCATCAACCCATGGTACTCATCCACCCATATTATTCATCGACCCATGGAATTTACCCATGGTATTGTAAATGGCATCCGCCCGTGGTATTGTAAAATCCACCCATGGTATTCATTCACCCATGGAATTAACCCATGGTATTGTAACTGAAAAATACTATAAGTAACAAGTCACATTTTGTAAAAGGACAGATTGTCCGCCACAATGTAGCCTTTACAGTTATTATCAGTTTTAATAAAAGGTTTCTTTGTGGTTTTGTTTATTGGGCATTCTCCTCTTTTTTTTTTTCTTCTGGCATTTCAATTTTTTTTTCAGATCTTGGGGTCTTTCCCCCAAGATCCATTTAAATCTTTTCGATCTTGGGGGCCTCCTCCCAAGATCTAGATTAGTGGTATCAGAGTAGGTTACGATTCCATGGGAATGAGGGTTTCATGCATATTTTAGTCTCAATTTTTTTTTGCAAGAATTTTTTTGGGCGACGAATTTTCAGATGAGATCTGAAACATTTGGTAAAAAAAATTACAAAAAAAAATACTAGATCTGGATTCCTCTCAAAAAATAACCCAATTTCAAAACAAAATGGGTCGAATCGGAGTTCGGATGTGGGGATATCGTTGATTTAAAATCAACTATTTTATCAGAATTTTTGTGACGTCGCAACTGTTGCAGCATGAGTCTGAGATCTTAGGGTGTCCAGATAAGGATTTTCAACTCATGGGAAGATGAAAAATGATCCTTCTACTTCTAAAAATAGGTTATAATAAATATTCTGAGTTATATTGGCCGAGTTATGCCCATTTTAATTCTGGAGTAGCATTCGGAGTGGGTTCCCATTGGAGACATGCCCTCCCACCCCACTTTAGTAGGCACTTGCTTCACATTCATCAGTTTCAACATAGTAGTCTTCACCTTGGGTTATTTGGAGACGTGCCCTCCCACCCCAGGCTATGTAGGCACCTGCCACTTCATCAGCAACCAACATCATGGTTATGGGTCAACCGCATAAAATCCTTGTCATCGAAGTCCATTTGCTAGGCTACACACTGTCAGAATCAAAGTTGGTCACAACCATTATAGGGTATCTCTATCCTCGGATCTTCGTTTATTAGGGTTTTGGGTTAACCACATAAAACCCTTATCTTCAGTGGCTCTTCATATTCCACAAAGGCTTCGCAGGAGGGAACTTTATGCAATGGGGACCATTGCTTCTTAAGGAGGGAGGACTGATCCAAATGGAAAATGGCATCAACCCATGGTACTCGTCCACCCATATTATTCATCAACCCATGGAATTTACCCATGGTATTGTAAATGGCATCTGCCCGTGGTATTGTAAAATCCACACATGGTATTCATTCACCCATGGAATTGACCCGTGGTATTGTAACTGAAAAATAATATAAGTAACAAGTCACATTTTGTAAAAGGACAGATTGTCCGCCACAATGTAGCCTTTACAGTTATTATCAGTTTTAATAAAAAGTTTCTTTTTGGTTTTGTTTATTGGGCATTCTCCTCTTTTTTCTTCTTCTGGCATTTCAATTTTTTTCAGATCTTGGGGTCTTTCCCCTAAGATCCATTTCAATCTTTTAGATCTTGGGGGCCTCCTCCCAAGATCCAGATCAACCATAGACTTTATAGCTAGGAAACTTTCTATGAATTGAGGGTCTGGCCATATAGAACCTTCTTCTCACATTGTCTTCCGAGGATAGACTCTCCCAATTTCAGGATTAGTTTCGACCAACTCTCCTTGTCCTAATTTGAGCTTTGATCTAGTGAGCATTCAACAGCTAAACCAACACAAGCTTGTCTAACCTTACAACCTAGAGCTCTGATACCACTTGATCTAATAATCACCCTATGGGTGACCTCAGTTAAAGATTTATTGAATAAAGGTATTATAGACTCATGTGCTGGTGTGTGTGTATATGTTATTAAGCAATGGATCGATCAGATTGCAAATACACAGACACTTGAAAAAGGAAAGATAGTAGAGAAATATAGCAAGCAAATGCAAGAACACAAGAAATTAATAAGGAGTTCACTCTATCCCCCAGGGCTACATCTCTGGTCCAGCTCTCAGTGGTGGCCTTATTTTATTGTGTCTTAAGAAGAGAATTACAATGCAGGGACTCAATATGAGTATCCTGAAATAGGTTTGCTTGGCAGGGTGGTTCTTGGATTCCCCAAGCCACTGGAGTGCACAGACTCTTTTTCCTACCAGCCCCTGATCAATATTGCAGGTTTCGTAGCGGGTCCCGCCTTTTAGCTTTAGCCTTTTCCCCATGGTTCCTGGCTCTTCCATGCGACCGACACTCGGGGCTTCCCATTTCGAGGGTTTTCACCCATCGATGCGCTAATCGCGCATCAAAAACCTCCTCTTTTTCCTGATCTGGGCCTCCCAGGGGCTAATTTTTCCTTCCGCGCAGTCTCGATGGGCCTCGGTTAGCGTGTTTTGACTGAGGTCCTTGTCGTTCCATGCTAGCTGCCACTGCCACTGGTTTAGAGGTGTTTTTGACCGTGTTTTGAATTCTTTGAAGTCTGTCCCGACCTGGTACAGCGATGGTTCTTTTGATTCTTCTTCATGGATCCAATTCGGATCATCCACGCGTCCTGCCCAATCTGCATTTGTATATGCATGAAGTGTGAGATCTGTATCTCTAGGATATCATAAGCCATAGTTTTGATTTCCTTGAAGATATTTGTAAATCCTTTTAACTGCATGAAGGTGTGCTTCCTTTAGATTTTCCTGAAATCTTCCAACTATTCCCACTGCATGCATGATGTCTGGTTATGTACCTATTAGATAGAGTAGACTACCAATCATGGATCTATAGGTTGGTTGATGTATTGCTGCTGATTCATCATTTGTGCTAAGGCTGCATCCTATTACCATAGGGGTACATATTGGTTTTGAATCTTCCATGCCATATTTCTTCAAGATCTATTTGAGGTACTTGGTTTGTGATAGAAATATACCGTCTTTGTTTTGTTGGACTTGTAAACCAAGGAAATATGTGAGCTCACCAAGCAGGGACATTTCAAATTCTTTCTGCATCACCAAAGAAAAGTTTTGACTCATGTCTTCTTCATTGCTACCAAAGATGATATCATCAACATACACAACAAGTATTAGCAATTTATCATTGTCAATTTTTATATATAGATTACTATTTGCTGATCCTTTTGAAAAACCTTGTTGATGGAGGTATTTGTCCAGACGATAATACCAAGCCCTTGGAGCCTGTTTAAGACCATAGAGAGCCTTTATGAGTCCGCGTACAAGTTTTGGATCATTTCCAAGGATGAATCCATCTGGTTGCTCAATATACACTTCTTCTTCTAAGTCTCCATTTAGAAAGGCATATTTCACATCCATTTGATATACTTTGAACTTCTAAAAGCTAGAAAGAGCAAGGAACATTCTTATGGCTTCCTTCCCTTTTTCCTTGGAGTGGTTATGGGAGTGATACTCATCTTCTTCTTTATCTTTTTTAGAACCTGATGAATCTTTAGCCTTATGATTTCTAAAGTCCCTATACATTTCTTCTACCATTGATCCGAATGGAAAATGACATCAAGCCATGGTACTCATCCACCCATATTATTCATCGACCCATGGAATTTACCCATGGTATTGTAAATGGCATCCGCCCGTGGTATTGTAAAATCCACCCATGGTATTCATTCACCCATGGAATTGACCCATGGTATTGTAACTGAAAAATATTATAAGTAACAAGTCACATTTTTTAAAAGGACAGATTGTCCGCCACAATGTAGCCTTTATAGTTATTATCGGTTTTAATAAAAAGTTTCTTTGTGGTTTTGTTTATTGGGCATTCTCCTCTTTTTTTTTTTTTTCTTCTAGCATTTCAATTTTTTTAGATCTTGGGGTCTTTCCCCCAAGATCCATTTCAATCTTTTAGATCTTGGGGGCCTCCTCCCAAGATCTAGATCAGTGGTATCAGAGCAGGTTACGATTCCATGGGAATGAGGGTTTCATGCATATTTTAGTCTCAATTTTTTTTTGCAAGAATGTTTTTGGGCGACGACTTTTCAGATGAGATATGGAAACATTTGGCACAAAATTTACAAAAAAAAAATACCATATCTGGATTCCTCTCGAAAAATCACCCAATTTCAAAAAAAAAAATGGGTCGAATCGGAGTTCGGATGTGGGAGATATCGCTGATTTAAAATCAACTATTTTATCAGAATTTTTGTGACGTCGGAACTGTTGCAGCACGAGTCTGAGATCTTAGAGTGTCCAGATAAGGATTTCCAACTCATGGGAAGATGCAAAATGATCCTTCTGCTTCTAAAAACAGGTTATAATAAATATTCTGAGTTATATTGGCCGAGTTATGCCCATTTTAATTCTGGAGCAGCATTCGAAGTGGGTTCCCATTGGAGACATGCCCTCCCACCCCACTTTAATATGCACTTGCTTCACATTCATCAGTTTCAACATAGCAATATTCACCTTGGGTTATTTGGAGACGTGCCCTCCCACCCCAGGCTATGTAGGCACCTGCTACTTCATCAGCAATCAACATCATGGTTATGGGTCAACCGCATAAAATCCTTGTCATCGAAGTCCATTTGCTAGGCTGCACACTATCAGAATCACAGTTGGTCACAACCATTATAGGGTATCTCTATCCTCGGATCTTCGTTTATTAGGGTTTTGGGTTAACCACATAAAACCCTTATCTTCAGTGGCTCTTCATATTCCACAAAGGCTTCGCAGGAGGGAACTTTATGCAATGGGGACCATTGCTTCTTAAGGAGGGAGGACTGATCCAAATGGAAAATGGCATCAACCCATGGTACTCGTCCACCCATATTATTCGTCGACCCATGGAATTTACCCATGGTATTGTAAATGGCATCCGCCCGTGGTATTGTAAAATCCACCCATGGTATTCATTCACCCATGGAATTGACCCGTGGTATTGTAACTGAAAAATACTATAAGTAACAAGTCACATTTTGTAAAAGGACAGATTGTCCGCCACAATGTAGCCTTTACAATTATTATTGGTTTTAATAAAAGGTTTCTTTGTGGTTTTGTTTATTGGGCATTCTCTTTTTTTTTTTTCTTCTAGCATTTCAATTTTTTTCAGATCTTGGGGTCTTTCCCCCAAGATCCATTTCAATCTTTTAGATCTTGGGGGCCTCCTCCCAAGATCCAGATCAACCATAGAATTTATAGCTAGGAAAATTTCTATGAATTGAGGGTCTGGCCATATAGAACCTTCCTCTGACATTGTCTTCCGAGGATAGACTCTCCCAATTTCAGGATTAGTTTCGACCAACTCTCCTTGTCCTAATTTGAGCTTTGATCTAGTGAGCATTCAACATCTAAACCAACACACGCTTGTCTAACCTTACAACCTAGAGCTCTGATACCACTTGATCTAATAATCACCCTATGGGTGACCTCAATTAAAGATTTATTGAATAAAGGTATTATAGACTCATGTGCTCGTGTGTGTGTCTATGTTATTTAAGCAATGGATCGATCAGATTGCAAATACACAGACACTTGAAAAAGGAAAGATAGTAGAGAAATATAGCAAGCAAATGCAAGAACACAAGAAATTAATAAGGAGTTCACTCTATCCTCCAGGGCTACATCTCTGGTCCGCTCTCAGTGGTGGCCTTATTTTATTGTGTCTTAACAAGAGAATTACAATGCAGGGACTCAATACGAGTCTCCTGAAACAGGTTTTCTTGGCAGGGTGGTTCTTGGATTCCCCAAACCACTGGAGTGCACAGACTTTTTTGCCTACCAGCTCTTTGACCTCTCTAGTCTGACAGATCCTCTCGGGGATGGCTTGAATCTCTCAAGCTCTCTGGTGCTCGATGCTGCCTTTGGTCAACTCGACCCTCTGTCTTCTTACTACTTTAGCTTCACTGTCTTCTTTGCTTCTTGTATTTTGTCTTCTTCTCTCTGTGTGTCTTCTGTTCTCTGTTCATGGATTTAAAGCCATACGTTCCCATGCTTGTTCATTTCCTCTTCCTCCTCCGTCAAATCACCTACTGCATCTGCGCTTGGAGTTCCCTGTTCGGCGTCATCATCAGGCTCACAAGGAATGGCCACATGTCCTCCTTTAACTGTGCCAACCTGCTTCGTCAGTTCAATTCTTCGGTTACGTCGTGGAATGAGTCTTCCTCCGCCGTGGCGGTTAAAGCGGACCTCGAATCCTTCTAAATTGCGGCTTATTCCCTCGTTATATCCAGTCTTGTCGTCGGGTGCGATGTCAACCGTCAGATCAGGATCCCCTAGATCCAATGCCGTCCGCTCATTTCATGCGGTTGACTTGCTTGATCATTAGCACGCGATGAGCACTGGTTTTCTCTCTCCTCCGCTCACCACGCGTCGACCGCTGAGTGGGATCGCTCCAATTTGCCCAATTCTGCTTACCGCTCAAGGAGCCCCTGATCAATATTGCAGGTTTCTGAGCGGGTCCCACCTTTTAGCTTTAGCCTTTTCCCCATGGTTCCTGGCTCTTCCATGCGACCGACACTCGAGGCTTCCCATTTCGAGGGTTTTCACCCAGCGATGCGCTAATCGCGCATCAAAAACCTCCTCTTTTTCCCGATCTGGGCCTCCCAGGTGCTAATTTTTCCTTCCGCGCAGTCTCCATGGGCCCCGGTTAGTGTGTTTTGACCGAGGTCCTTGTCGTTCCATGCTGGCTGCCACTGCCACTGGTTTAGAGGTGTTTTTGACCATGTTTTGAATTCTTTGAAGTCTGTCCCGACCTGGTACAACCATGGTTCTTTTGATTCTTCTTCATGGATCCAATTCAGATCATCCACGCTTCCTGCCCAATCTACATTTGTATATGCATGAAGTGTGAGATCTGTATCTCTAGGATATCATAAGCCATAGTTTTGATTTCCTTGAAGATATTTTTAAATCCTTTTAACTGCCTGAAGGTGTGCTTCCTTTGGATTTTCCTGAAATCTTCCAACTATTCCCACTGCATGCATGATGTCTGGTTATGTACCTATTAGATAGAGCAGACTACCAATCATGGATCTATAGGTTGGTTGATGTACTATTGTTGATTCATCATTTGTGCTAAGGCTGCATCCTATTACCATAGGGGTACATATTGGTTTTGAATCTTCCATGCCATATTTCTTCAAGATCTACTTGAGGTACTTGGTTTGTGATAGAAAGATACCGTCTTTGTTTTGTTGGACTTGTAAACCAAGGAAATATGTGAGCTCACCAAGCAGGGACATTTCAAATTCTTTCTGCATCACCAAAGAAAAGTTTTGACTCATGGCTTCTTCATTGCTACCAAAGATGATATCATCAACATACACAACAAGTATTAGCAATTTATCATTGTCAATTTTTATATATAGATTACTATCTGCTGATCCTTTTGAAAAAACTTGTTGATGGAGGTATTTGTCCAGACGATAATACCAAGCCCTTGGAGCCTGTTTAAGACCATAGAGAGCCTTTATGAGTCTGCATACAAGTTTTGGATCATTTCCAAGGATGAATCCATCTGGTTGTTCAATATACACTTCTTCTTCTAAGTCTCCATTTAGAAAGGCATATTTCACATCCATTTGATATACTTTGAACTTCTAAAAGCTAGAAAGAGCAAGGAACATTCTTATGGCTTCAAGTCTAGCAACCGGTGCAAAAGTTTCTTCAAAGTCTATACCTTCTTATTGAGCATACCCTTTACAAACAAGTCTGGCCTTGTTTCTAATAACATCTTCATTTTTATTTAGCCTGTTTTTGAATATCCATTTGGTCCCTATGACATTCTTATCATTAGGTCTAGGAATCAATTCCCAAGTGTTATTCTTTTCAATATGCTCAAGCTCTTCATTCATGGCCTTGACCCAACATTCATCTTTGCATGCTTCACTTATATTTTGTGGTTCGATGGAGGAGAGAAATGCTAGATAGCTTGAAGCTTTTGTAATAGTTCTTCTTGTTTGTACACCTGCCTCTTTCTGCCCCAAAATTTGAGTCTCTGGATGATTCTTCTGGACATACCTGGATGGAGTCTTTTCTTATACTCTTATCTGTTCTTATGGTGCCTCATAGGTTTCTTCTTTAGCATTAGTTTGATTTGATGTTGAAGGATAGTCCTCATCATCTTCAAAATATTTGGATTTTACCTGCTTTGGATTGTTGCCTGCTTCATCAACCACCACATCAATACTTTCAACAATTTTTCCAAGTCTTTTATTGTAACACTTATATCCTTTACTTCGGGATGAGTAACCAAGGAGAATGCCTTCATCTGCTCTAGGTTCAAACTTGCCAAGCTTTTCATCAGTTCTTTTGATGTAACATTTGCTTCCAAAGACTTTGAAGTATTTTACAGTAGGAGTCTTACCATATCAAAGTTCATGATGAGTTTGAGTGATGTTTACCCAGACATTTGTTTTGTTGAGCATAGTAACGACAACAAATGCAGCTTCACCCCAGAAGGTTGCAGGAGTTCCAGACTCATCAAGCATAGCGCGAACCATTTGTTGAACCGTTCTATTCATCCTTTCTACCACTCCATTTTGCTGAGGAGTCCTTGTAGTAGAGAATTCCCTTCTTGTTCCATGCTCTTCACAAAAGTCAAAAAATTCATCCGAGGTAAATTCCCCTCCTTGATCAGACCTGAGGCATTTGATTTTGCGATTTGATTCATTTTCAACCAAGGCTCTGAAGGCTTTGAACTTTTCGAAATCCTCATCTTTATGCTTCAAAAGTCCTATCCAACACATTCTAGAAAAGTCGTCAATGAACAATATAAATTATTCTTCTCCATGAGGTAACTTTTTTCTTGATGGACCACATAAATCAGTATGGACAAGTTCAAATGGCTTACTAGCTGATCCTTCCTTCTCAGGGAAATGTGTTATGGTTTGCTTACCAAACTAACATGATTTGCATATTGTTTTATCTGGAATTCTGATGTCAGGATGATCGTGAACAGCCTGATATTTGCATGCTTTCCTTATCTGAGGGAAGCTTAGATGCCCCAACCTTCTGTGCCATAACCAGTGTTCATCATTTTTTCTTAGATAGCATTGTTGTTGTCCTCCCTTGAGTATGTATAAATTATTTGGAGTTCTTATGCCTTTGATCATTGTTTCTCCTGTATCAAGCACACGAACAATACATCCATTTGTCGAAATACTACCTCATTTTCTTGATCACACATTTGACTAACACTTAATAGATTATGCTTTAAGCCATCAACATACATAGCATTCCTATCTTTGACCTTTTCTTTTAAGAGAACATACCCTTTACCTTTTATGACTACAGGGGTGCCATTTCCAAATGAGACCTTCCCTTCCTTTTCTGAGGCACTATATGACTAAAGTTTTTCTTTATCACCTGTCATATGTTTCGAGCATCCACTGTTGATGTACCACTGATTTTTCTGTCCTTCCGCATATAAGGCTATACCACATCTTTCTGTTTGTGGTTCTTTCTTTCTCCATGTTTTGGGACCCAATGAAGCTTGCTTCTTCTGAGATGTTTGCCAAAACTTACTCCTACATTTAGAATCTCCATGACCAAAGTTGTTACAAATAGAGAATTCTATTTCATTTTCAGGAGCAGAAAAGTTATTGTAGGTCCTCTTCATGATCCCAGTCACACTCCTTTGATTTTGTGCTTCTCTAGTCATGATGGTCTTGTAGGAAACACATTGAGCAGCTTTGTGTCCAAAGTTATGACATGAGAAACATTGGCCATTAAAGAAATTCCTACAATTATCAAATCTACTGACTAGGTGATTGTAGTTTCCATTGACATTCATTCTTGAAGCAAATTGGGAATGATTTACCTGCGGTTGGTTGTAGCTTTTGTTCATCCTTGAAGTAGATTGACCCTGATTTACCTGGTGATCCGCTTTATGCCTTTGCTGACGATTGTCAACCTGTTCACTTCTCCTTGCTGCATCAAGATAACTTTTGGAGGTGGATGGCTTCTGTGCTTGAGATGCTTCTTCAGTATATCCAAGACCTGTCTTTATTAGAGGAGAACGCTGCACTTTGATAATCTCATCTAAAGTTTCAGATCCTTTAGCAAATCTAAGATTAAGAGCTTTTGTTTTCTCAATATCTTTTCTAAGTCCCACAATTTCACATTCTAACTTTTCATTGTGTTTTTCCCTTTCAGCAAGTTAGAATGTCAGAGTATCTATAATCATACTCTTTTCTTCTGAACAGATTTTAAGTTTAGAAATTTCTTCATAGAGACCATCTTCATCTATAGCATCCAAGAAATCATCATCTTCAAAAGCCATCAAAAGTCTATAATCATTACCATCTTCATCTTCATCACTATTTGAAAATCCATTGTTGTCTTCATGTGTATAATAGCTCTTCTTACTTACGCCTTGTTTTCCATTCCATTTAACTAGTTCCTTAAATTTATCAAGCTTATCTTTATGAGGACATTTGGCTGCATAGTGACCGACTCTTCCACAAGCAAAGCATTTGAAATGTACCTTACCTCTAATTCTTCTAGAACCCTGTTGAACGTTCTTGAGAAAATTTGATTCTTCCTCTCCTTCTGAAGTATGTCCTGACTCATTGTATTATCCTTTTCCTGAAGCTTTGAATGTGGCTTCCCTCTTGTCTAATGGACATCCTTTTCTCATTTTGAAAGCAGTTAGGATTCTGTGTAGCTATGACATAGTAATACTCTAAATATCCTGCTTTTCTTCTATGGTAGAAACTTTTGATTCAAACTTAGAAGACAAGGATAATAGAACCTTTTCAACTAAAGTAACTTCTTTTATCTCTTCACCCAAGTTTTTCATGCAATTAACAATCTCATCTATACATAAGAAATAATTAGCTACACTTTCATCATTGTCAATTCTGAGAGTTTCATATTGAATTCTGAGAGATTGTAGTTTTGCATGTTTTACCTGATCGTCTCCTTCATAGCTTAGAATTATCTTGTCCCATATTTCTTTGGTAGTTTTGAGCTACATAACCTTGACGAATTTTGATTGTGATAGACTCCCCAATAGAGTATTGACTGCCTTTGCATTTGTTTCATACCACTTTTTGCCTACCGTATCTGTAGGAGTTGCTGATGGAAATGTGTATCCTCCTTCCACGATATCCCAAACTTATGTTCCAAGACATTGAAGATAGGTTGTGGTTCTTACCTTCCAATAGACAAAGTTGCTCCCATTAAAGATTGGTGGCCTGATGGATGCCTCTTTTTCATAGTTCCTCATGATGATAGATCTTCTTTCAAGCGATCAAGCTTATTTTGAAGGACCTACTCTGATCCCAATTGTTGGAAATAATACTGGGGGGGGGGGGTGAATCAATATTAGAAATTTAACAGATTTTCATTTCCATAAATAGATTGATATATGCTACTTCTGTTAATTCAACCTGCGTATATACGCAACTGTGTTTAGAGAAAACCATGTATATCTTACAAACTTATACTTTAGTTAGCTGATCTTAATCTATGTATCAGAACCATAAAACAGTAATCAAGTGCAGTAAACAGTATAGGCAATAACACACATGAACACAAGATATAAGGTGGAATCCCAATGTGGGTGAAAACCACATGTTGCAGTTCATCTCTATCTTCATTTAATAAGAAAGTTCTTTTTACAATATTTCTGCACTAGTGCAATCTTATACCAGTATGCAGGCTTCTACCTGCAGAAGGCTACAACCTTCTCTCGTTCTCTAGCTTCTCTTGGAAGGGAGCTACAACCCCCTTAGCTCTTGTACTAGCTGATGTACTAGTACGTAGGTGCTGACCTACAGAAGGCTACAACCTTCTCTTTTCTTCCAGGGACCACGTTTCATAAATTTTCAGACTGGATCCATCAATAACATCAATCAAACATCAAATATTTCTGCATCAACCAATCTCCTTTGCACCAACCAAAAACTGAATCAAATAATCACTTCTCTGAATGCTGTAACCATAATATAGTGACAGTAACCAGAAACCAATCCTGAACCCAGAACGCTGCAGCAATAAATAGAAGTAGCTAAAACATATTTTATGAGATGTACGCTACTTCAATATGAAGAACCTATGTGCATATGTTGCTATATTAAGGAAAACCTGCGTATACGTTGTTTTGAATTACCGAAACAACGTGTATACGTGCTATTTCTATACTGAACTTGTGTATAGATCTGTAAAAGATAATTAACCCTTTTCAAGTATTCAGACATCAGTTATACCCAGATCATTAGATTTACAGATCAAGACATGCGCCAAATATAAAGGATCAAAATCACACAAAGATACTTCTCTTCAAGCCTTAAGATCTTGACCCATCAATAGAACTTATCCTTCTTCTAGCGCTTAGGTTCCTCCTTGATTCAGATCCAGCTATGCACCATAACCCAATCACCAGTATTCTAGATCTTGCTCTTCATTAGATATTCAATACTTGAGTGCCTTTGCCTAATGATCTCCTTCCCCTTTTATAGTCTTAGGCCTTACTCAATACCATGGTCCAAAACCACTTAGAATCAATACCTAGGTCCAAATACCTGGGTTCAACACTTCGGACAAGATACCATGGACCAATACCATAGGTCCAAATACCAAGGACCAAAACCAAGTTTTCAAAACTGTACGTGCTTTTCTGTGCATGAAAGTGCGTGTATACGCATATGCGCCTTTTGGTCTGGGAATCCGTGTGTATACACTGCTTGGTCAAAGGGAACCTGCGTATACCTCCTTTTCCTTTATTCTGTGAGTTTGTGAGCCTGAACTATCATCTGAGTGAGTTGCCATCAAGGAAAACACCTGTGACATAGTGCCAAACCTGTGTCATAATGCCAACAAGACAAAAGAAAACTTTAAAAGCAAGAAAACTTTAAAATCATATGTGAGTAGAGTATTGGGGAGTTTATTTTATAAGGAAAAAGTTATAGATGTTGAGAAGAGGATCAAATTCACAAAGTGAAATAACTCCAATGAATAAGGGGAATTAAGACATATTAATATTGAGAGGTATGTTTCTAGTGTACCTTCCACCTATCATGAGTGATTGGAGAAGACTTTAAAAGCATATGTTAATAGAGTGTTGGGAGTTAATTTTATAAGAGTATCAAATTCACAAAGTGAAGAAACTCCAAGGAATAGGGGGAATTAAGATATGGGATTAAGACATGACAATATTGATGGTTAAGATAAGAGAAAAGGAAAGAAAGAGTGTTGGGTTGGAAGAAAGAAAATAATAACATTGAGGAAGAAATATATTAATGAAGAAAGTGGCAATAAATTAGAGGAAAAGAAAAGAGTCAAAGGGAAGGCGAGGAGAAGAAGAAACAGATAAGAAAATGAAAAGAAAGAAAAGTTGAGGGAGGGTGAAGAGAGAGAAGCTTAGAGACAAGAGAGAAAGAGAGAAACTAAGAGGCAGAATAAAAAAGGTGGCAAGCTAAGAAGAACAAAGGTGATAAGGAGGGAAATTTTTTTCGAGATAAATGACTTTAATTTCTATAAATAGAGTAAATAGTATGATTAAAATTTCTAAAGAGTAATATTTAATTAGATATAATAAATATTTAAGCATATCTTACTCCCACCATTAATTCATGAAAGTGAGGGTGATAATATTAAAATATTTCCATATTCCTATTTTCTATTATTATCTATTATCCACTACCATGATGTTGAATTCAACCTTTAGATAAACCATTAGTTTCTATATTTCCCCATTCCTATTTTGTATTTCATCTATAATCCATGTACCACTACGCATCTGAATTCCAATTTATTCTATCTATTATACCGTCTCAAAAATTTGACCTCTTCCAAGACTTTGTTCATCTTTTACCCATTTGATGACAACTTCTTGTCTAATAATCAAATATGTGCAAATTATTAATTAATTTTTCATTTTCCAACAACAAAACTAGTTTTAATGCCATCATTTCTACACAATTATTTGACCACCCATTCCCTCATCACACCCTATACCTAATGGAATGATAATATGCAAAGAATAATATCCTCCCCCCTTTGCATACAATAGGATCCCCTTATGATAACACATAAAAAAATCCCAAAGAAAACTCCTATCAATTTATTCTTGAACTGCAAACCTCATTGAGTTTTCTTCCTTTTCCTATGAAAAATTAGTCGATATGATAAGCCCATGGTTTTAACCATATATGATGAATTTATTTTTATTCAAAAATTAAAGGGCTCCTAGCCAATGATATCTCCCAAACCACTAATAATGGAAGAACGATAAAATACTTTGTTTTTGGACTCCATGCCCAGTTCCGCATACCCACTTCAATAGAATCCCTTGACCATGTAGATTTCAATATTGTTAGTACCTCCACTTCTAGCCACACATGTTTTGAATATTCATGATCCATGATTAAGTGACCATTTGTCTCCTCAATAAGTTTTCAAAGAGCACATCTGCCAAGCCCCTCCCAATTCCTCTTATGTAATTTGTCCCAAGCTAATATTTTGTTCATTAATAAACACCTCATAAATAACTTTGCTTTAGAAGGACATTTCAACTTCTCTTCTTCCTTCCTCTACTTAAGAACATATATCCAAGCCTAAGTGAGTAAACCGCCGAAGGAGAGAAACACCAAGCTAGATCATCCTAATGTTCTTGGATTTGAACATGATTCCTTTCTAAATTTGTTAAAAAATAATTCCATAAATCTCATTCATTTCGCATGAAGCCTAATGTGTCTACCAAATGCCTCCTTTTCTCCATATAAAAGTTTAAAGTGTATTTACCATGTGGGAAAGCATGCAAAAACCTTTGTCCCTTGGTGATTGAATCATTTGTGGTGAAAATGGGTGGTCTCTTACACTCCCAAGCCATGCATCCTCCCCAGTCCTAACCAAGGTCCCATCACCCACCTTCCAAGATAGAGCCTCCTGATCAACGGAAAATCATTCATATCTACCTTCCACATCACTGAAATCTTATGCTTAGATTTTTCAACCCTCCTTATCCAATATTCCATTGAGTATGAACACATGTATTTTTAAGTCACTACTTGACACCACAAGCCTTCAAACACTTAGTAGCCAAATATTTTGAGAAAAGGAAAATTTTCTTAAAGCCCCATCCTCGCAATAACTTTGGTAGAACCAATTTCTGCCATTTTACCCACAAAATCACATTTTTCTCAATCGATTCTCCCCGCAAAAAATAAAACTTATCCTCATAATATTTTCAAGAATCCCTTTTGGAATCAACGACATAGCCATCTAGTAGAAGAAAAATTTCTCAAGAATAAATTTAGCAAGAACAAGTCTTCTGAGTCCCCACGACAACCACTTGTAACTCCAACATGTTAGCCATTTCTCCAGTTTAGCTACATACAAATTTAAACCTTGTTTCAAATAGTTATTTGGAATTAGGTAGAACCCCAAGTATTTCAACCCATATTACTAATCCACCATCAAAAAAGGAAAAGGAGAGAGAGAGCTAAAACTTGGTCCTCCTCCTCCAACCTTGAAAATGAAATTTATGATTTGTGTATATTAACCACCATCCTTATTGCAACAAAATAAAAATATATAATGTCTCGCAACTTCGTTAGGTCCTATTAGAGAAACACTCTTAATATTTGAACTTTTGAAGATTTGTGATGAATGTGTAGTCAAGAATACATTTAACACAGTTGGAGGAGCTAGGGAGTCTCCATGATCAAAAAGGAATTTCAATGATTTCATATGCTTGAGGCCTTTGTCATTTATCCAAGAATTCAATGGAGGTGAACACCATCTTCTATGACCTATATTTAGCCAAGGAGACAAATATTATGACTCTCTTAGTCTCTAAGGATTCAATGATCATCATCAAAGTAATGATTCACAAATCTATGCATGAAGGATTGAAATTAAAAAATATCATCTCTAGAATCAAGCATGCAACCAACGCTTTTGTTAGAGTCTTTTTCTTCCACATAAATAGAGACTCGAATTAGGAGGTAGATCAATGGGAAAAATGAGCGTGTAAGCTTAATCTTGGCATCTTAGTAAAAAAATGTGGGGTTCAATAATTTACATTTATCCCAAAAATTCTTGATTAAGTAGGTATCAAGTGAATTTAATTGAAACATTAAACAAATATTAGATGTGAAATTGGTGATTCCTTGGGGTTTGTAACCCAAGGACACATGAAAACCACCTCTCCATGCAAAAATCCTCTCAATTCATCATAATTAAATGCATCTCTTTTATTTTGGTACAATTGTAGTGGGATAACGGTGGGGCCAAAGATTGAAAGTTGGTAAATAACAAGATGGGTTTATCAACATTCCTAGTAGTATGGTAAGTCTCTTGGTACAATTTGATGTATTCTCTAGATTGGTGTCATTCTCTCAATAATGTTCTATGAAAGTGGAAGATTTTAACCTCCCTTTTTATGTTTCCTTGGCTCATTTCATCCTTAGAGTTGTAGCCTAGTGAAAAGTATGCATTTGGTTACCAAAAAATCCTTATACCAAGAAGATATTAAGTAAATATAAATATGCAATCACATCTATAAGAGAGAGTAAAGAGAGAAAAAAATTAGAGGTAGACCAACAATGATACCTCTTGTATTAATCCATGATCATCCTTTTTAAATTCTTATAAGATACATCTATATTTATATAAAAATCTTAATAGTTGAAACATATTTAACTACCTAACTAATTCAATCAATCGACTTGACGAGGAAGTTGATCTAACTAGAAAGTCAATTCGACTGGAGAGTCAACCCAACTTACATATTGACTACAAAGTCTAGTTATCTATCTCAACTTATGGGCCTAGTCGAATAAGTAAATTAACCCCTCCAACATCTCCCCCAACCTTAGTTCCTTCGTCTCCCCAAAGAAGGGGATACTTCTATTTTTTACATTTACAAAATTTGAGAGCAAATGTTTAATGTGCTCTTCATATTTTTTTGAGAAAACAGTGATGTCATCTAGGTAAATTACTACAAATTTGTCCCGTTCTCCCATAAATGATATATCCATAACTCTCTGAAAAGTGGCTCCTGCATTTATGAGTCCAAAGAACATTTTGGCATACATAAACATTCCCTAGGGTGTAGTGAAAGTGGTTTTCTTCTGATCTTCTGGGTGCACAATGACTTGGTTGTATCCAGAGAAGCCATCTATCATGGACATCCGAGCAGACCCTACCACCTTCTATAAAATATAATCCACCTTAGGAAAAGTGTAATTATATTTTAGTGAGGCCTTGTTTATATTCCTGAAGTCAACACATAACCTTATTTCTCCCTTCTTCTTCCTGATAGGGAATAAATTTGCTACCCAATCTGAATACCTCAAATGTACAATAATTTTGGCCTGTGGCAACTTCAGGGAAAATTTTAAGGATGGAAAATTATCTGAAGTTCTAAAACATTGGTGAATTTCTCTAGTCCCTAATATGAAAACAATAAAAATTTTATTGATATATTTGCAAAATTATTCAAATATATATATATATATATATATATATATAGATATTCTATATATATATATTCTCTATATAATATTGGCAATTTTTAAGGTAAAATAATTTTATATTGTAAAATTTGGGTGAATAATTTTTAGAAATAATGGAAATTGATGAATATTTTTTTTTTTAATCTTGGAAAATTAGCCCACCTGCAAATATTAGACCCTAAAATTTTCCATGAGAAACTTTCTCACCTCTTTCTCAATTGATGGAAGTAATAGAGGGTTAATTTTCTCAATCTTTTGTTTATATGGCATCACCCCACTCTTCAAAGGAATTTTTTGTTGATTGATATTGTTGTGCAGACAATCCTTTATTCAGACACAAGCGATCCCTCTAGTCCTATGGGAGGATCTATCAACAAACGAAGGAAAATATATGTAAATTTTCTTAGTTTATACCAGAAAACACAAAGGAGGATAGATGACCTATCTCACTCTGATACTAGCATCCATTCATGTCATCTTGATTATTTTATTTCCAAGCTCAATCTCCTCTTCACTGTTATGGATGAATACCTATAAGGAAGATCACGTGGAGACAGAAAATACATACATAGAAAAATTCATTCCAATATAAACCATGTAACAAATCAAGGAGTATTACAGTAAATGAAAAATAATTAACACATTTATGGAAAGAAAATACATAATGTATTATTAATAGATGGTAAAGGGAGCTTTACAACCACTTAAGCCTTAATTTTGGAAGCCTCCTTTAGGTGATTTTCGAAGTCCTTCAAGGACTCCTTTCTCCTTAGAAAAATGGGCACAAATTGGGCATAGTTCAACACTAGGAAGACAACCAATCGTAAGCCAACCATTAGTGGATAGTGGGGATCTGATTTATAGGGAAGAAGAGGGAGTTGAGGATCCATGAAAGGAGGGAGAAGTTCCACATCTCAAGGGAAAGATACATGAAAGTAGGATCAAGGACCAAGAATGGGAGGTCTCATTCCAATCCTCATTCACTTGTAACCAACTCGTTGTTCTCGAGACTTCTACTAAGAGAAGTTTCTCCTACATTTTGGGAAAAACTATCTGAAGACGATCAACGTGGGTTTTCCTAATAAAATTCACACTGGAAATGCTAGGAGAGTATGATGCAGCAAGTGACCATCATGGGTCACTAGTTATGCAAAACACACTAATCCTAAAAAACACAGTTTTGGACAATTTTCTTCAGAATTCTTTCAAGGCAAGTTTTATTCTTTTCTTTAGGGATGCTTCTGAACATGTTTCATGGTGAATGCATTGACGTCTTCTGTTAGTTGTGGTATTAATGGCACAAAGTTTAACACTTCAAGATATGAGATGGGGAGTGTGATGCACTGTATAATAGATTCCCCCTAAAGCATGAAGGAAAAACGGGAAGTGATGGTTGAAGTACTTTACAAGCCAAGGCAAGGACTTGGAGAAACATCATCAAGGGACCTGCAAATCAAACATAATATAACATATTTGACATCTCTGATGTAAGTATGCCTATTAATAAATCTTTGAGTAGGAATCTAACAATACATGAATCCACGACATGGATGCAGCCATCCGAATAGAAATGATTATGTTTATGGATCCATTGCATGGACGCAACCATCCAAATAAAAGGGATCATATGTAAAATTATGAATACTTAATAACTCCACACAGCCTGGATTTAACAGATGTAACCCAAGGTCTTCTTCTCTGTCACAATCCAACCAAAGTATGAATATAACCATGCGAATAAATGTGTTGGAGTCGAACATGGTAGAAACCACCCGATTACCGGTCAATGATGTAAATCATTAACAGGCGTGAGAGAAATCACCAATGATGATGATGGCTCTCAAGGTACAACAACACAATCGATGAGTGTGAACAATGAAGCTGAAATTGAACACTTGTAGAATCATTCGATGGAAGGCCAGTGATGTGAACCTATTATTGAATGTGAAGAACCTATCATTGAGGCATGAAAGCTTGAAGGTATTGAAAGGGATTTTCTAGATCATCCTCTTGGATAATGAGTTGGAGTCAACATGAAGTGATCTGTTGAAGGAGGGCCATAATGCTTCTCACATCATCGACATGAAACATAATATTTTGTAGAGTTGGTAAGAGTGATTCAGGACAGTTTCAGAAAATTCAAATAGGGTATAGGTGGTTTGAATTGCAGATGGGACTTCTCTTAAACATATTGGCAACACGACTCCAGAATTTGGCAACATTTGACTCAAAATATGATCAAAGGTTTTGGTGACAATAGGATATAATCAGTTGAGAGGCAAATGGATTCCCAAAACCCATTAAGGAAAGTGACGAAGTGAGGATAACCTAAACTCGACACAAGATATGGATAAGTGTCATGTTCAAGAGCGACATGCTATCTTTTATACAAAATACAGGATATATGTTTCCTTCCATTTTTCCCCACTATTTCTAGTGAGTACCTATTTATTTTTAATCTCAAGCTTGAAGAGGATACCATATGATTGTCGTATAAGTTCATCCTTCAGATGAATCCATCCTAGTATTTTTAACAAGCCCTAGGAAGAAGTAACTCGATCTCCTCATGGTGACAATTCCTTCATTGTTTTAATTTTACGAGTTCAATGGAGGGGCAACTCGACGTCTTTTTCATGTTTAGAGAGTTTGAAAAAGTGGCAAAAAGAAAACTCTAGATGTCCCTTTTCGTAGATAGTCTCTTAAGCCTGAAAAGATAGAAAACAATACTCAAGAGAACCTCTTAGCCATGTTCGACTAAGGTATTCCTTTTTCGTAACTAGTCTATCTCAGTCCAGAAAAGGGTTAAACTTATATTGAGTAGATGTCTTTTCATTTACTTTTACGAGTTCAAAAAGACAAGTGATCGACAATCTTTTCATATTTTGAGAGCCAGAAAAGAGCTAAAAGATTACTCCAAGGGGGTTCCATTTTTGTTTATTTTTTACGAGTCCAAAAATGTGATAAAATAAAACTCGATAGTTCATATAAAATCAATTACCATTGGCAATTAGTAACAACCTGTTGCTACACATGTGAACAAATGTTACCCAGTTCAAGAAAAAAGATTTATATAAATATAGCAAAAAATATGCTATAAATGGTAAAAATACTTAAAAAAAGTTTATATAAACTCCAAAAGTAAAAATAAATTTACCATTTGCCATTTTGTGAATTGGAGAGCACATTTTTCCCTAAATTTACCCCATCTTCAAGCGAGGAGTGTGATCGATCCAGGGCACCATTCAATAAACTGTCTGTCACAAGTAAGAGATTTGTCCTTCCTCTACAATTTGATAGTAATTTCAAGTAATTTAACCCATAGAATAGGTAGCTAAGAGGGTCTGAAGAAAAATTGAGTTGAGGGCGGTCAACGTCGATTTTACCCATCAGGATCACAGTTCCCTCCCTGAGCTTAACAGTGCCCTCACGCTGGAAGCCCAAAAAAATCAGGGATAGACATTTTGGCATCGTGAAATAAATTTTTTCAATAGATCTCTAAAATTACTAATTGTTTTGCAAATTTTCCTCCATGGAATCTAATTAAAACCTTGTTCAATGATGTTTTACAGGTTATTTGTTGGAGAAAATGGCTATTGAGTGGAAAGAAAGAGGCCATGAAGTGGAAGATCATCAAGCATCACATGATCCTAATTGCATAAGGGCTCTTCATGCATGTGGATTTCTTAAATTCTTCCGTACCCTTGGGATCAGAGCCCAAGTGGAGTTATTGCAACACTTGATAGGATGGTGGGATGTAGACCGTTAGATGTTTATAATAGGGGACCAAGAGATTGACATAGAAGTTGTAGACATATACTTCATCATTGGTTTGTCCAAGAGAGGACAACAAGTTCAATTGTCTAGTCCTCATGTTGGAGGAGAAAGCACTGACATGCTAATAGCTAGACATTGCCATGGTTCCCGCAAGACAAAAAGTGGGAAGATAGACATCAAAACCATCACAAATATTCCATTAAGAAAAATTCTCTACACCATAGTTAGAATGTTGGGGTCCAAGCTCTACATGAGGTGAGAAAATCCCAATTCTAGTATGCAGTGGATTGCCTCAGTCCGACCGTGTTCAACTAGTGTGAAGGACTACTGGTCAATATGAAAGACCAGCTCACCAAGTGCAAGACAGGTAAACTCAAACAATTTGGCTACAGATCAATTTTGGTGATGTTATTTCTGGAGCAGGTTCTGCTATTCAGATATTAGTGGGTGCGGGTAGAAGCTCCTAGACCTAGGATCCAAGTTTACTATGGCGGGGAGAGTTTATGCCTTGTCATGGAGGTGGGCAACAAATGTCTTTTCCACCTGTGTTCTTTGTATGGCTACGTCAGCAGCTCATCATGGTGGATGATTGGGCCTATGTTGGGACATATTTCCAAGGAGATCTTGATCTCCCACTGCCACTTGGAGTGCAGTGGAATGACTCAGGTAAAGAACTATTTTTTAAGTTTTCCAAGTTTGTTTAATGGTTTTATTTTTATTTTTTAAATTATGTGAACTGTGATCGAGACTCGTGATATTTTGTAGATGTGCGACTAGAGATACCTCCAAGGGTTTCTCTGATAGTGAGGAGAGAGGGATGAAAACTTGAGGATTCACCTTATGTCGAGGGAGTCGATCCTATGGTGGAGGTGAAGCACAATATGGAGGGCTTGACTAGAGGCATTCTAGATTATGCTACTATTGATGAGGTGCCACTTTAGTATCAGAGGCATACCACGGGGGTATCAGCTAGACTGCATCAACTATTCGACTGAGTTGTTAGGGCTATATCATGCTATCATGAGCATCATGTTGGTGGATAGACATGTCTCTAGTCTTATTTTTTCACTTATGTAGGCTCGAGGAGCCATGTGTCTCAGAACACAAATTTTGATTTTTGATGTAAAAAACATTTTGCAAACTCTATATGGTGATCTATATATACATGTTTTACCTTATGTACCTAATGTTCCTATTGTATCATGGTTTTTTTTTTACATATGTTGCAAATGTTGATCTAAAACATGGTTATCTAATGCATCTGCCAATGTATTTAGATGTCTTGGAATGTGTTGATATGTTATGTAATCAAAATTTCTTTCCAAGAGACGAACACACAAATACATTCTTAAAATGTTAGGGTTTCTAACAGAATAATCACTATTTAATTGTAATACAATGAGTTGTGAATGAAGTTGAACAACCAATGCTTTAATACCAAGAGCATTATCTTCCAACAATAGTTCGATGCCCACACTATATTTTGCTATATTGTTAGTTTTGTGCCCCAGACATATACCTTGTAAACTCACTAACTCCTCATCGATAACAAAAAGTTCCCATGGAGTGGAAGACAGATTCTATGTACTATGATAAGCACCATCAACGAAACTGACATAAGGAAGAGGGTTCGTCGATGTATGAAAACCAAGTGGAACACGCAGTAAGCAGGGGAAAACATGTTTGAAAAAATGCAAACAATTACACCAAAAGAAAACACACTAATGAAACATACACTAATGTACAAAGTGTCTATGCAAGATTAAGCGTAATAATTTTTCTAGTAGAGCCCATTGCGGGGCTCAGACAACTGATTTCCATCATAATCAACTAACTCATATGCACCCTTTTGTAATACACGTTTGAAAATATAGGGTCCATGGCACATGGGTTCGAACTTTCCAACTCCTAATTTATTGTTAGCTTGATTGTATAATAAGACCAAGTCACCTTCCACATATGCATGAGGGCTCACAATTTTATCATATTAGGCTTTACCTCGTCTTTTTTGAGTCTCAATTACCAATTCGGAAAGTTGGAAAGTCTTGTCAGGGCATTCTAAGTAAAGCAACCATTATTCTTCAGGTGAAGTACCAGGAAGTAGTTTGACATCTAGCTTAAATGATGAGATCTCACACTCAATGGGTAGAGTGGCTTCCAGACCATACACCAATTGGAAAGATGTGAATCTAGTTGTTGTTTTAGCAGAGATTCGATATTTCCATAAGGTTGAAAAAAGCATGAGATTCCAATTCCTTTTATGCATCCCAATAGTTCGTTGAAGCATAATGACCAAAACTTTGTTGACAACTTCAACTTGACCATTGGCCTGTGGGTAATATGGAGTTGAGCTATCGTGATGCAAACCCAACTGAGCAGTGAGTTTTGTCATCATGTAATTACGAAAATGGTAACCATGGTTGGTGACTATGGCTTTTAGAACACCAAACTGAGCTATGACATGATTAAAAAGGAATAGAGTAGCAATTTTACCATCGACATCATATGTAGGCATCGCCTCAGCCCATTTTGTGAAATAATCCATGACAACGATGATGTACCCATGCCTCTCGGTCGAGTGAGGGTTACAAGTCATGAAATCAATGCCCCATTTTTCAAATGGACCAATGATAATAAATGGGTGTAAGGGAGTGGGTGGGGTTCACTATTTCTGGTTATAGATTTGGCAAGCATGACATTTCTAGACTGCAAGAATTCAATCTTTGAAGATGGAAGGCCAAAAGTATCCAGTGCGAAGGATATTTTGATTTTTTTTGTATCCTGACATATGAATGCCGCAACCTCCAAAGTGGCAATCATTTAAATTTTTCTTAGATTCCTCATGTGCCAAACACCTTCGAAGGACTAAATCCACACCAAGGTGGTATAAGGTATCTCCAATAATGTAATAGGGTTGGGATTGGTACTAGATTCAACATTGTTTAGAGTGAGATAACTCTGGTCTAAAGGTCTGAGTTTGGAGATATATGATTATATATCCATACCATGGACCATGGGTGCTAATAAGGAAGAGAGATTCATCAGGGATCAACTCATCAGATACAGTAGTTATGTTTGTAGAGGGAAGATCACAAATCAATTTAGCAAAACTAGTGATTTCTTTGACTTAGCTTTAGTGAACTCTAAGTCAAATTCCTACAGGATGAAAATCCATTTGGAGTATTTTCCCCCAAGCAACTGATGAGACAAAATATAAGTCATGGGGTTACAATCAGATATCACTATAGTTTTTTGTAAGAGGATGTAGTGGCGAAAACATTGGACAACATGAACTACTTCCAATGCCAACTTCTCTACATGGGCATACCGAGTCTCAACATCAAAGAGATTACGATTGAGGTAGTATATCACATGTTCATTTACGTTGTCATCATCTTGAAATGACACCATATTAATGGTACTGTTAGCAGTGACCACGTATAGGAAATAAGCGCGATGGTAATTAGGAGGATGCAACAAAGGTGTGCTAATGAGTGCAGTCTTTGAAGCATCAAAGGATTTATGGGCAATGTCATCCCAAATGAATGGGACCCCTTTCTTCAAAATGTGAGTAAAACCCTTGGCAAGCTCAACATAGTTTGGGATGAAGTGACGAAGAAATTTTGTCTTCCCTTTGAAAAATCTAAAGTTGGTGTAAAGAAGATGGATGTGGTAGATTGACAATGGGCTCCACCTTAAGAGGATTAATTCAGATGCCTTCTTTGGACACTACGAACCTAAGAGATAACTAGATTCAATGAAAAAGACACATTTATGAAGAAAAATCACTCGAAGGTGAGCCAGATGGTCTTGATGTCTAGACGAGTGTGCGGATAGATCATCAAGATATGGCTGAACTATATTTTTGATATCGTGGAAAGCATAAGAAATGGACCTTTGGAAGGTTGCACCAGTATTTTTAGGGCAAAAAGGAATATTTTTATAAGCAAAAGTTCGCCAAGGACAGATAAAGGTAGTATTATGTTGATTAACAGGAAGGATATTAATCTGGTTATATCTAGAAAATCCATCCATAAAGGAAAAGATTTCACTCCCAGCACATTCATTGATAATCTGGTGGATAAAGGAAGTAGGGAAATTATCCTTAGGAAAATCTCAATTAATATCTCTATAATAAACATAGACATGTATGGTTCCTTGATTTTTAGTCACTAGAATGATATTGGAAACCCAATATGTCAGTGGTATGGGGTAAATAAAGCCATCTTTGATATTTTTTTCAACTTCACCTTTAGTGACAACTACCTTCCTTGGGTGTACCAGACAAAGAAGTTGTCGAACAGATTTTGCTTCAGGGTATATTGGGATCTCATGCACCAGAATGCTTGGATCAATTCTAGGCATTTCTTCATAGGTCCAAGAGAAGACATTGTGAAATTATTTAAATAGGATCATATCGATCTTAATCTCACAGGAAGAACAAGAGGCCCCTATGTAAATGTTTTCGACTATCCCTGGTTTCATAGAGATGTCGATGGGCAAGGTTGCTGAAATGTTTCCCAAATTTCCTTCAAACAACACCACATGAACTAAGTTGGGCATTTAAAAGGGAGAAGTTGTTGCAGGGGAAACTAAAGTATCTAGATAGGTAGGAATCACACCAAGGCTAGGAAGAAAAGAGGAATGATGATGGATATCATTCCAAGGGGTCTCCTCAAGAGACATGAATTCAATGATGCTTTCGTCATTAAGGAAAGTCTCATTCAAAGGATCTTCATAATATGAGGAACCAAGCCAAGGAGTTTGCAAATACAAGTCTAGGACTATACCTAATTGATCGTTGGTTTCAGACGCAACTGCGAAATCCAAAAGAACAACTTGGTAAGCTTGTTGAACGAGGCTGAGCGGCATGGTGTCACTAAAATTATCAATCTGATTAGGGATAGGTATTATCCAAGGGTTGTTACTAGACAAGATCATATTAAATGAAGCAACACTCGTGGGAGGAGGAAGGGAAAAAGTTCCCATTAAAGAAGATTCTTTGAAAAGACCCACTCCAATGTTTTCATAAGGAATGGTGGTTTTCCCAACATGAGGTACATTACCAGTTGAAGAGTTAGAGAAAAGAAGGTCGATTGGTCTACTGTGACAATTTTCCCTTGGTGGGGAAAGTGAAGTACAAAAATCATTGTGTGAGTCCATCTATGCCCAAGTAGAAGGTTATAATTGAGATTTGCATCAAAAAACTCTACTTACAAATTTACAGTCTTTCCTTCTAACTAAATGGGTAAAGAGTTGAGAATACCATACGGTTGAAAACCTCTACCATCAAAAGCTTCCAAAGTATTCAGGGATTGGTTGAGATGAGGGGAGCCAAGGACTTTCCAACATGATATGGACATATTGCATGTAGAGGCTCCTTCATCAAAAATAGTTTGGTGAATAGTTTTTCCCATAACAACAACTTGTATGAGAAAAGAAAGTTGCAGTGGTAGGCAAGGGACATGATTTTCAAGATCAAAAGTGATTAAGATGGAATCCGTGGGATCAATTCCTCCAATGGTAGATAGAAAAACTTTCCATTGTGATGGACACATTTGGAGGAATTATAAGGCTGGCATCATCGAGGGTGCTTGAGCCAAATCCTCTACCATATTGTAGTGTTGATCAGCTTGCACATTTGGATTATAAGACGATTTCTAAAGAACACCTTTAGGGGGTGGTCAGATTATGGAATTAGTGCTAGGTTTCTTGACATGGATAGGACTAAAATTAGGTGAAGTGGATGAAGAGGGTATATCAATGGCATCTTTCTCCACCACGGGTCTTTCAGGAGTTGGATACTCTCTTGATCTGGTAGCTACGAAAATAGGTTCCGAGCCACTCATGAACACTTGAGAGCTTCCAAAGGTATGATCTTGGGGTTGATCTACCATTTGCATCTGCTAATACGAGAATTGTTCCTTTAGAACAACTGGAATCCTTGAGGTGCCTTTGAGAAGACAATTTACTTTGGCACGTTGGGGATAATCCTTAGTGTAATGATCCTAATCACAAATAAGGCAAGGATATTTTGGCTTTCGCTTTGATGAATTGTCGGCTGATGATTTTGGGGAATCCTATTTGTGAGTATCCTACTTAGGTTTTACTTTACCCTTTTTATTTCCTTTCAAGCATTTATCTATTGCATCAGACTGGACATCATTTACCTCTGAGGTTTTACCATGATTCTTTAAGTTGTCTACAATATTGGAGGTTGCAGTGGCCTGAGTAGATTTAGGTTTCGTATAAGGAGTCAGGGTACTACTAGACTGCTAAGCCATAGATCCAATGACACCAGTAATAGGTGGTGAATCTGCATGTCTGGAGGATGCAGAACTAGTTGAAGGTTGTGAGGCACCAGGTAGCAGTTCATACAACGTGCCAGATTGTGAATAGACAAGATCCAAACATTGGGAATGGGGGATAGCTTGCTCCACAATTACATAGCCACCCATGGCTATGTATTTAGCGATAGGGGGATGAATGATTTAGTAAACCATTCACCCAAAAGCTGATCCGAGATGTCAAATTTGATGAGACGACGCCTATGTCTCCATTCATGGATATGATCAGAGATACGAGTGGAGGTCGTCTGCTGCAAAGATGTTAAAATATGGGTTCCAATATCGTACCAGAAAAGCAATTGGAAATGGGTGAGGAAAGCCATGGCCAGAGAATTGAAATCTTGGAAAGCACCTTGAGGGAGCTTGATGAACCATTTAGCGGTAGCACCCGTCAAAGTGCATTGGAAAAGACGCAACCTGATTGAATCATCAACCCAGGATTTAGAGGAACACCAAAGGGGGTAAGTCACAACATGTGCTTGAGGGTCTTCTCCATATTTACCTTTGAACTTAGGATAGACACTTGGTATTTTAGTTGGTACCGAAAGCCAATAAGATGAGTGTAGTATTGGGTCATTTGTAAGCTCTGACACACCCGACAATTCCAACGTTGCCAAGAATGGAAGTTGTGGATTATATGGGGTATAAGGTCTCTAATATATACCAAACTGAGTATTCCAACCTTGCTGAGGTTGGGTCTGCCCCCACTGTGGTGGGTTTTGACCATAAGGAGGTTGTGTTTGCCCCCACTATGGTGGGTTTTAACCATAAGGAGGTTGACCATATGGAACGTATGGAGTCTAGTAAAGACCATATGGAACGTATGGAGTCTGTGAGACAAACTAACCATATTGTTGCTAGTAGGGTATCTGCTGCGACTATGGTTGCGGTTACTGGTAAGGTCCCTATTGTGATTGAAAGGGAGCATGCGGCTGCGGTTGCTGGTAAGGTCCATTTTGGGATTGGAAGGAAACTTGGGGTTGCGACTGCTGGTAAGTTCCCTGTTGTGATTGAAAAGGAACCATGTTTGCAGCTGCTGGTAAGGTCCTTATTGTAATTGAAAAGGAACCTGTAGCTATGATTGGTAGTAAGGTCCCTGTTGGGATTGGAAGGAAACCTACGACTGTAGTTGCGGGTAAGGTCCCTACTACAGTTGGACAAGAATATGTGACTGCAGAGGGGGATTACTAGTCCTAGGAGGATACAAAGGATTGGGGCCATACTACATTTGGGGACCTGCCTGCTGATTGGGAGGAACTCCCAATAGTGGAATTTGAGGCTGTTGAGAGCCAGTAGGAACATATGGTTGTTGGTAGGAAGGTTGAGTCAAGGGGAGTTGGTGACCTTGCAAGGGGGTCCCTGTGAAAGTACTTGATACAGATGGAACTGGCATTCCACCTGGGTTAGAAATAACACTAGTGGGTTGATTTACCCCCGATGTGGGAGGAGGGGGTCCATAGTTCACATGGTTTCCACTAGAAGCAGGAGGTACGTAGGGTGGAGGCATTTTACCCCATATAGTGGAATATATGAACTCATAGGATATCCACTTTGAGTGGGGACCGCGATTACCATGGCTATGGTAGAAGGAGTAGAAGACCTAAGAGGAACCTGCGTTTGACCTATCATTACCGTAGGTTGGGTAGGGGTTTGCTTACGTGCTGATACATTTGCAACAAACGAGCCAGTAGTGGGGGTGACACCAGATGACAAAATGGGGTTATTAAACACTTAAGTTGCACCAGAAGTGTCGAAAAAAGCATCGCTGAGAGAGTTATAACCCAACGGGACCAAGGGTGTAATGTAAGTAGGAGTTGTACTTGGCCCACTTGTCATATTGTAGGGAGAGAAACATAAGGGAAGTTGTCAAGAGGAAGGAGTGATATAGGATCAACATCAACACCTGGAACATGGGTTTTAGATGTTTCCAAAGGAACACCATGGGGTGTTGACTCTACATATGGGTTATCACTATTTGTCACCATGTTTGGGAATGATTCTCGAATCGGAACCTGAGACACTCTAGGGGAAGAATCGAAGGGTATCTTAGGAGTATCAAAAGGGCTATACAGATGCAGAGGTGATAGATAAACATGATCCAGATCAAAGAGTGGATTGGGAGGAAAAATAAAGAACTCTGAAGTAGGTTGAGGACTAGCCGGAGGAGAGTCCTGAGATGAAGTGACCAACTCTTGAGGTGGTGGTCGGGGAGAAAGGGGATGCACACTTAGGAAGATACCAAGTTAAAAAAATTGGTTCTCAAGGTTCTCAGGCTCAACAATATCATAATCTACAAATCTATGTGGATTAGGTGCATTAGAATCTCCATAGATATTGTGTTTTGTATTGGGGGTCTCGTTTTGGACTCCTTGTTGTAACCTATTAGCTTCAAAATGTGAAGAGGATATGGGAGGTGAACCTTGTACGTGGCGCGAGGGATGATTTGGTGGTTCTTCCACAATGTATTTTTCACGAAATCAATTACTAATTTTGTGTTGGTGAATACTTTTGGCTTAATTTTGTTTTTACAATAAACCATTCATTTTGACGACAAAAGGAGTTATTTTACGGGTAAGATGTTATTCCGTGATCAATTAATTTTAGAAATCAACAAAAAATAAATAAAAAAAGGGTAACTAGGCATAAAGGTTTACCAAGCAACTGTGAACTACAATATACACCTTGGAAAACCAAGGACGTAACGTACGACAACCAATCTCCCCAAATGTTGTGTTTGATGTATCACAGTATACAAGGCGACAAACTCGGTTACCTATGGATGGATAAAAACCTATTGGGGACTCCCAAAATATATGTAAGGTGACGTGGGAGTGCAGTCCATAGTAGTGATACTTAATGTGTAACTGTTCAATGAGAGCATTCCCATATACTTACATGTGTGGAGCACCTCCGATATACTAGAAAGTAATGGAGAACGGTCCTATACACTTCCATATGTGGAACGATATTTCACCTCTAGCATGGAATGCTGGAAAACAACGATAGATTATACGTTTAACGATGCCAGAACATGTCTCTAGCTTAGAACTTTAGATGTTTTCATTAACGTTCTAAATTCTCCTTAGGTTAATTGAGGTAGATTTTAAAGTTGATCTTGAATTAAGTTTCAGTTCAAGGCTCAAAAATCTATGTCACCTGAACACACCTATGATGCAACTAATATGAAAAATAGATTCTTTTCATTTCAATGAAAGCTATCTAGTGTAGGGAAGAAGTTCAAACATTGATACAACAACCAAGTATGCAACAAACAAATCTTCCTAACTAGATCTTTCACTTTCACTATTCCAATACACCCACCAAAATTAAAATGAATTTCAATTCACTAAAATGCACCTACATGGATTTTTCACTTTTTCTTTTCAATGAATGAGAATGCACTTTTCATCTTTAAACACTAAGCAATGTAATCTATGCTCAATGATAATCCCAAAAATGACTTTTCAATGCAATGTAGTCTAATTTAATTTCAAAAAGTAAAATTTGAGATGAAAGCTAAGCAAATGAAAATGCCATTTCTTTTATGGTTTTTAAAAGAACTAATAATACTTTAACCAACATCAAATCAATATTCCTTCCACACACACAAGTAGAAAACAATAAATTCAGTTGACCCAAATAACTAAAGACTCAGCCAAAATTCACTTTCACTACTTCAAACAATGGGATGAAATTTTGAAAACCAATAGGAAATCAACATAAGTAATGGAAAATTCTATGCACATAGAGGAGGAGGACACTTCAGAGATCAAGACACACTAAACCTTTCAAGTAGAAACCTTAAAAAATATCGATTTTTGTGGATCAACGTGAGAAGACAGTGTGAGATAGAGGTACAAACGCGATTGTACTGGGTAAAATTACCGTTGATAGAACAATTGTTTCTTAAGATAACGTGTTGGGCGAGAAAGACTTAGGAAAATTAAAAGAAACTCAAAGAGAGATCCAGACTTGATACTCTAAAGAAAATACTACTCAGAATGAAGACCCATAATGAACCTAAGTTACAGATCACTAGGAGATTGACCAAACTAATAAAAAATACCAAACATAAAAGGAGGTTTGAAGGGTTATAAGCTCCCCAGTGGAGTCACCTTTTTGTTGTATAGGAAATCCTTTCTGTGGACAGAAACGATCCCTCTAGTCCTATGGGAGGATCTAGCAACAAACAAAGACAAATATGTTTAAACTTCCTTAGTTTATACTAGAAAACACAAAGGAGGATAAATGACCTACCTCACTCTGATGCTAACGTCTATTGTTTTCGTCCTTGAATCTTTTTTTTCCAAGCTCAATCTCCTCTTCACCGTTATGGATGAATACCTACTGTTGGGTCTTGAAATTTTCATTCACTTCCATTACATTTTCATTTATATTTCCATATTGTCATCTTCACTCCACCTCTATTTCGTTACATTTACCTCCATTTCATTACATTTACCTTATCATTATCATTATTGGGTCACATTTATGTTTTTCCAAACTTTATTAATTCTTAGCATTTTTAAGTGAATTTATGGTTAAAAATTAGAAAATAATGTGCATATGCGTATACCTAACAAGTGGGATGAGATTGTTGATATGTGTAGGTCAAAAGGAAGCTTCTAAAAGACCCTTATGTGGCCTCTCAAAACCAAATTCGAACCTGAGTGGAGAAGATCATGGGATCATGAGGATATGTGTCTAATTTCCTATTTGTATTGAAACTCTAAGAAGACACATGTCTTATCATTTCCTATTTTGATTGTAACTCTAGAGATATGGAGAGAGATTCATGGACTCATTAATGAGATAGCTTCTCATCTTTTTGTATAAATAGGGGAAGTTTTCTCCTATCATTTTCATGTGTAAAATTGGAGTTACGCTCAAGATTTGAATACAGAATTAGATTGTGGCACCTTACTCATGAATGTTCCTTCATTTTGACGTGGTTTTGCTTACATATGGAGCATCTCGATTTACCATCTCTCACACTTTTAGATCAGCTACCTAAAATCTGTGAGATTTAATTGCTTTTATAGATTAAAGTTCAATTGCTTTCTTAGTATTAGTTTTAAAATCACTGTGTAATCTTTGCTTTTCTAAGAACATTTCAATAGGAAAGATTTATGTATTTTCCAATTGGATTAAGTTTGAGGCAAGAGCTCTTAGTTATTTAGCTTCCTTTCATGTTCTGTTATTTACATTTTTAGATCAAACTATCAATTCATTGTATAATTTGATAAAAGATCAGGCCAAGAAGGTGACTTCAAATTGGGTAATTGAATGTTCAACCTATGCAATCATTGAGCTTTACTTTTTCGGGCTTTTATATTTGCTTTTAAGGTCATCATTTAATTGCATTAACTGATATTCCTAAAGATTATTCTAAGAAATTGATTTAATCATATTTCAAGATTGAATAGTTGAATATTTAATACATGCAATTACTGAGTTATTTTCTGCACACTTTACTTGCTTTTCTAGGACATTAGAAGTTAAAGTATAAATAGTTGCTTACACATCATCTCAAGAAGGTAACACTTCATAATTGAATGTTGGAATAACTAAGTATATAATATTTGTTTTTGATTTCACAAGTTAGTTGAATTTCTTTTTCATTATTTGATTTCATAGATTAGATGAATTGGTTTTCGTTATCTTGTAGTTAGATTGATCTAAACTGAAAGACAATTTCTAGCACATACAATGCACACATGCTTCACAAGTCTACGAAACCCCTGGGTTGACAAATTAAATGACAGGAAATCACTTTGCCCCAACATTTTGGCACCGTTGTCAGGGAAGTGTGCATAGGAACTAGCTTTCAGCTTAGAGTGTATTTTTTTTACTAACCATTTATGGACGAAGGGTCTAGAATGTAGCCCAAAGAATACATTGAGGAATAGTATCAAAAAGCGGTTACGCCACAATATTCATCAATTCTTAAAGAGATCATTATGGCAAATTGAAAGGTCAAGTCGATTTTTCATATCCTTACAAACAATCAGGTACATTTTTCAAGTTTGGATATGAGCATTTCAAAAATTCTAATCCATAAATGGCTTCATTGGAAGCATGGATATACTTAAAAAAAAATAGTTTTTAGATAGATAGGAAAAATAAAAATAATTTTTTTATAGTTTTTAGGATAAATTTGATGTTTTATGGTGCAATAAGAACCACCCATCTACTAACCCTTTGTAGGAAAAATTTGCAATAAAACAAATGGTTGAGAACAAGGAGTGTAAGCGAAGATCAGGAACGATAATTTAAGGTATGAGATCAAGCCTTTTCATTTGCAAAATTTACAGATGAATCAATTGATGAAATCTTGACTATGCTAACAAAATAAATCTCTCATGAATGATCTCCTTTTGCACTTCGTGTGACCTGGAGGATCAGAAAAAGAAATTGTTTTGTTAGTATATCATAAAATTTGTTTAGTTACTGCAAGACTTGCAAATCCATGTGCAAAAATCCTTACCTCTGTAATGCAAGAGCTTTCTGTGGGATTACAAAAATGATGCGGTTAGATTTCTTCAAAGCACTGTCCCATATTTTATCTTATTCCAGATTTCGAGTCCCCAGGAATTGTCTATAAGATGATTGATATAGTTAGATCTTCCCTTTTCCTTTGTTGGAAGACATCCACGCAGCCACAAGCCCAACCTTCAAAACCTGCAAATCAAAAATCACTGGAACATTTCTAGAAAACGCAGTAGCATAAACACATGATTTTAAAACGCAAATTCTGAGCAGACCGAGGAAAATTACACAAAAATGAGAAATGGGTTTTCTCTGGGATGGGGGCAATTAGGTAACATGAGCGATTTTCTAGATTTTGAAACCGTTTAGGAGAAATTCGAAATTGATTTTTGCAGAAAACGTAATTGCCAGAAAACGTAAACTGTCTTGACACCCAATTCTAAAACGAATTTTTTGAGAAAACTAGGGCGAATTTGAAAAAAATGGGACATGGGTTTTTTCTGTAATGGGATGAATTTAATAAATTAGAAATATTTTCCTTGGATACCTAACCATTCGGGAGAAAATCGAGGTTCTTCGGGAACTTGTTTGGTGACTACGTGAGGAAAACAATTTTTTTTTTTTAAATGAGTGAGGTTTTGCTGGAAATAACAAATTTAATTCACTAAGACTTATAATCAAGCAATGACTCTTGCTCTTCTACAAAATTTTAATAGATTTACCCTCCTTACATCTTGAACACTTGGAAGAAATTGCTAACTTAATGTTGAACCCATGTGTATACTCGTTTCATCACGTGCCAATGTAATTAGGGAGTGATTGTACTTTGAATGTTATGAAGCGTGAATACACAATCAGTGAATTCAGATTTTTGGTTGATACATTAATGTGACTTGTGCCAGACATGCAGATATCAACTAATGTGAGATGTGGATTTCTAGGCGAAACAAAGGAAGATAATTTCGAGGCCACTATTAATCTGATCAAAGAATACAAGTTTCCGCATGTTCACATTTCACAGTTTTATCCAAGGCCAGGAACGCCAACTCCTAGAATGAGAAAGGTCCCTACTTCTGAAGCAATGAAGCAAACAACAATAATTCTCAAAGATTGAATGAAAGAAATCATTTTATTTGTGATTTTTTTTAATATAATATATAAAAAAATGTGATGATTAATACATATGCAATCAATTTATTGAAGCAATTTATAAAGCGAAAAATACTTGCAAAATTTGATTGAAATAATTTTTTTGTACAAGTACTTTTTCATATTTTTGCCGCTTCAAATATTTTTGACAGCATGTTATTTTTGCAACACAAATGATGATTCAATAATGGCTTGCAAAACAATTGGAAAATTATTTAGATGATTTATGAACATTTGGCATTAATATTGTTGTTGTGTATTTTTCTATGAAGTTTTAACTTGCAGAGCACAACAAATCTTTGTGATGCCAATTATTTTACTGAGCACAGTGCATGAAGTCATCTGACAAGAGGGAGTTAATTTAATTTTCATGGTTATTTTTTAAAAATGGATTGTTATCAATATCATGAATTTGACTGAATATAACACTTGATTTTCCTTAATCTGTTTTATTTGACATTTACATTTTGCATAAGAATCAGAAAGTAATTTGGCCATTCTTTTTCGAACACACTTATGTTCTTTATGTCAAGTTTTTTTGCAGGTTTAGGATGATCAAATGATCATTGAAGAAAACTAATTATGCACACAATTGGTCTTCGAAGGACCGATTCCATGAGAAACATAAGAACAAGTCCATGTCCATATCCACCAAAACCATTAACTTTCCTCCCTTTTGAATTATAAATCCAACCAAGCAATTCAAAGCAAACCACAATTGTGTTTCCTAGCAAGAGTCAGTTGTTCATTTTCCTTTATTCACATACACTTTTCGCCTGATCCACAAATAAAAGCAAGAAGCTCACTTACATGCTTATTGCCCATTGCCATCATTATTTTCCATTGTCATCTTCCATTTTCATTTTTCTTTTCCTATCCTTTTTCATTTCACAAATAAACCCTGCTTTAATGCAAATTATTGAGTCCATAGTCCTTTGAGTCTAAAATCCTTGCAAAAACACCTTGAGGCTTGCATGCCTTAATGGCAAGTCCTCATGCCGACAAACAATGGGAATACATCAATGTCCCTTGTTCATTAGATCTTCTAGGTACTTGACAATAACAAAATTATTCGTACTTAGCAAGATGTGTTTGGGCATCTTAACTCTCATTGTCATCAATGGTGAGAGTTATTGTGTTGACTAGTGGCATCCATTAATGGCCACTAAGTCAACAATTTCCTGCTATGTTTGAAATCAAAACATTCATTCACATAGTAGGAATTGTGCCAATGAGTTTTGAAGACATGAAGACTATCATTTTCAACATTTTGGAGCAAATGTAGAAGATATGCAGCTACAAAACTAGATGGCAACTGCGGAATCAGACAACAGCTACAAAACCAGATAACAATTGCGGAAACAGACAGTAGCTGCAGAATCAGATGACAGTTGCGGAATCAAATAATAGTTGTGGAATCAAATGACAACAACAGAATCAACATTATTCCGCAACAGATTCAACAAGTTTTGATAAAAGAAAATAAAAGATCATCTTGACTCTTTTCTCCATGACTTGTCTAGCCACATGAAGAAGATTATGATTAGAATTTTGCAGCCACCACACATGCAGCTCATCCATTTCTAAAGGGTAAGTTAAGGTATGTCATTTTCTAATTTTTTACCATAAAATTCCTTGAAAATCTAGAATGATAATTTTTGGAAAAAACATTTCTCTTCCTCATCTCATAAAATTGCCAATATCATCAGTTGGGGGGATACATTCATATTCATATTTTTCCATATTCATATCACATTCAAAAGCCCACATACTTTCAAAAGATATTAACTATTACATTATTGTTATGAGCATACAAAGGCTTGTCAAAAGTACTAAAAAGATAATTGGATACAAACACAATCATGGTTGTCACACAAGAACCAACTATGATGCAATCCAATAAAGATATACTTTGCAACAATAATCAAATTATCATTACGCAAAGTTCAAAGATAAACAATGAATGCAGCAACAAAATATGGTTGTAACACAAGAACCAACCATGTTGCACCTCAATTAAATATTTTGCAAAAGTATGAAGTTATCAAAAGATATCATGCAAAGTAAAGCCAAAGCTCAAGGATAAAAAAGAGTTAATGTAACAGATTTCATGAGGACATGCAATAGCTTTAGTTGGGGGGTTGGTTGGGCCTTGAAATTGTCATTCACTTCTATTACATTTTCACTTATATTTACATATTGTCATCTTCACTCTACCTCTATTTCATTACATTTACCTCCATTTCATTACATTTACCTTACCATTATCATTATTGAGTCACATTTATGTTTTTCCAAACTTTATTAATTCTTAGCATTTTTAAGTGAATTTATGGTTAAAAATTAGAAAATAATGTACATATGCTTATACTTAACAAGTGAGAGGAGATTGTTGATATGTGTAGGTCAAAAGGAAGCTTCTAAAAGACCCTTATGTGGTCTCCCAAAACCAAATTCGAATTTGAGTGGAGAAGATCATGGGATCATGAGGATATGTGTCTCATTTCCTATTTGTATTGAAACTCTAAGAAGACATGTGCCTTATCATTTCTTATTTTGATTGTAACTCTAAAGATATAGAGAGAGATTCATGGAATTTCATTAATGAGATAGCTTCTCATCCTTTTGTATAAATAGGGGAAGTTTTCTCCTACCATTTTCATGTGTAAAATTGGAGTTATGCTCAAGATTTGAATATAGAATTAGATTGTGGCACCTTACTCATGAATGTTCCTTCATTTTGACTTGGTTTTTCTTACACATGGAGCATCTCAATTTACCACCTCTCACACTTTTAGATCAGTTACCTAAAATGTGTGAGATTTAATTACTTTTATAGATTAAATTTCATTTGCTTTGTTAGTATTAGTTTTAGAATGACTTTGTAATCTTCGCTAAAACATTTCAATAGTAAATATTTATGTATTTTCCAATTGGATTACATTTGAGGCAAAAGCTCATAGTTATTTAGTTTCCTTTCATGTTCTATTATTTACTTTCTTAGATCAAACTATCAATTCATTGTATAATTGAATAAAAGATTAGGGCAAGATGGTGACTTCAAATTGGGTGATTGAATGTTCAACCTATACAATCATTGAGTTTTATTTTTTCGTGCTTTTATATTTTCTTTTAAGATCCTCATTTAATTACATTAACTGATATTCCTAAAGATCATTCTAAGAAATTGATTTAATCATATTTCAAAATTGAATGGTTGAATATTTAATACACTCAATTACTGAGTTATTTTCTACACACTTTACTTGATTTTTTAGGACATTAGAAGTTAAAGTATAAATGGTTGCTTACACATCATCTCAAGAAGGTAACACTTCATAATTGAATGTTGGAGTAACTAAGTATACATTAGCTATTTTTTATTTCACAGGTTAGTTGAATTTCATTTTCATTATTTGATTTCATAGATTAGATGAATTGGTTTTCATTATTTTTTAGTTAGATTGATCTAAACTGAAAGACAATTTCTAGTACATACAATGTACGCATGCTTCACAAGTTTACGAAATCCTTGGGTTGACAAATTAAATGACAAGCAATCACTTTGCCCCAACACCTGCAAGGAATATCACATGGAGAAAACAAACACATACATAGAAAAAATCATTCCAATAAACCATGTAACAGATCAAGGAGTATTACACTAAATGAGCAATAATTGCACATTTATGGAAAGCAAACACATAATGTATTATCGATAGATGGTAAAGGAAGCATTACAACCACTTAAGCCTTGATGTTGGAAGCCTCCTTTAGGTGAGTTTCCAAGTCCTAGCCTTAACCTTCAAGCACTCCTTTCTCCTTATAAAAATGGGCAGCAATTGGACATAGTTCAACATTAGGAAGGCAACCAATCATAAGCCAACCATTAGTGGATAGCAGGGATCTCATTTATAGGGAAGGAGAGGGAGTTAAGGATCCATGAAAGGAGGGAGAAGTTCCACATCTCAAGGGAAAGATCCTTGAAAGAGGGATCAAGGACCAAGAATGGGAGGTCTCATTCCGATCCTTATTCAACTATAACCATCTCCTCGTTCTTGAGACTTCTAGTCAGAGAAGATTCTCCAACAATTTGGTAAAAAATATCCGAAGAGGATCAACGTTGGTTTTCCTGATAAAATTTGCGTTGGTAGCGCTAGGAGAGTATGATGCAATAAGTGACCAACGAGGGTCACTAGTTATGAAAAATGTGTTGATCCTAAAAAATAAGTTTTTTGACAAGTCTATTCAGAATTATTTCAAGGAAAGTATTCTTCTTTTCTTTAGGGATTGTTTTGAACATGTTTCATGGTGAATACATTGAAAAATTCCATCATTTGAGGCATTAACAACACAAAGTTTGACACGTTAGGATACGAGATGAGGAGAGTGACAAAATATTGTATTGCAGATAGTAGTGCCAAACATTTTCAAGTCATTATATGAATAAGAAAACACATCCATATACTGCTTGAAAACATCCAACTACCTTTGCTTGTATTCTTTAGGAACTACTTTAGCCAAATTTATTACCATGGGGTCTTTCTTTGTACCAATGTTACAATCTTCCACCTATTCTTCAAGTTCTTGCTCAATTGGCTTGGAATCAACATCATTTGAGTTAAACAACCTCCCCAATGGGATAAAACCCTTGGGGATGGTGTTACCCTTCAACTGTAAAATATTATGTCCAATAATAGTTTCTCCCCAGCTAGCTTTTTGTTAATATATTGCTTCCTCATCGTCCTGGTCAATCACTGAGTTCAAAAGCTCTCCAAGAACCTCCATGAAGCATTTTATTTGTTCCTCATATTCAAACACCTGCCAATATTTGGCATTGTCTGGTATTGAAGGCTTGTAGCTAACTTCAACTTTGTATCTGAGTAAGGGATTTTGAGGAGGCTTGAAGTTACTAGTGGCTACAACTAAGGAGTTAGCCATCTGATTTCTATCTATGGTAAAAAAATTGATATAAGAAAAAATTCTCAATTAGATCCCATATCTTATTTTGGCAATCCTTTAATATTGGATGTTTAGCTTGGCATTGATTTCTGATTGGCTTCACCACCAGCTCTGAATCTCCAAACACTACCAAGAACCCAATATTGAGATTACTGGTAGGTTGCAGCCCTAACAACAAAGCTTCATATTCAACAACATTATTAGTGGCTTCAAACTCTAGCTTGAAAGGAGGAATTAGGCTACCTTCTTGAGATACCAACAACACACCAGCCCCATTTCATTCCTTGGAATAAGCACGATCAAATTATAACTTCCATACTCTATTACACTCTAGTGATTTTTTATTTACATGGAAAAAAAATTCCACTTGTGTTTCATCCATGATTTGATCATTTTCCTCTAATAGAAAACAAGAGAAATCCTTCTCTTTACCATACACTGGAGCATTATTTGAACAATCAGCCCTTGTAACTATCTTTACAAATATCAATTCTCTATACACTCAGTGTTCCTCTCCACCAAACATAGGAATGGTGGCATATGTCAAATCTAGTTTGATATATCCCCCAATTTTTTATCCCCATAACCTGGACAAAAGCATGCCAAACCTTGCAGGGATGTCAGCAACTACAATATCCATTACAACACTTTTTATAGGAATCTGGGCCAAATTGACCACCAAGTCTTTAATCATCCTAGGGCATTTTACTCTGTTAGAGTCAAAGTAGTACATGTATTTATATGGTTTTTTATTTGCAACTCCAACTTCTCCATGACAGTTAGGGGCATCAGATTATGAGAAGCTCCTGAGTTAACCATACATTTATGTAGTAGAATCTCATGGATTACCAAGGTAACATAGAAAGGGGCAGTGGAAGAGTCTTTCTCCTCAACATGAGGTCCAAATACAACCATGGGTCTTTCTTCTTGTAGGTTCAGGCTATCTTGCATTAGAGCTATGGTAGGTAGACACATGAACTGAGATACTTGATCTTTATAATTAGGTTGTTTTAACAATTCAGTTAAGGGAACAAATATCTTGACCTTCTCCAACTCTTTATAAATTTTAAAGACATAGGGTTTCCTATCAGATATTGCAACTTCCACGGGTTCCTTCTCCTTAGTGCATGCTGGCTTGGTTTGGGGATACAATTGCTCTATTTTGGGGACTTCAAGCTTATGAGAAATAGGATTTGATGACTCCTTCTTGCTTGGTCAGATAGGGTGAAGAGGTTTCTTTCCTCTCTCTGCTTACTCCAGCGAATTTGAGTGGGGAGGTTCTTCATTTTGATATTGTATTCTAGACCTTTTCCTAGAAGATCTGAGGTCATATTTTCTATGTAATTGGGCTTGCATGAAGTTAGCAGTCTGTTTATAATAATTTTCAATCTCGCCATCATCTAGTGGGGCATTCGACTTAGCTCCTTCTTCCTCATGTGCTTCTATCTCATGTTCCTCATCATAAAGAGAAGATAAATGGTTTTCTTGAACCTCTAAGTTTCTTCAACATGTTTCTCTGGATCATCTTTCAAATACAGAGGTGGTTGAATATGATATTGTCATTCCTTTCTCTCCCTTTGCAAGATTTGCAAGGGTGGTTTTCTATATTGAGGGTTGAAATTTTGTTTTGGAGATGGTTAAATCTATCTAGGAGGATTTTTATTTTCCAACTCCAGTTTTACAAGTTTATTAGACAATTTTTTTATTAGCTTATTTATCTCCTCAAGCTTCTATTCTTGGGTTTCCTTCCCATTTCTCAAGGAGTTGGCTTCCTCTTTTACCCTCCTCATATCACCATACTCAAGTTTCCCTCTCCATTTCCTAGTGGACGTGAAATTTTCCTCAACTTCTAAAGCATATATTCGAATCTAGTCTAGGGTACATGACTTTCTTTCTCTAAGAGTAAAACCAAATTCAAGTTCAAAAGCCCCAATAAAAACCTCTTTAGCAACAGCTTGTGGGGTTTTAATTTCAGTTGGGAGGCTATTGTATAATTTTTTAAACCTTTTTATGAATTTTGAAACATTTTCATTATGTTTTTTGTTCAGTGCATTGAACTCAGTGAGTATGTACCAATGGTCCCTTTTTTCTCCCCATTTTTGCATAAAATATTTCTCCATCTCGTCCCTGGTAGTGATTGAGGCATTTTGGAGGGATTTGAACCATTTCATGGCCTCCCCATCTAGGAACTGGACAAAAAGTCTTAACACCACATCCAAGTGTTCTACATTTAGATTTCCAACAAATGCACAAAAGGTTTCTATATGTATTTGAGTTGAGATATCATCTTCTCCAGTGAATTTTGGCAAGAGCTTAAGATAATATTGTGGTATACCATTTAGGGGATGTGGAAAGTCTAGTGGAGCATATTTATTTAGGAGAAAACTAGGGACAACCATATTTTGCAAGGGAGGTGGTAGGAGGTTTATAACAGGGCCATGTTGAGGAGTTGTATGAGTTGTAGATAACTAGAGTTGAGATAGAAAAATGTTGATGCTATGGGTTGGGCTATTTATGGGAATATATTTTAATTCCTCAGGTTCTGGGAAGGTATGAAATGTGAAAGGAGGTGAGATGGGAGAAGCTTCTTTGATTTTGACTCTTGAGGAAAATGAGTCAAACCGTGCACAACGTTCCTTAGGATATTCAAAAAATTTAGAGGAAGACCCAGAGTAATTTATCACAACCTTTTGAGGGCTAGAGGATGATACTAATGGGAAATATGTCACAAGAACTAGAGTGACATGAGTTGTTTCTTTCCAAACTCTCCTAGATATTAAATTTTCAGGGTCAAACACAGGAGGAGTTGATTACTGTGAAGTATTAGAGTGAGTGTGTGGCCTTTTTGAAAGCCAAGATGCTCAAAATGAGATTCAAACTGTGGAGTCACCAAGGTGAGAGATCTTCAAACCACACCCCTTCTTGCTCACCTTACCAAAGGGTGTAAAAATGTCGTACCTAGGGAAAATATTCTGATTTTTCCCCAACAATGGTGCCATAAGATGTTGTAACTCCTAGAGACAAGCCCTAGGTTGAGAAGAGGCTAGTGCCTAGGAAACCTTGATGGGTTCTTAAAGGATTTGTTGAGATTTTTTATTGCACTCATTATTTAACATATTTGAGATAAAATTGATTCAGAACTTACCTTAAGAGGAGAAATACAAATCCAGATGCAAAATATTATTCATAGGAGCATTAATATCTGACTCTAGTGGCTAACATTACATGAATATGTAATTTTATTAGTCATTTGTAGTATATTGGATAGAAGAATCAAGGAGGAAAGAAAACCAATGCACAGGGCTTAAACTAAGAATCTACTGCACCGAAGTTCAACATGAAGTGGATGGGAAGAACATTTAAATGAAGTCCTAAGATACATGGGATGCATTTTTAAGAATAATAATTCATATCAGTTATAGGAATCTTAAATTAGTGTTAGACATAGATGAATCCATAAATCCATGAAAACATATCCAACAATTGCTACTACATGTAATTTGAGAAGAAGAGTGAGAACATATGGAACACACACAAGAAAGAATACATATAACTACACATTCATATGAGCCAAAATTGTCAAAAACTTTCATTAAACTTCAACAAAGCATACATTTCATTGAAAATTTACAGAGCTTCTCTTTTGGAAACAAAAAATTTCGAACCCTTGGTTCTATATCATAAACTCTTTTTTATAGGGCCTCACGGAGAGAACCCATTACAAAATATTCTTTCTTGATTTGGCAGTGAATCATCATAAAAAAATATCAACATGCTCTAGTGGCACAACTGTACTAGCCAGATCCTAAATAACTAGCACTGAGTCTTTGAAAACAGAATATGTATAAAACAGAAAAGATCAAAGTGTCATGATCAATACAATCAACAATATCTTTAATTATGATAGATAGGTTTAGGAGGTAGAGTCCCTGGGTTGAGGATCTATAGCACTAGAGGATTGATGAGTTATTCACATCTTTTCCACAATGCTAGAGCTAGTAGAGGAGCGTGAAATAATGACTCATATGAAATATTGAGATTTGTGAGCCCTGTATAGTTGAACCTAGGGCAGAACAAGGCCTTCACCAATCCCAACAGTTAAAAATCCTTTTTCAGATAATTAACCACAATTTTACCTTTAAGGGTGGCAGTCTTCTCATGAGAGGAATTTGCCTTTCTCTTGGCCTCAACTAACATCTGACTTTATTTTTCCCATGGGACCAACATTCCCATAAAATCCTAGTAGATAGGAAACCCTTCTCTGACTCTCTCATCAAACTGAGAGTTGAAGGCATGCACATCTTTCAACACTACATCTAGGAATTCCTCAACTTTGTCTATGTCATCCTGCTTCTGGACTACTTTGGAGATCTCCATGATAACAAACACTCTATCCACCACATCTATGACCCTCACTTCACTGAGTGACATTTCATTTACAAAATTGATGAATTTTTTGGCAATCTAGGAATTCTTTTCACCTTCTTCCTTGCTATCTAGGATGAAGAACTCATAGTCCTTGATCATGATCTTATGCTCATCCACCAGAGTTATGTGTTCCTAGTTTTTTTTCATCTCGGCTATAATTTCATCCCATACTAGTTTCTTAGTTTACAGGAGGGGCATATTTCCTTTCAGTTTTCCTTTGAGCTCAACAATCTCTTGAATAGATGCCTATAGGTTCTTGCTGATCAGATCTGCATTGGTTCTGGTTGTCTAAAGCTACTTTTGTTTTTGTGACAAGGCTCACTGATCCATGTCTAAGTCCTTATGCACCTTCTTGAGCTCCCCTTCTGAGAGTTGGAGATTGGTGAGTGTCTTTTTAAGTTGTCCGATGGGATTCTAAGGGTTCTCAACTACCAACACTGCATATATGTGAGTGTCTATTCTCAGCTGAAGTTCTACTACCTGCTACTTAAGAGTCACCACCTCATTCTTTCTATTTATTAGATCTTTCCTTCTTTAATCATGTTGCTGCCTTCTCCAACAGTTTCTTAGCCTTGCTTATGGTCATTTCATTTCGATTAAGCTCAATATAAAGCATCTCTCCCACTTTCATATGGAAGTTGATCTTATCAGGAAGAGGGATACTTTCCAAGTCTAAGGAGACATCAAGGGCCTTGAAATGGGAGCCTGATGGTAGTGACTGTGCTAGTGGGTGATGCAATAAAAATTTCATTTGATTTCACTCCAATTCCATAACAACCAGAAGTTTGATATGGTATCGGACTGAATGGGATTCCATTTCTTTTTGCATCTCCTCCCTTATTTTATTGTTCCTTTCTTCAATGGACTTTCCAGTAGGCCAACTAGGCTCAACTATGGTTGTACTTCCTATTGAACTCAGAATTCCTACCTCTGAGGATGATGAGGAAACAAATTATAATGGATCTTTGAAAGTCACTTGAAAGCTTGGTTGGTCTGGTTTTGTCTCTACCAACCTATACTCGATGTCTTCTTCTTCTATCTCTTGGGTCTTGGGATTTTCGCTACTTTGTAGATCCTCCATTTCTACATCCCATGTCTCATCAACAATCCTTTTCTATGCATAGTCCTTTATTGTTGGAGTCTCGACCTCCATCTCTATGTTAATAGGTCATCCATCAAGGTTAGCTTTCCATTCAAGCCCATCCTTATATTCATGCTCATAACTTGAAGCTTTTATGCTCTCCCTTTTTTTTGCAATGACCCCATGAGGATCATAATGCCACACATCTCCCATATCAAAATTCATTTGTTTCAGTAATCCCTTAGCTTCTAGAAAGGCTTGTCTAAAGTTAAAAATAAAATACCCTATAGGCTTACCCATCTTGAACATATATCTAGGGAAAATTTTAAGAACCCCCCCTAAATTTATAAATATAATAAATGGGTGAATCTCCATGGTATATAGGAAAAATGGAAGGTGATTTTATCAATAATATAATATGTATATATAATTTTTTGGCGAATCTCTCACCAGGCGAATATTTTACTCAATTATAAAATCTTGTAAGTTCTTGGCGAGTCTTTCACTAAATAATAAAACTTTGTAAATTCCTAGTGAATCTTAGCATAGGCTACATGCTGGTTTAATTCCCCCATTTAAATAGGCTACATTCCAGGTGAATACCATGGGTCAATACCATGTGCCATTTTGGTGAATACCATGGGTCAATACCATGTGCCATTTTTGTTTTTATTAATTCTAATATTAGGGTTAATAATGGTTTTTTGCATGGTATTAATAATAATCTAGTCCATGGTATTTGTCCCATAGTATTTTGGCCATATGTTTCACCTAAATATAACCCATTTTTTGAGTGTTCGTAAATATAAGGTGACTTATGGAGTAAATATAAAAAAATGTTTTATTTGTTTACCATAACTCTCGTTTATTTATATTTTTATTAATTTTACCATACATTTTTTACAAATATGGTATTTGGCCCATAGGATTCACTTAAATAAAACCTTTCTTGAGCCTTCATAAATAGAACGAGGGTTATGGACTAAATATAAAAAGAGGTTTTATTTATTTACGATACGTCTAGTTTATTTATATTTTTATTTATTTACCATACCTTTTGAGTAAGTATAAAAAGACATTTTATTTATTTACCATACCTCCACTTTACTTATATTTTTATTTGTTTACACCCTTACATGTATATAAGGTGACTTATGGAGTAAATATAAAAAAGGTTTTATTTATTTACCATACATCCACTTTACTTATATTTTTATTTGTTTACACCCTTACATGTATATAAGGTGACTTATGGAGTAAATATAAAAAATGTTTTATTTATTTACCATACCTCTCATTTATTTATATTTTTATTAATTTACCAAACCTTTTTTATAAATATGGTATTTGGCCCATAGGATTCACTTAAATAAAACCTATTCTTGAAAATGGGCAAATGGATTCACTTAAATAAAACCTATTCTTGAAAATGGGCGAATGGAAGGTTGTAAGTCCTAATTTCAAGGGCTAAATTTACCTTTTTTACCCTCTCCCTTAAAATAAGGTGGGCTATTTGAGGTGATTTGTAAAAATGTACTATGATACAAAATATTCGCCCACTAAAAATTTAAAACCCCTTAATTTCGCCAAAGGGCGAACATTTGCCCCTAAAATTATCCTTGCATATATCCCTTTTTGGTAGGGATAAAGTGCACCTAGTCCACATTGAGACTATGTCTAATGAACTCAAGGGCAAATATTCTCATAAGTATGAATAGAGGCAAGTGCTATGGAGGAAGTTCACATCCATAAACCTGAATCTCTATGTAATCCTCAAACAAATACCACTCTCCCACCCTGGTATCCTTGGTCAGTTGAAGGATTTATTTCTACTGAGGGATGATTATTGGAGGGGACACATTACGTATGATGATTTTTTGAATAGCCATCATTCTCAAGTTTCCTCCTAACAATAGTGTTCCAATAAAAAATAGACTTCATCTATTTATTTGGGGACACTGGATTTAGACCCACATAATCAAATGCCTCCACATGGGTGTACACAAATAGATAGAACATAAAAGAATAATACCTGAAGTATGAGGTGTTTCTGGGAAAACTAGTATTCCTAAAGAATGCTACCCTCTAGGTTTGGCAACTACCTTAGAAACAACAGTTTAAAGCAATTCAATGATTTCTTCTATGTGTAACAGATAAGAGAAAGATAATGGAACCAACCTGGAACTTCCGCTTGATCCCTTGCTTGATCTCTCTCCCCTTTGATAGATCCTGCAACTCCTCCCCGTACTTAACATGCTTGGAGAGTACCTGCACAAGTACAACAACAAAGAACCGTCAAAGCATCGTGATCTATTACAACATAAACATTACAGAATAAGATATATAATGAAAAAATGATAGCATTCACAGATGATAACATTCACAATTGCACAATCATATGGAAGAAGACTTGAAGAGCTTTATTAATAGAAGGGAGAATTACAAACCAGTTGTCTGATCCAGCATCATCCTCCTAGCTTCAATCCTTCTTCACCTCATGAAATAGCAAGATCAAACCAAAAAGAATACAATTCTCTCTCCTCACTTACAAACTATCAACACTTCCTTGCAATTCACAACATTTCAGCCTCTAGATCTCTTGGATGAGGGATCCATTTATAGATGTGTGAAAGGGTGTGAGTCATGCATGGGGTTTGATTAGTGTCATTCCACTTGTTACAATTGGTTCCTCAAGAGAAGGGATTGGAGATTTTCTTAGATCCCTTACTCATCCTTAGGCGAATTCAGAGAGGCAAGTGGCACTAGAGAAGTTTCCAGAAGATTCCAAGAGCAACCACCTAGCAAACTGTCCCAGACATTTGTCCATCCTTTCCCATCACACCCTATAAAAGGCCTAATTAGTATGCATCGCACCCTGGAAGTGTACCACTCAGTATGCATCACACTTTACCAGTGGAGCAGTCAGTATGGTTCAATTTAGGTAATTTCTGGATGGTTTCTCAGATGGAACTTTTAGGGAATGATGTATTCAGATGACTATGTTCTTTTAGGGGTTGATGAGCCCTAATACATCAACATATAAGTTTGGCGTTGACGTGCCCAAATATGTCTATAATAGTTTCCTCCTAAAGCATGAGGTCATAAATATTCATGTTGGGTGAAATGCTTCATGAGGATCCGAAGTTTTGAACTGGAAGGTGACTTGCATCAGTTACAATACAATACATTATCATAATATGATTTTCATGATCTAGCTAAGGAAGGCATTCCCATGCTCAGCTTTATAAATTTCATTTAATGTACATAGATTAGATAGTTGTCTGCAGACACAGACTCGTGATTCTACAGATATAGAGTTGCAATCCGTGATTAGGATGACCATCTGTGTAGAGCCTTTGTACATTTGATGTTTTTATATCCCTAAATATATCGCAGTCCGGATGGATGAAACTAGATCTGGGGTATTCAAACTCATTCAATCTCCGCTCGATGTACAAGTCAAACCATGTGAAGAGATGTTATGAAGTCGAACATGGAAAGACATCACCTGATTACTAGCCAATGATGTGAGCTGTTAACAGACGCGATAGGAATCACCGATAATGATAATGATCCTCAAGGTACTACAGTACAATTCACATGGTGTGAATATATGATCCGATGTCGAACACCATGCAAAATCTTTCGGTCGAAGGCCATCGAAGTCAACTTGTTGCCGGAAGTGAGAAACTTGCCATTGATGTATGCAAGCTTCAAAGCACTGAAAGGGTTGTTTCTAAGTCAACTTCTTGGATAATGAGCTGATGTCGACAAGAAGTGACTCGTTGTAGGAGGACCTTGATGTATCCCACATCTATGACACAAAACGAAGCAAATGAATTTTGGAGGTGAAAATGAATTGACGACACAAGGTTCAGGAATGGTGGTCATGAAAAATGGAGGTTGGAAGTATTGCAGTGTATGAGACATTAACTGGATGATGGCTTCTCAACTAAATGACTTCTCTTGAACATGTCGGTGACACTGAGATGAATTGGTAGCGTTAATCCCAAAATATGGATGGTATGAAAGACCAATGGTGTGATGACCGGTGAACGGAATAACCCAACCCAAATCAAGAGCGACTTGCTACCATAAATTCTACAAGTTTTTTCCCTTATTCCCCAGTCATTGTTGACCAGTACCTCTTTATTTTGTCAAGATCGAGGAGGATAACATATGCTTGTTCTATAATTTTCCCTTCGGGCAAACCTGTCGCTATTTAATATTTTAACGAGTCTAGCGATAGTGAAACTCGGTCTCATCTAGATGGACAAGTTTGTCACTATTATTTTAATGAGTTTAACGACAAAGATAACTCAATCCTTTTCATGTTTAGAGAGTCTAAAAAGGGACGAAAGGAAAACTCCATAAGTTATTTTTTGTAAAATAATCCCTTAGGTCCGAAAAAGGATAAAATAATACAGGAGGGATGACATTTCCAATACTTTAACGAGCTAGAAAGGACAAGGGCTTGACAATCTTTTCATGTTTAATGAGTCTAAAAAGGGTTTAAAGAGGAATCTATTTTGAGGAACGAGTGGTGTCTAGGATAGCAACTGGTTCTAGTGATGTTGGAACTTCTCAAAACATGTTGATTTATGTGAAGAGGTTGGCTAATAAGACCACTCATTGCAATTGTTCCTCAAAAAAGGTAAAACAACCAAGTGAAAGCGTATGGTCAGCCAAAGAGATGGTGGTGATGAGATGAAAACAAACAAGGCTCAAAAGGCTGATAGAATGGCAATCACAAGGGTTAAAAATTGAAAATGGGTTCATTTTTAGACAAGCTTGGACCATGAAGAACTATGCTTGGATTCGGTTTCATGTTTACACAAGCTTGAAACAAAAAAATATGCTTGAATTTTTTTACATGCCCCTAGCATGATGAAAAAGAGAGTATTCTATAACCAGATGGAAGTCGCTGTGGTGAAACAGGACGGTTATCCAACACCTATTTGGCTTCGTTTAGATAGAAAAAGATGTATGGTGTGATAGACCAATCATATAACGTACATGGAAACTTAACTTTACCATTAGGTGCATGCCCCCCAAGCTTCATTGCATTCACCTAAGTAGATGAATCATGGCTATCAAATGGATGGAATGAAGGTTCTTTTACGAGATCAAGCGAAAGACTTGACTTTGAACTTGGGACCTTGTTTCATTTTTTAACGAGGTTGACACAAGACAAGGAATTATCCTCATAAGAGCTATTTCATTTTTAAATGAGGTTGACACAGTAAAAGAACTATCCTCATACTCCATGGTTTCATTTTTTAACGAGGTTGACACAAGAGAAGGTACTATCCTCGATTACCCTGATCACAACTTGTAAGAGGCCGTGAAGGAGAAATCTGGTTCCAATGCCCCCTAATGGTCGACTGGTTCCTCTGTTAAAGCCCAACAAATTCTATGTAATAGGCACAAGCGGTGGTGAACCAAGTGCTTTCCAAGTAGTTGAAGAAAGGATACTCACTGATGCACCTTCATCTATAATAGTGCCAGATACAATTATTTCACAAACTTGTACTATGATCTGGAAAGGCACATAAGAAGGAAGGCAAGATCTCGCGAGTTGATTCCAATCAAAGGAAGTGACTAGACTACTCAGAGAGGGTACCATAGAAATGGAAGAAGTAACCCCTTGAGTTACAAGAACTGGAGGATTTTCCTCCTGCCTTGATGGAATAGGTGGATTGCCCCCAAGCTCATTAGAATCCGAAGTAACAAAAAGAACTTGAGTGGTATCATTTTCACTCTCTTTGGAAAAGGTACGATTTGCTGAAGATGAAATTAAGTCAACTTTTGTTTTGACTTGTTGATTTGGGTTGGGAATAGACTCATTGGATTCACTTTCAGAGAGAGTGGTTTTGACTGACGGTTGATTTTGGCCAGTCAGTTCATCAACTAGATCAGGATTCCATGTAGGTTATGTGAAGGTAATCATTCCCTTCACCTTTGGCTCTTTTTGGATGAAGCCAAAAGAGTGTTGGATAACCATCCTACTTCACCGTGACAACTTCCATCTGGTTATAGGAAACTCTACTAGTATTCCTAAAGAATGCTAGCCCTCTAGGTTTGGCAGCTACCTTAGAAACAACAATTTAAAGCAATTCAATGATTTCTTCTATGTGTAACAGATAAGAGAAAGATAATGGAACCAACTTGGAACTTCCACTTGATCCCTTGCTTGATCTCTCTCCCCTTTGACAGATCCTGCAACTCCTCCCCGTACCTAACATGCTTGGAGAGTACCTGCACAAGTATAGCAACAAAGAACAGTCAAAGCATCGTGATCTATTACAACATAAACATTACAAAATTAGATATATAATGAACAAATGATAGCATTCACAAATGATAACATTCACAATTGCACAACCATATGGAAGAAAACTTGAAGAGCTTTATTAATAGAAGGGAGAATTACAACCCAGTTGTCTGATCCAAGATCATCCTCCCAGCTTCAATCCTTTTTCACCTCATGAAATAGCAAGATCAAACCAACAAGAATACAATGCTCTCTCCTCACTTACAAACTATCAGCACTTCCTTGCAATTCACAACATTTCAGCCTCTAGATCTCTTGGATGAGGGATCCATTTATAGATGTGTGAAAGGGTGTGAGTCATCCATGGGGTTTGATTAGTGTCATTCCACTTGTTACAATTGGTTCCTCAAGAGAAGGGATTGGAGATTTTCTTAGATCCCTTATTCATCCTTGGGAAAATTCAGAGAGGCAAGTGGCACAGAAGAAGTTTCTAGAAGATTCCAAGAGCAACCACCTAGCAAAGTGTCCCAGGAATTTTTCCATCTTCACCCATCGTGCCCTATAGAAGGCCTAATCAGTATGCATCGCATCCTGGCAGTGTACCACTCAGTATGCATCGCACCTTACTAGTGGAGCAGTTAATATGGTTCAATTTAGGCAATTTCTAGATGGTTTCTTAGATGGAACTTTTGGGGAATGATATATTCAGATGACTATGTTCTTTTAGGGGTTAATGAGCCCTAATACATTGACATATAAGTTTGGAGTTGATGTGCCCAAATATGTCTATAACATGAGGTGGTGGAAAAATGTCATAACTTGAATTTTATGGACTCGTCCAAGTAAGAAAGTATGTCAAATAAATGACCTAACTACATCATCTCCCTAAGAAACCTTAGGTATGCTTTGTTGGCCATATTGGCATTTTCATCTCCAAAAAGTTGAGTAATCATAGACATGATAGGTTGCACAAACTGAAAAAAGATAGTTATTAGGAAACTATCAGCAATGGGTAAGGACTGTAAACCAGGGGCTAAGACCATTTGCAAAAAGTATTTTTGTTTAGCGGCTAGAAGGGTGGTATAATTATAAACTAGAGTGGCTTCTACAAATTGTTGGGGTTTAGGGGAGCTTGGGTAAATCAAAGACTTTTGGATTAGCTCTAGAGTCACCCCTAGGATTTTGGCTCTAATGGGGGAAACCAAAAATTTATTCTCTTCTATATAATTTGTAGTTAACCAAGAAAAAAACTAGGGGAAGTGATGTAGAAAAGGGGTGATTTGATAATACAATCCTGAGTCGACTACATTGAGTGAGTCCTCTCCTTTGTTATGGTGGCCATACATGTCAAACCAAAGGTTTGAAAAGTGGTAAGAACACAGGGGATATGAAATTTGTGCCTCAGTGTCCACGAGAGGTTCAACATTAGAGGAGTGTTTGAGCTCCTAGGCTTTAGGAGTCTCAGGGGTCACTTTCGTCACGTTTTAATGAATATTAAAATAATTTTTAGGTTGAGGGGATTGAAAAGTTACCTAGTTGTCCTGACAACAACTGAAAATGACGTTGGAGGGGAGTTTCAGACCAACTGAGTAATTAAATGGTGTTACAGAGTAGACGAATGGCAAGAGGAGTTTGCACAGGGAAATCGAAAGAAAATTTTAAAAATTTGGAGCGAAAGGGTTTTTATAGGAGGAGAGGGGGAAATTTTGTATCAACATAACTATCCAAGAGTCAAATTGAGGTAAAATTTATATTTTCAGAAATATCTTGATGAGTTGAATGTAATGGTGGTAACTAATTTTGGTTTTGATGAAGTTGGAAGAGGAGGACTTTCATAACACCATATTCATAACATAACTTAAAGTATGATTTTAAGTCATAGGTAACACCTTTCATAGCCCAAGAACATACAAGGGGGTGGGAGGGAGTGTTATAGAGTGGTATTGGAGCATAGGTTTAAACATTGGGATTGGAGGGACATATATAAACCATATGAAACAAGGGTTCAACACATGGGATGGATGGGCCTTGAAAGATAAATTTAGAAGTTTTGATGCATAGTGGTATTATCAGAGCTTAGGTTCAACATTAGATGTGAAGAGGCTCACACACAAATGATTAAAAATTATTTTGATAATATATATATATATATATATATATATATATATATATATGCTCACTTTGAACATACAAATGTCGTGGCTTCTAAGCATGATAAAATGTTTACATGACTTTTCATTTTATGTAACTAACATGGGTTTTAGATGTGTGAATAACATCATATCAACATGCTTAGTCTTGGCATGCAAAGATAATGAATTATTAAGTTTATGCTAGATAAATGACAACTTTGTATGTGTGTGTGTAATAACACATAAGAATATAAAGCTTGCATTAAGAAATAGAGGAATGGACAACAATGTGGTATAGCATGGTATGTACCAAATCCTTCCTAAGTAAGAAGAAGAAGGTTCCCCTAATGGAACTGATACAATTATAAGCTTGAGAGTTAAATTGAAGAGCTACATAGTAGAGAATGAAAGACACATTAGGAAACAAGAAGAACATGCAAAACTAAACACAATGCTATTACAACATCTATCATACATGCAAGAGTTATTACAACATGCACCAACCTATAGAGATATGGAAGAGTACCATGATGACAACATATGACAAATATTGGGAAGAAAAAAAGTTATTGACTTGTTTGGGTTGTGGAGGAGAGCTCATGATCCATGAATTCCCTTACAAACAACAAAAGAAGGATAACACATGAACTGATAACCAACAACACTAGAGGAAGTAACTCAAAGAGGAAGAGATATGAGGGAGTGTATCTATGAGTTCTCCCAAATATTGAAAAGTCCTCCTTGAACCATTTAGAAATATTTTCAGAACAATGAAAATTGTTATAGACCTTGGAAAAGACTCTAATTAAAGTTTTGTGCATGTTCTAGTACATTAAGTTATTTTGTTGAAGTAAATATGGAATGTTTGATGTGTTGTGAACCGAAATGTCTTGAAATTATTTGTTTCTTGTTGGCTACATGTATATGTTTTTTTGCCTTTGAGCAAGGCCATGCCTTGTGTTATTTTCCATGTGTTGTGGTTTTCCTTGGTTTTGATTTTATTTCCTTCTTTGTTTGGTCTTGGTTTGGTTTTTGGGTGTGGGAAAGCAAAGGAAATAAGATCATGGAGAAGAGTTGAGTTGAAGGGGGCATAGCTAAGTCCACATGAACAAAATGGATTGCAATGTGGTAGCTATGAAAATGGTATAAGACGGAAGTTCCCTTAACCTAAATTCTTCTTGGTTAATATATATTTTATATTTTATGAATATGTGAAAAATGAGAAAATAAGATAAAGGTATAATGATTCCATTCCATTTAAAAGGGAGGTTGTTGAGAACCATCATAGTAGGAAGATACATGATTCAATTATTAAACGATTATGGCTATGTAAATGGTATGTAAATAAAAATTTTAAACTTTCCCTGTTTTGCTAACAGGGTGAATTTATTTAATGGATTCGATGTCACATGGAATATCCATTGGGTGAGTGTGAAAGAATGAATTCCCTACTATCATCTACCATTATTAATGTGCTTATGCTTATGATTATGATATTTTTCTGTGAATGGATGAAAACAATAGTGGCTAAACGTTGACTCTAAAAATACTAGCATATGAATTGCATTGAACATGTGCATGTATGACACATGCTTTTCAAAATTAATATGGCAGGTTTGGGAGCATGGATGAAGACGTGTTTAAATTGGATGCCTAATGTGAATGCATTTATGAAGTTTCATTGAAACCTACAAACAACTGAATTGATGGAGTTGCAAATAATATGTGAAGTTGAGATAATTTCAGGAATCACTGAATATTACAAAAGTAGGTATGCTAAAATCCAATTGGATTCCTTGAAAAGAATTCAACTAAGAATGTTTGCAATGAAAATCTAGTAAGTAAAGAAAGCATCAAGAAAAGGTAAAAAGGTAAAGACCAAGAATTTGGTAAGAATTTCTTCTAACTAAATTGATATCTTTTGGTTTCCAAATCCACGAATGCTTTGCATGGATGCCCAAGAAGGGGTATGGTTAAGGAAATAATCCTTTGCCATGAAAATATTTCAATAACTTTTGTAATACATGCAAAACCAATGTGAAAACTAATTACTTGCGAATTTAAAGATATGCCTCTTAGTTTTGGTTGTTTGGGTTTCTAGAATAAATGTTTAATTTCATTATGAAATGATTAGCATGAATTTGATGTGCAAGTACAATGAAATGATAAAGTCATTTCAATTTAATTTAATTCAATTGGAGTGATATAACTATTACGAGTGTAACAATTTTGTGTTCACTTTAGGATGTGAATTTTTGCAATAAAGAGATTGTATGTATAAACACTAACAATTGTTTGGATGATTGAAAGTTCATATGGTGGGTAGAGTGATGGAATGGGGTGTGAGATAGAAGCCACCATGATAAAATAATGCCTCTTGCAAGTAAGCCCAACAACATGACTAAAAGTATTATTCATATGAGATTAGGCTTTTGAATGAAGCAAAGTTGGGTAATGGAAATTTCTGCTTTGATTTTTTTTATTATATCTCATGGAAATTAAATCATGTGACACATGTGAAAAAATGGAGCATGGAGCTCAAGAAGAAAACTGTTGCGGGGACATGGCAACCCCGTGCCACTTCTTTTACCTCATGGGAGTGAGTAATAACTAATACATCGACTATAAGACGCCATGAGTAGTGCAGTGGAGCATGTCATATAATCAATTAGTGATAAGACTCCATGCACATGACATTAGATCATTCCATACCGACACTTGGCTTCAAGACTGTAATGATTACCCCATGCAGGACAACCCCTGTATAGGAAGAATTCCCGTAATGGGGGTTTCTTAGGCTTGGACGAGAAAGTAGTTAATGGGAGAAAAAATATGTCCCATGCTCACTGAGATGTAAGCATAATGATGGCTATCCAATAAATATGGATCTTTTTCAATAAAGAAGGAGCTTGTTTGGTAAATACGAAGCTTTCTTGGTAAAGGAAAATTTGGATTCATTACATATGAAGATGAAGGAAGAAAAGAGAAACCATAAATATAGGTATCAGCTTAAATAATGTATTGATGAATGTGTGGTTTAATTCGATTTAAAATTTTTATGGTTATTCCCATAAGAATTTCTTGCTTATGATATAAGAGAGTTGTTGAACTATCCAACATAGATATATGATGCTAATCAAAAGAAATATTAGAGTCGTATAACCATGGTAATATTATAATGACACAGTGGAAGGACACTAAAGATGAAGACCTTAGGGACTAGGACATTGTGGTGAAACTAGAACCCTATGATATGCGTTGATCACCATGAGGTATGTTGTGACAAATATGTTGTTTTATTAGAGAAATATAGAGGGATTCCTTATCTATGAGACTCCATTAAGACTCTTCTTATGCAAGTAATAATTTCCAAGGAATGGATCACTCAAGGGACTAGGGAGACAAAGAAAAGGATGCCTAAACTTGGAAGTTGTGTGACTACAATGAATAGGAAACCTAAGTAAATTAGTTTTCAAGGAGTCACATACTCATTGGGATCATAAATGCATTGGGTGTTTTCAAGGAAGCAATGAACTAAGTTTGTTGGATGAGAAAATTCAAGACATAGAAAACGTCGTTGATGTAAAGAGCTATAGTGCAAAGCCAGGTTATTCTATTCTTTGTTATAGAACACCAAGGACGATGTTCCTTTAATGGGGTGGGGTTTCTAACATACCCTATTCTACTTCTAATTTTCTTATAATACTTGTGAATATAATACTAGGATATGGGAAAAACATGGCTGGTGTTATCACTAAAAAATTGATCATCTAGCCTAATTTACTAGATGGATCGAACTACACCATGTAAAGCCAATTTTACCATAGTAAAATTGCTTTCGATGTGAGACATTACCTAATAAACCACTTTTATTAAGTAATTTATAGTTAAACCCATGAAGAATAATTAAATGAATAACTATTTATTTGATTTTCTTCTAGGAATAATTAATTAAACCATTGTTTTATTATTATTCCTTGTTAAATTTGACCCAATCATGAAAAATAAACAGATAAATCATTATTTATCTTATTTTTCTCTAAGAATAACTAACTAATCATTAATTAATTACTATTCTTTGTTAAGTTTGACTAAATCCCTTAGGAATAATTAAATAAATCATTATTTGTTTATTATTCCTTAACTAATTCCTTGATATAATAAATAAATAATTTATTTATTTATTATTTCTAAATAAAAGTTTAAATACTTTTTCCCTCCTAAATAAATATAATAAAATATTTCAAGGGGTAATTCCAAGAATTGGATCAATAATATTTTATTATGCTCATTATTTGAGGATAACTCAATATTTTGTTATAAATAGGAGGGTTTTCCATTCATTATTCACAATGAAAATAATTAGCCCCAGCAGCCACCATCCCCTCAGGGTCAGGTGTTTGCGCAACAGAGTGATAAAAATCTCTAGAATTCAAAGAAAAATAATAAGGGGAAGGATAACCAAGGTAACCAACCTAGTGAGTCCTAGGGGAACTAGCCTTACACCAACAAGTAGCAACAGGGCAACTAGACCAAGAAAAACAAGGCTATTCGTATGAATAAGCCTTGTGCATGTTGTGGTGTACATGGCCACTATACACATGAGTCTCCCCTTTTACCCCAGATGTGCCAACTATGGGAAGCTCAAGCAACTTCTCGAGGTCAATAATCGCCTCAGAATCCTGTGCCACCTCAACCAACTGTGGTCACAAATCCTTTCCCTCAATAAGTATTTGTTGCTACTCAACCCCATCCAGGTCAAGCAGCCCACCTCCTCTAACCTTCTGGACCCGGTGACTACCAAATCTTGATGATGAAATTTGATGAGGTTAACCCCTCCAATATCAACCTACAAACTCGGTCACTGCAATATGACAAGCCCTCCACTTCGTTAGCTGCCGAGTCCAAAACCGAAGTGTTCGCTAAGCCTCTTACGACACCAAATGGTCCTTTATAGTTCCCTCAACCCAAAGTTGAGGCCATTCCTAAGATCCTAAAGGGACCATTACGCCGTAATGCGGCTTCTAATGGAGCTGCCCGTACATATAGTATAGTAGATGACTTGGCGCAATCACCTGCCGCCATGTTGACACTGGAAGTCCTCTAGTCGTGCCCTTCCCAAAAGAAGACTCTACTGACTACCTTGGGTGTAGTGGATCCTTCCAACGATCGCTTGATTTTCTTCCTAGTTAATACATCAAAGCACCTCCCATTACCTTCATTTGTTGCTTTCCAAATACCAGTTAGAGTCTATAATGCCATCATCTCCATATGCATTATTGATGAAGGTGCATCCACCTGTGTAATGTTCGCTACTATTTGGAAACAACTCAAGTCGTTGTCCCCCTCCACCATCACCTTGCGTGAGTGGGATGGACACTCCTCCTAACCCCTTGGAATGTACCGAAACTGTCCAGTGACCCTTGCGGGCAAGACTATCCATGTCGATATCGAAGTCATCGATTCCCTTTTGGAGTACAAAATCCTCTTAGGTCATAGTTACACATATTCCATGTCAACTGTCGTGTCTATGGTGTTCCGCAAGATGTGCTTCCCCCATGAAGGGAAGATCGTCACCATAGATCAGTTGACTTACTACGAGCTAACATCCGTGACCTCCCCCAATTCGATCATCTCGTTGGTGTCTGATAAACAATCGTTAACTCCTTGTACCAGTGTCTCACATGGAGTCTATAAATATTCCTCATTGTTAGGTGCCTTCCTTGATCTTCCCCCTCCCATTTCTAAACCTACTTCCATGAGTGTTTGCATGTTACAAGTGTCACTGGCCGCCCTTAAGCAGTCTGGTACACCTGATCAACAACCGGCTCCCCAGCATCCTGTTGTTGCTCTTCAAGTTGAACCCTCTGGAGCCACTCCCCTAGGACCTCCTCCATTTGTGGGTGCCTCTCCTATGTTCCCTCCAGGAACTATTCCTCCAGGTCTTAACCATCCAAGGGATATTCTACCAGGACATTATCTTGCAGGCTAGATACCTTTCTTATTCCCCCCTCCGAGAATTTTTTCTGTACCTGTCATGGCTTTGGTGGTCCTTCCTAACATGACTCTCAGGATTCCGGTATGGTACATTTATTCGCCTTCAAAAATTATACCTGGTTATCCATGACCATATCATGCTTTGACCCCAGTTCAACCGGTCCCCATGACCCCTGCCGCTGCTTCAGTACCATCACAACCTCAATAGGAACCAACTCCTGTTGCGAAAGCAGGTGGCCACGGGTGCAAATCCAAAAAGAAAGATTCAAAGGACAAGGCTCCCAAAGCTCCTCTAGCCCCTAAGTCCCCAAAGTCGTGCACTTTGTGTGAAGTTGTTAGGCATGCCACCAACGATTGTTTTGAACTCCCTCAACTAAAACCTTTGGTTCAGGAAGCATTCCTTGAGTCAAATATTCCAGAAGTCCATGTTGACATATCGGTCCCACCTAAGAAACTCAAAATGCTTCACACAAACCATCCTTGTGCCCTTTGTGATCTTCATGGTCACTATTCCCATTATTGCCCTCATCTCGATGAGTTTCGCAATTTCCTTGGGGCGATTCGTGAATACGAGGCCACTTGTAGTAGAGCCGCTACTCCTCTACCTATGGATTCTGGTACCACCAGTCAACCAGAACAGGGAAACTCTGGCCCCTCTATTGTGATCCCCTCCCCCGATGTCGAGATGATGGACAACACATGCCCCATTATTTACCTGTCATCATCCTTGAGTTCCTCGCCAAAAAACCTTCCTGAGGTTGTTGCGTGCATTTCTATCGAACCTTTTTCAACAGAATCCGAGGTCTCAACATCAGTAGACTCTCCATCTACCGACTTGTTGTCTGCCATCCAAGACGATGCATATGTGAACCTTATTCCTCAAGTTGATGCACCAGGTAATGCTGCCGCATCTTGTAGTCAGACTTCCTCCCGTCCACCCATCTCCTAGCCTGATGAGGACACTATGGAAGCTATGTCTACCCCTGATTACCCCTACACTTGAGTAAGGGGGCATTCCTTCACGAGGATTTTGAAGTCCATCTCCTTCCTAGTTCTCCCCTATAGTTAGGTAGATTGCATCATCTCATCCATTGTCTTTTGTAATTTTTAGATGGATCCATCATCCACACCGTATATCGGCCATGCCGATGGTGTGAGTCACTTCTCTCAGAATCTAGCCTCAGTAGTGTTACGCATCATTTTTTCACTGTCCATGTACTCCCCATACCACTATCTCGGAGGACCTCTACAGTGAACCCTACATGCTTTCCCATCATGATGAAACTCCCATTATGTTCCTCTTCATGAACAGAAACAATTCTGTTTTGCATCATTTCCCAAGGATCTTACTTTTACCCTAGTCTACAAGATGACCCATTCCCTCATCGCATCGATTTGCAAAGTTTGAAACCGGTCCTGACGCCGTATGGCGCAACTGAGCCTTTTTTTAGTTGCACTGGTCCTCTTTTGGAAAGTTTTTTAAATATGGAGTCGAAGCTTCCAGGTCTAGAAGCTTCGTAACGGAAGTCTGGTAAATGGTTGGGCTATACGGAGCTGAGGAAGTTAGCTTGGGCTCCTTTCCTGTATTAAGATGGAACAAACCCAAGAGATAAGGCCTCTCCCATGATAAGAGGAACCATCTCCCCTCCATCCAAGCTATATAAACCCCTCCTTTTACAAGCTAAACTAGTTTCAGTCTTAGTATTTTTGGAGCTTGAATAACCAACAAGATACCATAGCTTACAACCTTCTAGTTTATGTTTGTGGAGGGAGAATAGTGTGTTTGGTTTGGTTTGAGACTAAGTGAAGAAGCCTTAACTTCCATTGTTGGGGCTATCAATGAGATGCTAGCAGAGGTGTGGGAACCGAGATATGTCGGAGGAGACCAACAACATCAAGGCATTGGTTGTAATCTCCTTCTGAACTTATATGAATACAACTATTGATTGATTTCCTACATTGAGTGTTATCTTTCATTTAATGGCTTAATATTCCTTGACCTTTTAAGTAGTTTGAATGAAATTTGTATGTTATCACGTTTGTTGTTGTTGTTTTTTTGCTTATTTATGGTATTCTAAGGAAGGAAACGAAAGATCGTTGGAGTAAGGAAGCAGTATCATCACCAAGAAGAATATCATTCTAAGAGTTAGGCCCTCTTATTTGCTTCTACGTTAAGGAAGTTTTCCGTAGATTGTTTGTTTGTGGCTAGACCTGCTCTCTCGGGCTAGAGGAGTTGTCTTTGTCCGCATCGAGAATTTACTTGCACCACAATTTAGTGACTCCACTGGGGAGCCAATCCTCCTGTTTGATTGATTGCCATTTCATGGTTTTGTGTGAAATTTTCTAGTATCACCTTTTCCCTTTAGTTTTCTCTTCTTTTCCTGGTTTACTGATTTGAGTCTGAAATTTACATTGGTAGGTCTAGTTTTAGCCTTTGAAATTTTTTATTTTTTCCTTGAAATCCTTGGTCATCGCGTTTATTTTTCTGACAGTCGTGCCAATCAACGCGAGTTTCTCTAAAACAATCGTGTTGACCCCCTTGTGGTGCTTGTTGTCAGTTAGGTAGTCACGCTGATTCTTGTAGGTGAAGATCAGGGTTTCCCCTAGATCATAACCAATGTGTCTTGCCCTCTTCATTTCTACCTCTTAGCTTGTTTTGCCTGTGTTCTCCCTAACTGGAAAGCTTCATTTTCTTGGTTTGTGTGCTTGTTTGGTTTGCTTTCTCTTTACTTGATTTTTTGAGTCTTTGGGTGGTTTGAGGCCCTAGGGCATCTAGGTCATCATCCATTCAGCTATTTGTGTGCTCAGCAAGTCAATTTGTTGGTTAGATTCTCCTTGCATTTCGTTTTTTAGTCCTTTTATTGCTTTGATTTCAATTAAACAAGTTTGAAAAGTTTCGTTTGTTGTTTAAGCATCTCTTTTTAGGCATAGATTACATTTCTCATCTTGTTCTTGATTGAATCATTGCATCATTAGTTTGGAAGGAATTCTATTTTGTGCTTTGCATTTGATTGAGCTTGATTGTTTTTATATTTTTCATTGAAGTGTTTGTGAAAGATTCATTTTGTCATTTCCTTGAAAAATACATAATTCTAGTTTGCTGGATCAATATGTTACATTAGCTAGCATCATTGAAGACTAGAGTTGCATCATCATTTGCATTTGAAAAGAAATGAATTCTCTTTACTGTTGAAAGGACTACTTGAAGTGAATTTGATAGGAAATATAGGAATTGGAAAGAGTTTTTCATTATTTTGTTTTCAAAAAGCGTAGTGAAAAGCTCATTTTTCTTTCAATTGCTTGTTTGTTGCATTGATTGTGTTCTCTACTCTCATTAGTGTAAACATTCATCGAATTGAAAGGGTTTTGTCTCATATTAGCTGCATATAGGAGTTTTTTTCGAGTCACATCGACAAGGCCTGAAAACTGAGACATAATTTCAAGATAAACTTTAAAATGTATTCAAGTAACCTAAGGCACATTTGAAACCTAAAGATCAGATTTAGAAGGTCTAGGCTAGAGACATGTTCCGGTGTCTTTAAACCTAGTAGATGTCGTTCTCTTCGGCAGTAGACATCACTAATATGGACTTGTGCTCCTCGTACGATTGAATATATAAATGGAAACCCCACTAGGTTTCAATCCTTTATCCATTGGAAGATGAGTCTGTTGACTTGTAAATTTGATACACCAAACACAACATTCAGGGAGATTGCTTGTCCGTACTTCTCAGTTTGCCAGGAGGTATTATGCATTTCATGGTTACCTGGTAATCCTTTTTTCCTAGATTATCCTGAGTAGTCATTTGATCTTTTTGACTCTTTAAACTTAAAAGGTCACTCGAGAACTTGTCCTTTTGAGCTCATTTCAAATAAAAAGTGATAGAGTCATCTTTTCCTTTTTCTCGACTCTGAAAACATGAAAAGGCACCAGTCAGCGTCTTAAAAAATTGTTTCCCATGATCACATAACATTCCTGTTAGTATTTTTCTAGACCACATCATGTGTATACCTTTAAATACATTTTAAAAGCCTTGGAATTAATCTCTCTCTTCTTGTTAATTGATATAAAGTCATCGTGGCTAAACCGTTAGGTTTGCCTAGTTCCTCTTCCCCTCCTCTGTTTGAAAGATCATTTGAGGAGAATTTTCCCAAATTACCATAGTCACTTGGGGACCAAGGTGTTGAAATTTGAATTGTTTTTAGTATTCAACCTTTGTCATCTCGTCCTCCTCCTCCCTCAGATATTGGGTCACTTTCTGATATTGGCTCAGAATCTCTGGATAATCCTATCTGGATTCTCGAGAGTCCGCCGACTCCTGAAGGTCAGCTAGGACTGGTTGTTTATCCTCCAAATCCTTTGTTCGATCCTGTTATGATATCACCACAGCGTCTATACAATCTGTACGATAAGTTGGGTATTCCTTTGGAATTATCCCCTAAAACATCTTCAGTTGTTCATCGTCGTTTGTTTCCACCCATGGAATCAGAAGGTGAGATCCCAGTCTCCTCTCTAGGTCACTTGGAGGTTTCTGCTACACACACTCCACACACTATCGACGAGCAGGAATATCATTTCCCTCCTGAAGGTTTCCTTTACATGGGAAGCATTCTGACCAGTGTTCATCCTGAGTTACCAAGTAATTACGTGACTTTAGATCGGCTGGTTTCCTGTACGCCTAATGTCTCATCATTATATCACAACCCTATCTGGTCATCTGGTGCTATGCCTACTTTAGGTCCATTCATTTAGAACTCAACGTCTCGGTCGATTGTGCATTCTGCAGTTACTTCAGTTTTGGTGCAAACCACCATTCCGAATCCTCTTGTTTTGTCAGTCCAAGTAACCCTTTCGGTTCAACCGACGGTCTCGAGTCATGTCTCCGTTAGTTCTTGAATCCCTCCAGTAAGTGGACATACTATACAACCACCTAGGGGAAAAACCCAAATGTTTGTATGATGTCTAGCACAACCAATGTGAGTGGCTCACAAACTCACATGGTTGGGATGAACCATCCCTTTTATGGTGCCATTCCAAACCATGCTAGTCTTGCTGGATTGAGCAATGTCCAGTACCAACAACCGAACCCTAATGGTCCATCTAGGTCAAGTAACGTCCAATACTAGTAGCCTTATGTGGCTCAGGTTCAATACCAACCTCCTTATGTTCCATATGGTTCACAAGTGATGGTAAATTTGCCTTACGTCCCTCAAGCTGGACCTCATGTTCATCCTGGTCCATTCACCACGCCTGGTGGATATGGCTAGATCTAGTTCGAGAACTTTCAAGGTGTCACTCTGGGAACAATCCAAGTACCATTGCAGCATCAAGGAAAACAACAACAAGGGCAACCTTTGCAGTAGCAAAGGCCATACATGCAGCAACAAGGGAGGATAGTGCAGCAGTAAGGACAACTGCAACAACCACAAGGTCAACCCTTGCAATAGTCGCAACAAATCTTGGAGTCACGGGTGGAGTGTGTTCAACAACCCTCCCAGCCTATGTCCTCGCAAGTTCAACCTCTACAGCTGCAGGGACAACCTTTACAGCCACAAGGTCATCCCTTGCAGCAACAAGGTCAACCCGGGCAACAACAACCCTTATACTCATATCAACAGGGTCAACCCTTGCAAGGGAAAGGTCAGGGTCAAGTCCTTTTTGCAGTAGCAGGCCCAAAATCCTTATGTCCAAGGGAAACAGGTTCAGAATCCTTATGTCCAAGGAAAATAAGTCCAAAAACCTTTTGTCCAGAGGCAACAGGTTCAACACCCTTATGCCTAGGGGCAGCAGAAGAAAAATCCAGTTGTCTAAGGTCAACAGACTCAACAACCTTTTAACCCATATGTTGCTTATCAATAGCCTATGGCTGGACATTTTCAAGGCTTTCAAGGTTAGAATCCTCCTTACGGGCAAGGTAACCTACAGTGGGGGAAAAATTAAATGCCATATGGAAAAAACCCTCCACTATGGGGACAAAATCCTTACCAGCAGTGATGGGTTCCACATGCCTGGTCCACTTATAGGCCTCAAATGCCTTTTAATACCCAATTATCATTCTTGGCCACATTGGAATTTCCAGATGTGTCTAGACTCACGAATGATCTGATTCTTTATTCGCCATACTGGCCTCCAATTCCGTCCAATGTCCTGAGAGATTTTTTGAAGTTTAAAGGAAAAGCGAAAGAGGATCCATAAGCCCACGTGATGACATATCACCTCTAGTGCTCCTTGAATTCCTACATTGATGATTCCATTCCTCTCCTGCTTTTCCAATGAACTCTCATAGGTGCTACAACCATGTGGTACATCAAACTCCCTCGAGGTACCTATCATGACTTCAACACTCTTGCCATGGCCTTTCTCACACATTTCCAGCTGTCGGTTCACTATGAAACTAGCACCCATCTCCTTACGTTTCTCAAGCAAGACATTGCGACCCATATCTCTAATCAAATCCATGAATGGAGACGTCAGCGTCACTCGATCAAGTTTGAGATTCTTGATCAGTTGTTGACCGAATGGTTCACCAAATCATTCGTCAGCAAAATTTTTGAGGACATTTCTATGTGTGGGTGTGTCACTGAGAAACAAGCCATCGCATGTGCCTAGTATCTAGACCTTTTCTGTTCACAATCTGGCATGTTATATGATATGTTACCCGATGCGTCCAGACCAGCATCTGATCTGGTGACATCCAAGTATTCGGCTACACCTCCTATTGATGGAGTAATTGGTTCAATGTCTCAGGCCCCCACAAAGTCTTCTTCCAAGCATAAGTCAGTCTCCAACACTACTTCCAATGATTCCTCTTGCAATTCCCCTGGTCCTAGTAAAACTTCATAGGTTCACGTTGTCCATTCTACTGTGGCGGAAAAATACTCTAAAGGTAAAAAAGAAAGGCAAAGGCAAGGGTAAAGTCGATACCTCAAAAAAGGGCCCTCCTAAGTCATCTTCTGGTGATGCTTCTCAACATAAGCCTAAGTATCCATGCCTCATCTTTGAGGAGGATCACTATACTAAAGATTGTCCCAGACGATTCGAAGTTAGTTGTTTTCTCAAAGGGACCCTAGCTGTCCTAAAAGAGCCCTTTTCGTCCCAACAGACCCAAATGGTAGATCAACCCCAATCATATGCTTCTTCAAGTTCCCAAGTGTTCATGATGTATACGCCTATCAATGTGGTTACCAGATCAAAATATTATCAAACACCTACCCCCAACAGCACGGAAAGAGAATGAAGGTACCACTTCCTCTTCTATCCCGTCAAGTTCGGGTCCTCTCCATATAGAGCGACCTAGTCCTGATTCCACCATTCAACCACCTTCTCAAGGTGTGCTACGGAAGTCCCCGTAAAATCAAAATGCTCGAGCTGCTTAGAATTATAACATTGTTGAGGATCTGGCCCAAGCGCCATCAGCTATGTTTGCTCTCAAGGTCCTTCAAAGATCTCCTTCTCAGCGGAAATCCTTACTATCGGCTACTATCCAACTAACTCTAATCTCATTTGTTTTGATATGGAAAACCACATTTCACATTTACCTCATCAAATTTCCTTTCTCATTCAGGTGATCATAAATGATAAAACCATTCATAGGACTGTCATCGATGAAGGTGCTTCTACCTGCATTATGTCTATCGCTTGTTGGAAGGAAATTGGTTCTCCTTCTCTGTACCAGTCCCCTAACACATTGGAAGCTTTTGACGGATGCGATTCACAACCATTTGGTGTTCTCCCTAGCCTTTCCATTACTTTGGAGGGCAAGACTATTCACATCGAAGTAGAGATTGTTGACACCAATCTAAACTATAATCTTCTACTCGGACGGAGTTGGACCCATGCCATGCATGCTGCAACCTCCTCCCTTTTTTGTGTGATTCACTTTCCCCATCAAGGGAAGATATTCAAGGTCGACCAACTGTCCTTCTTTGCCTCTTCCTCTTCGGATGGCAATGTTCCTTATGTCAAGCACACCAGTGCTCCTTATGAGAGTGTGGGGGTAGGAATTTTTAAAGATCCCGCCTTGATGGGTATTTTTCTGCTCCTGCCTCTACATGTTGCCTTTGTAAACATGATTTTGGTCAAGTATGATCCTTGGGTCATTCCCTCACTAGATCTTGTTGATACATGGGGTGAGGTTATGCCACTAAGCCCTGCCAAAATTAACTATGTGGAGATTGTTCCGGCTTCGCCTTTGGTACCCTCTAATCATTCTGTTTTGAGTGCATCTCTTGATATGTATTCTCAAAATCCATGGCTTGGTTCTTCAAAATATCCTGATCCCTTAGCCAAGGCTTTTCTTTCTGATGAGACTATCATGGAAGTTACATCCTTGGAGGAAGTACCTTGGAATGACACTCATCATCATTCCTTGTTCTTGCCTGGCCTGACGATCATGTCTACTTGTCTTGAGAAGTTCTCTTCTCAGTTTCCAACCCTACCACTTCATAGGACGATCATGACTCATGAATTTTGGTCGGAAGGGAACATGCGTAACATTATCCAAATGATTCCACTTGATATTTTTGTCAAACCTGGAGTTGTTGAAAATGTCCGTATCAGGGTAACTTTTTCTCCTGATGAGATCAAGCTTTATACTCATCTGTTTCAGGAATTCCGAGATGTTTTTGTGTGGTCATATGAAGAAATGCCTAGCATTGACCCAAGTATAGTCTTGCACAAAATTCCGACTTACCCTCATGCGAAGCCCGTTCGCCAACGACTTCGTACAGTGCACCCTAGAAAAGTGGCTGCCATCAAGGGTGAAGTTCAAAAACTTCTCAAAGCTGGATTTATTTATCCAATCCCTCTTACAGATTGGGTGTCTAATATCGTACCAGTAACAAAAAATCAAGGCACTATTCGTGTTTGTGTCGATTACCATGATCTCAATCATGCTTGTCCAAAGGATAATTACCCTACTCCTTTCATAGATCGGATCATTGATGAATGTGCTGGGAGTGAAATCTTTTCCTTTATGGATGGTTTTTCTGGTTACAACCAGATAAAAATTGTGTTAGCTTATCAAGGTAAGACAACCTTTATCTATCCTTGGGGGACCTTTGCGTATAAAAATCTCCATTTTGGCCTTAAGAATGTTGAGGTTACATTTCAAAGAGAAATGTATTATGTGTTCAATGACATTCAAAACATCATTCATCCTTATTTGGATGACCTTCCCACTCATTCATGTAAGCGCCATGATCATTTTGATCATCTCCGGCAAATTTTTCTTCACTGTAGGTAGTACAACATTCGGTTGAATCCACATAAGTGTGTCTTCTGTGTCGAATCTAGATGACTCCTCGGATTTATTTTTTCGAAAGAAGGCATTTGCCTTGATCCTCTTAAAGTTGAGGCTATTTTTAATTTACCCCCTCCATCTTCGTTGCATCAACTACAAAATCTATAAGGGAAAGAAAATTTCCTCCATCATTTTGTACCGAACTATGCTGAGTTAGCTTCAAGGTTCATCTGGTTGCTTAAGCAAGGAACGCCATTCGTTTGGGATGAGGCTACCCAAAAGTCTTTTGATGACTTAAAAGATGTCCTCATTAATTCTCCTTTGCTCCACCCTCTGAACTATCATCACGATTACTTCCTTTATCTAGCTGCAGCCTCTAGTACCATCGCTATGGTGCTGGTACAGGATGATGACGAAGGTAATGAACATGTTATTTACTACCTCAGTTGCAATCTCCTCGACACCGAGACACGTTATGCTCATGTCGAGAAGTTGGCTTTTGTTGTCATTCAGGCTATTCAGCGCTTTTGACATTACATTCTTCTCCACAATACAACTGTGATTTCCAAGTGAAACCCCATGACCTACATACTGACTCATTAGTTGTTGGGGGGCAAGTATGCTAAGTGGATTGTCATCCCCCAAGAATTCAATTTGGTGCTTACTACTGCCAAGTCTATGAAATCAATTGTCTTCGCTGAGTTGATTTGCTCTCTTCCCTCTGCCTCTCTTCCTGCTAGTGCTGAAGAGTAGCTCTCGGACGAGAATCTTTTTCTGATTAGCACTCTTGACCCTTGGTATGGTGATATCATCGTGTATCTCTAGACATCCACCTTCTAGTCTGCATTGACCAAGGATGATTGTTGATGCATTCAACATCAATCTCAACCTTATCGTATCATAGGAGATACTTTATACTGCGTTGGTGTTGATTCAATTCTTCATCGATGTCTAACTCTCGAGGAGGATGAGAGAGTCTTGAATGACTGCCATTCTGGCCCATCTGGCAATCATATATCTGGATATGCTACTAATCAAAAGATACTCCCTGCTAGTTATTTTTGGCCCTTGATCTTCAAGGATTGCATCCTTACTATTCGCAAATGCCATGAGTGCCAAATTTATCAACGTAAAATGCGCGCCCCACCCACTCACCTTCACCTTGTTATTACCATTGGTCCTTTTACCAAATGGGGCATTAACTATATGACATGTAACCCTTTTTTGGCTGGGGGGGCATGGTTATATTATCTTTTCCACGGATTACTTCACCAAATGGGCCGAAGCGATAACTACATTCTCTGTTGACAATAAAATGACGACCCAATTTCTATTCAATCACATTATTTCTAGGTTTGGAGTGCCTCAGGCCACTGTCACTGACCATGGCTCCTATTTTTGAGATTACATGATGGCTGAACTGACTTCGACGTTGGGCTTAAGCCATGATGGATCAACCCGGTATTACCCTTAGGCTAACAACTAAGTTAAAGCTATGAACAAGTCAAATTGGCATCTCATGCTCTTTTTCAGCTCTGTGGGCTTACCAAACCTCCACCAAAGATGAAACTAGATTCACACCATTCCAGCTAGTCTATGGTCTGGAAGAAACTTTACCGATTGAGTGTAAAATTCCCTCACTCAAGCTAGCTGTCGAAATTCTCCCTGAGACTTTGCCTCAAGAAGAGCACCTCTTGTAATTAGAATGATTGGATGAGACTCATCATCTTGCTGCTTTAGTCATTGAAGCACAGAGAAATGGGTCAAGTCCCATTTTGACCAGTCAATCTCTCCTTGAGCTTTTTCTAAGAGTGATTTGGTTTTACCATATGATCAAGCTAATGATAAGCTGGGGGTAGGTAAGTTTGAACCCATGTGGCATGGGCCCTACATTGTTAAACATGTGTTACAGAAAGGGGCCTATGAGTTGATTGATTATGAGGGCAATCCTTTAGACAAGCCCCGTAATGGGCTTTATCTCAAAAAGTACTATGCTCGAGTCATCTTGCATGGCTACTTTTGTACAATAGTGTGTTATTCATTTTTGTGCATTATGGTTTAGTGTGTTGTTTTTCAAGCAACTTTCCTACTTATTATGTCTTCGCTTGATTTGTAGATGTCTGTGACTCCCCACATTGGTTTCACTGATGGTGCTTGCCATAGTACCTTGAATCTACCATCCGCTGCATGGGCCATTTATGACCCCCATGGTGAGTTAATTAATCTTTAAGGTATTTTTCCAGGTCAAACAACTAATAATATTCCTGATTGTAGTGCAGTTATCGAATTATTGTCAAGAGCCATTGCTCTTGACATTCGAGAATTGGTTGTCAACCTTGATTCACAACTTGCCGTTCTTCAACTCAACTAACAATATTCTGTCAGAAACCCTCAGATATTGAGAACGCATTTGCATATTCGTCTATTGGAGAGAAATTTTGATTACATTACATATCATCTATTCATAGACATATGAATACATTCACAGATGCATTAGCTAATTATGTGTTGGATAGACATTTGCGAAATATGTGAAAAAAAAAACTTTTGTACCATAGTAAGCAGAAAATATAAAATATATGTATATGTATATGTATATGTATATGTATATATATATGTATGTCGACAATGTTTGAGTGTCATACATCAAGACCCCAAAACTAATATATGTGTTCAAGTACATTCGTGGCTTGCAGGCCTCAAAAATGTAAAATGTAATCCTATGGACTACTCGGCATGGTGATCATGATAGCACATTACTGCTTGTACTACACGAGTCAGCAGTCGGCGGATCCGGTCTGATGCCCCCACTGTGTGTCGCTAATACTGGTGTGAGATGTCACCCACCTGGGTATACTCTGGGATACCTCTAGTCAATCCCTCAAGGTTCCGCACAATTTTCTCCTCATTATCGACTCCTTCCTGATAAGGAGTGATATCAAACTATCGAGCAACATGCCTGGAAATCAGGGACATCCTAGTAGGTCGCTCTGGTCCCACATCTGCATTTGCAAAATTGAAATGTCATGAATGCATATATTTCAAAAACAATAAAAATTAAAAATTAAAATGGTTTTTGCTTACCTCCATCATCATAATCTTCTCACTTTGGGAGTGGCATATCTGAATCACTGCGGAAGTCAATACCGCTATAAGGACAATCCTCTATTATGATCAACTGACGTCTCAACCATGAAAGGAAGTTGGGCTTATATGACAAATGTTGGCCCCCAGTGATTCTAGCCATTAGTTCACTCCAATAGACCATCCGTGGGTCTCGTGGCAATGGTGGATTCACCTCAGAAATCTGGTAGTGAAATAGCAAGATCCGGTCCAAAAATAAGGTCACTAGAATGGAATCATATCCGAACTGCTTCAGATTTCCTGCCTTGGCTTTGGATAGATGGTGCTTCATGTTTGTCTTCATGGCTTCTACCTAGTTGAAGATAGTCGACGTCGTACAGTCTATAGCATATTGAAACTTGGACTTATTGGACTCATACTATGCTTGAGCCCCAACCACTCTATTTATGGTAAAAAAAACACTTTCAACACAAGATCCCGAACAATCATGATCTCTATCTTGTCGCTCTTTGATTTCAGTGCTTCCAGGAAATGTTCTATGAGCAACATGTTCACACTTGCCCCGATAGGCCTGGATCCGTAATGATTGATTGGTTCCCCTCTTTGGGATAGTCTAGTGATGAAATAGAATTAAGAAGTTTCCAATTCCAATTCTTGGTCCCAGATTACAAAAGCTTCCCAATTGGCATCCCAAAGGCTGATCAAATATTGCAGCAACTCGGGTTGAGCCCGAAGACCTGGTGTGAGGAAGAATTTGAGGAGCCCATAGTTCCTCAGGGCATTTAAACAGTTTGGGTCTGCCAATGCTTGTGTATCAATTGCCTCGTGCTCACGTTCCTTCCAATCAACCATTTTTCACTATGTTTTCCTTGCAAAAACCATAAAATCAAGTCAACATTCATCCTTGGCTAAAGAAATTTGGATCAAAGCAGAGAAATTTGGGCAAAAACTTGAATTTTTTGTGTTCATGGTGCCAGCATGACTGTTTTAAAAACAGTAGCGCTAACGATGCACTTGGTTGAGTTAATAACCCTCGATTGACGTATTTCCATGCCCGAAAATCATGCCGACCAACGGTGAAGTTTTTTTGCTAAGTTCTCCTCCATAAATCCAAAAAATGGTTAAATTAGGCAAAACAAGCATAAAAAAAAAGCTAAGGGTCTCAGATCTTATGTGCAACTGACGGATCATCGAATGGCCTCCTAGATTTGCCACAATTTGCTCCTGAAAATCTAGGGCACAAATGGGTGAAAGTTTCTCCACACAAAGTAAAAAGGTGAAATGGTAAAAATTATTTATTTTTTCCCTATTTTATTCATTTTTCATGAAATATTAGGGTTTAGAGGCATTTTTAACCTATTTTTACCTCAAGGATTGGATAATACATTTACCTTTTGTGCAGTGACAAGTGATAGATTGTTGATGATGGTACTGGAGTCACATTTAGGCTCTTTTCTCGACTCATAAAACTCAAATGAAAATATCGTCAAGTATTTTTCTCTTTTTGACTTGTTAAAGAGAATGAAAAGGGGGGGTCTTCTTTCGAGCTCCTTTTTGACTCTTTAAACATGAAAAGATTGCTGAGCTCTTGTCATTTTGAACTCATTAAAAGCTGCGAAACATCATTTACTCAGTATACGTTTACCCCTTTTTCGTGTTGGGATAAGCTATTTATGAAAAAGTTACTCCTTGACTAAAATGGTCAAGTGGTTCTCTCAAGTATCGTTTTCTACCTTTCGGGATCGAGAGACAGAAATGTACGAAAAGGGACCATGTGGAGTTTTCTTTTTGTGTCTTTTTCAAAGTCTCTAAACATGAAAAAGATACTGAGTTACACCTTTTTTGAACTCGTTAAAGCATTAAACGACATCGGATTCATCACCATGATGAACATGAGCTTCTCCTTCCTAGAGCTTATTAATATTACTAGGTCATATTCATTTGAAGGATGGAATTATAATGCAAGCACATGTTATCCCCTTCAAGATTTCAATTAAAAAATAATTGGGGTACCTACCATAAATGGTTGGGGGAAATGGGAAATTCTATTAGTTATGTCAGCAGCTCACTCTTGAACATGACACTTTCTGCTTCATGTCGGATTGGGATATCCTCACTTAATTGTTGACCTTCCCAGGTTGGGCCATTCATTATTGCCTTCCATTTGATCTCTGCCATGTCATCATGACCTCTGATCCTATGGATCCAAAAGCTGCCAAACTCCAGAGTCGTGTCACCGATATGTTCAAGAGTTGTCCTTCTATAGTTACACTCATTTCTGATTCTCTATATCATCTGAAATCATTGCATCCCTTTGTCTCATGTCGATGATGTGGGATACATCATGGCCCTCCTTTGACATGGTCACTTCCTATCGACTTCGACTCATTATCCAAGAAGTTGGTCGAGAGAAACCCTTCTAGTACCTTAGAGCTTGCATGCCCTAATGGCAAGTTCTTCACACTCGATGACAAGTTCACATCATTGGCTTTCGATCAGGTGATTTCACAGGTGTTCGACTTCAGTTCCTTTATTCACATTCCATGGATTGTGCTGCTAGTACCTTGAGAGCCATTGTCATTATTGGTGGTTCCTCACGTGCTTGTTAACTGTTCGCATCATTGACCGATAATCAAGCGACTTTCTAGCATGTTTGACTTCAATACATTTATTCGCATGTTAGAATGTGTACTTCGATCAGGTCGTGTTGATGCGCAAGATCCTTGGCTCAGATTACAGAAGTCTAGGTTGCAAGGCGATGTGACATGATCATGTTGATATACATGTCTCTTTCAGATGGATGGATGTGACCATACCATGAGTTGTCATATGTGATCCTTCTCATTATTGGATGGCTACAACCATGCCTTGCTTTTGATATGATCCTCCTTACTAGATGGTTGTGCCCATGCCTTAGATCCATTTACATGATCATTCTCTAGATGGTTGTGTCCATACCACCATTCATGTATCATTTGTCAGAATTTTCAGTGATGTATATGTATCTATGCTTTCTTGCAGGTTTTTTGATGATGGACTCTAGTTCCCCGCATCTACTTGTAAAGCATTTCACCCCTAACTCTAGTTCGGCCTTCATGGTTTAGGGGGAATTTGTTACACAATGTTTTGTCACTGTCCCTGTACTCCCCATTGCATGATCCTAGAGGACCTCTACAGTGAACCTTACATGCTTTCCCATCATGACGAAACTCCCATTATCTCTTTCTTGATGAACATAACAATTCCCTTTTGTATCATTTCCCAATGATCTTCCTTTTACCCCAATTTACAAGGCCGACGCAATCACCCATCCCTCACACCGAATTGTAGAGTTTTAAATCGGTCCTAGAATTGTATGGACAATTGAGCCTTTTTTCAGTCGTGCAGATCCTCTTTTGGAAAGTTTTTTAAATATGGAGTCGAAGCTTCTAGGTCTAGAAGCTTCATAATGAATCTGGTAACTGGTTAGGCTGGATGGAGCTGAGGAAGTCAATTTGGGCTCCTTTCCCTTATTAAGATGGAACAAACCCAAGAGATAAGGCCTCTCCCATGATAAGAGGAACCATATCCCCTCCATCCAAGCTATATAAACCCCTCCTTTTACAAGATAAACTTGTTTCAGTCTTAGTATTTTTGGAGTTTGAATAACCAACAAGATATCATATCTTGCAACCTTCTAGTTTATGTTTGTGGAGGGAGAATAATGTGTTTGGTTTGGTTTGAGACTAAAGGGAAGGAGCCTTAACTTCCATTATTGGGACTGTCCATTAGATGCTAGCGAAGGTGTGGGAAACTGGATATGTTGGAGGAGATCAACAACGTCAAGGAATTGGTTGTAATCTCTTTATGAACTTATATGAATACAACTATTGATTGATTTCTTACATTGAGTGTTATCTTACATTTGATGGCTTAATATTTCTTGACCTTTTAAGTAGGTTGAATACAATTTTTATGTTATCACGTTTGTTGTTGTTGTTTGTTTGCTTGTTTCAGTTATTCGAAGGAAGGAAACTAGAGATAGCTAGAGTAAGGAAGCAAGATCATCACCAAGTGGAATATTGTTCTAAGAGGTAGGCCCTCTTATTTGATTCTAGGTTAAGGAAGTTTTCCATAGATTGTTTGTTTGTGGCTAGACCTACTCTCTCGGGCTAGAGGAATTTTCTTTCTCGACATCGAGAATTTACCTACACCACAGGAAGCCTGGGCCATTTTTACCCCCTTGCATACGTTAGTCCTTTCAAATGGTGTGTGCATTAGATCTGCCACCTATAATAAGGCCAAATATGACGCAGTGATAGGTTTTTTAGTCGATGCCCTTGCTCATTGCATCCTTCATCTTCATGTTCATTTAGATTCCTTGCTACTTGTCATGCAATTGAATGGTGTGTATCATGTGCATAACCAAGTCCTATTTAGAAAATATCCACGAGTGAAGCCATTAGTACGTGAATTTGAAACCATTACATTCAATCATGTACCTAGAGCCCAAAATCACTATGTAGATACCACTGTAAATAACATTCTATATTGGCATTTATCACATGTATACCTCAAAATATAACCACACAAATGGCGAACCATCATCGTCATATAAAATGCATACTCATATTATCTATCATAAAAGTGTTTGGAGCCATAACTCTAATTACATCCAACATGTCGATAGCATGTTACCAAAATCAAAATCAAAGGGACCCACATGTCCCTACATCTAGTCACTGTCCCATGGATCTCATGCTAAAGGCTCTGCTCCACCTACACGTAGATCATGTACTACCTGACCTGCCATCGCCACAGGCCGCACGATACCTCACCACTATGAGGGAAGACCAATGCACTCATCTGTGTACTGATCCTCTAATTCATGCCATCCGCACTCTAAAACCCTGATCAAGAGTACATCAAACCTACGATGCAAATCTGCAAGCAGCACAGTATCCTCTGGACCCTGTTGTGACGATGATGTCCCTCGATCTGCCACCCCAGGCACTGTGGCTCAGCCTGCATATCCTGCCGACTTCACTGGTGCTATGTCTACATACAACATATTTCACACTCAATACCATATACATGTGACATAAATATAAAATTCACCATAAAACATAGCAAATTAACACTTACCATCTGGTCCCCATGCTCACCTGGGCGGAAGTGGCAAGTCAGGATCCCCCTGATAGTTCATCCCACTATAAGGGTAGTCATCAATGTAAAGAGGAATCTGGTCCCAGTGTGCAAAAAACTAGGGTCGGAACACCTGTCTGACTTCCCCTCCTCCTCCTCGCCATAGTAGCTGCCCCCAGTGGTGCATCCTTGGCTCCTGTGGGCCCCCATCCCAGATCTGTACATGAGGACAGATAGTGGGTATCTTCTCAAAGAAGAACGCACATAGTATTGTACCAAAAGCACAGTCACGATTCACCTATCTGGACTATAAAGACTCAACTGTAGTTTCACCGACGACAACATCATCTGGGCCCACCCATAGTAGGTCCCGGCCAGAACACTATCAACTAACATGATCTTCCCTCCAGTGATGTGGTGGAATGCTTGACTACCCAAGACCCATAGCATAACTGTGACAATAGTCTATGTCTCTAACCTATTTAGATCCACAAGCGAGATAGTCGTGCCCTTGACACAAACACCCCATCGACAATGGCACTCCACGAACTTAGTAATGTTCCTCCCACGAGGTAACACCGGATGAATATCCCCCACCACTCCAAGGGGAGGAAGACCGGTCAAGAAGTAAATATCCTGTAATGTGAGCTCAATCTTGCGTCCCTACATAACAAAGATCTCCTGGTCTGGATCCCAATAGCTCACAATTCTTGATAGCAAGGGCTCACCTTCCCTCATAGGTGGATTCTCTACCAACTTGAGAACCCCATAACAAGCCAATGCCCCTCAAACCACCTGATCCCCTTGGATCTTGGATCAAAGAGTGTCGAAGTCTTGTTCACGCCAGTTGATTTTAAGCTCTTCCATATCTGCAAAACACCACATGTCTTGTCAGTTCATAATAGAAGACAACCAACCACAGTGATAAACCTGCAACCCCCACTAGGCCAGTAGACCAACCATTCCTCCAGCCACAAATTGTAGTTTTCAGCCTAGAAAGTGTGAGCTCATAGGTTTCCAGCTATTTCTTGTGAGCTAGATCACACTTTTGGACCCAGAAAGTGTGATGTGACCATGAGCAAGGGCAAGGTTCTCTCAGGGAGATTCTAGGGGCCAAAAATCATGAAATAAACCATTAAAATTGAAGACATGAGTAAGGCCACCCACCTGAAAGTCACAGATCCTGATTCCAATGGTTGGTTTGTCTGCTACGATCTCCATAAGATTTAGGGGCCTTTTCCTCCTCTCCAAATTCACCTAAGCTCACTTAGAAAATGAATCCAAATTGGAGGGAAAATGCCCTTTTATAGGAAAACCCACAGTTTTTCTATCACCCATTGCGACTAGACCATAGCTCAGTTTGATGAACCATCAACACCATTGGAAATCTCTCACCAAGCTCTATAATGGGTCTTCCTCAGTTTTTGATGAATTGAGTCTTCACTAGGAAGCCGTTTTTCCAAGAAGGGTCACTTCCTCACCTCTTAAAATTGAATTTCATCATAAAGCGACACTGGTACTTTGAGGTCCACCTCCTCTCAATACTTGTTGTACCATATGTCAATCTTCATCATGAGTAACCATCATTTACTCATGTTTTAATGGTCCTCATTGGGCCCAATCTGTGTGGCAGTGTCATCGAGTCACCCTTGTTCAGAGAATCTGCGATGAGTCACCCTTGCATTCTTGGAGTCTATTTCATGTCATAGAATTCCATCCATATTTGCATATCTTTCATCTTGTGTTGCCCATTTTGGCCTCTAGTCATACTCTCCCCATCCCCTTCGGAGTTGAGTCAGTTGCTGGTAGGTCAACCATGCACTTTATGCTCTGAAAAGGGAAATCATATGTTTGTCCCTCAGTCCCCTTTACCATTATCCCTAGTGTCAGTTCATCAGTCACATTACTGTTTTCCCTCATGCTTTAGCCGAGGATCCTCATTACCTCATCTATTGTGAGCCCTATTCTGTCGACATTAGCTCATTTATTGTAGAAGAATGAACTAGAGGGCGATGTATCTTGGTTCCAGCTTCCACTCTTGTTCGACACCTTGGATCGAGCAGAGGGTCTCATTATTTCCCTTTGATTTGGTCTTTTCATGTTCGTGATCCATACACTTGATGGTCCAGCAATACAGTAGATTGTACCAGTGATTCTCGGGCATGTGTGAGATGTTTCAGACCTCATGAGGGGGTGGCCCTTTAGGTAGCCCCCCACATGCATGAAAGCATATCTACTATGCTAAAACGTTAGATGCAGTTCTACAGAGTTGATGGGTTTGGTTCCTGCTGATTGCAATATTCATAGCATGGATGTCTCCTGCAGATGATCCATTCAGTTTTGCAGAACCCCTCCTTGTTCGACAGGGCTTATTTGGTTGTTCTACCCTCCCTCCCACCCATTTTTTAAGGGAAGGGGAATTGTATCTCATGTACTCAGATATTATTGTATTCAGTCATGGCTCATATTTTTACCAGGTGCATTATGTATATGGGACATTATATTATTTTTTGGCTCTGTTATGCTAGCGTGCAATGTACCATTCAGCATGTACTTTATCGCTCAGTTTCATATTTCTGGGCGAACCAATATTTTTGTACTAAGTTATCTTGGTAGGTATGGGTATGCCTCCCCTGCGTCATTGAGGTCTACTACCACAACAAAAAAGTAGACTTGAATTAGTCTCACCCCCTCTATCACTATCCTCTCTCAGCTTCAACTTAATTGGTCTCTCTCTCTCTCTCTCCTTGACTCCCCTGTGTTGTCTAGTGATTGTGTCTTTACAATGTACTTCGGTCATACGTTTTATTCCTAACACTTGTACATTGGCGGTCAATCTGTTATCATCTAAAAATTGATCATCTAGCCTAATTTACTAGATGGATCAAAGTACACCATGTAAAGCCAATTTTACCATAGTAAAATTGCTTTCAGTGTGAGAAATTACCTAATAAACCACCTTTATTAAGTAATTTATAGTTAAACCCATGAAGAATAATTAAATAAATCGCTATTTATTTGATTTTATTCTAGGAATAATTAATTAAACCATTGTTTTATTATTATTTCTTGTTAAATTTGACCAAAAAATAAATAGGTAAATCATTATTTATCTTATTTTTCTCTAAGAATAACTAATTAATCATTAATTAATTACTATCCTTTGTTAAGTTTGACTATATCCCTTAGGAATAATTAAAAAAAACATTATTTGTTTATTATTCCTTAACTAATTCCTTGAAATAATAAGTAAATCATTTATTTATTTATTATTTCTAAATAAAAGTTAAAATATCTTTTCCCTCCTAAACAAATACAATAAAATATTCCAAGTGGTAATTCCAAGAATGGGATCAATAATATTTTATTATTGCTCATTATTCGAGGATAACTCAATATTTTGTTATAAATAGGAGGGTTTTCCATTCATTATTCACTTTTGATTATTTTCATTGTTGCACACAATATTTTTTCTGGGTTTATGCATTATAGAGTAGAGAGACTCTGCAGAAGCTGAAAACGTTTGAGGATTGCCAATAACCCATCCCATAGAGGGGGACTGGTAACATATATTTGTTCCCTTCATAGCTGTTATTATAAAATTATTCTTTACATATTTGGTTTCCATTGGATAATTGGTGTTATTACTCTTTCTTTCACTGTTTAACTATGATCATAGCATAGATCATCATTTTGGTAGGTTTGTTTCTATCAATAGTTGGAGATCTACAATGTTAAGCAGTCATCTCTATTGTTGAGATATTTTGTCATCCATGATCTTAGGTGGGTTCTTTTCGTACATCGTTGAGAAGAAAACACTACAATAGTTGGTTGAACCTATGATTAAAAGTAAATAAATTAATATTTAATATTAATTGATTAACATTGCTAAGGAAGAGATAGGCTTATAGATCCTTGGTCTAAGGGAGCTTGCTTTCCTTGAGAGCATAATCTAGCCCTAATTTGATTATTGGCAGTTAGTGAATGAGATAAGACTAGGGTAAAGAATGTTTTGTGCCATATGAAGTAATGGATCAACTTGAATTAAAGTCTAAAAAAACCTCCTGTTAGAAGAAGCCATCTAATATAATTAAGTGATGCAACTTGTCAAGAGCTACAAGTTGGTAGAAGATATATGACATTGGATTGATTACAAAGAGAGGCAGGTAGTGATCGTTCCCCTCTCCCTATCTTATATCAATGAGACAACACAATGAAGAGGCAAGTCGAGCTCTACCAGCATAGACAGAGAGAATGATATGTATACACATATAGAAAAGGACCACATGGGATTTGTGGAGTCGCTCTAGTTTTCTTTATCACTTTAACTCTCTATTGAGAGGCATTCAATACTGATTTTGTGTAGTGTGTAGTTATGGGGCATGGTATAATTGACTAGGTAGTGTTGGAGTTGGTTATTGAGCTTATAACATGGACTTGATACTTTTTGACCTTGGGTTTGCGGTCTGTGACCTTGGGTGTCAATCCTTGTGACTATGTTTAAGACCATGGAGCTCCCTGTATAAACTTGTGTGGTATGTATGGAGCTTAATCAATGACCAAAACCATGGTGTAAATTTACCTTATGTAAGCATTTCCTCAGACTCTCGATTGGCTTAGGGGTGGTCAACTGTAAGAAAGTTTGTAGTGTAGCTGGCCTATGGTTGGGTGGAGAGTGGAATTCCCTCCTCGAGCTATGAGCTAATCTGACTCACTAAGACAAGAATGATGAGTTATGCATATATGGTTTCTAAATGATGATTATGCTTAACATGATAGTGACTACTATATGATTATTTATGTTTCAAGATTGAATTCATGAATCTCTATATATTTCTAGTTGGGTAACCACCTTAATTTTCTATGGTGGTAATGAATTCTTGAATTTTATATTGAATGATATTTTTTGGATTGCAGAATAAATTACATGATTGTAACAAATCATTTGAAGTCATTCAGTTAACCTATGAATTTATGAGCTCTTAGTTATTTTAAATGTTTATGATTTGGGCAACTTACTTTTATACTCAATATTGTTAGTTGTCTTACATTTTTTGAGATTTATTTATGTGTTGGAGCTTAATTAAATACCTAGGAAGAACTGATGGTCACTTAGAACATGGGTGGCATGATAAATTATATGAGCTTATGCATGCACGCACGCACACATAGATATTGTAATTTTCTGAGACACTGTTCAGGCAAAATCTTTACCGTTATTGTGTAAACATGTAGTTGGCATGTATTCTTGATAAGAATTGAGAATTCCTATCTAACTAAAGAAACTATTTAATCTACAATAACTAGCCAGGCTAGAGTGCCTAAACTAGTGTAGTTTGGCCTTTGGAGACATGCTCTTATTTTTTCTAGATGTAATGAAAATCAAGTCCTACTGATTCTCTTCTTATTACTCTAGACATGGCTCAATACCTATGAAGGTTATTCTCGGGATATATGGGAAACTGAGATCTATTTTCACCTTTGAACTCTTTCAGACATGGCACAACATCTTTAATAGCCTATTCTTCAGACTTGAATCTTATCTCAGTAACTTGGTGTCTTAGTAGAGACACTTGTTCTTCAAGAAATTTTGGTAAATTCCCTTGAGTTTACTTCTTTACAAGCTTTAGCAGCGATATGAAACTCATTATGGATTGAGTTCCCCACTTAATGTACTTTGTATATGGGCCAAATACTTTCTCATCTCCCAAGTGACATTTTTATTCGAATACTCGAGGTGGTGGATTTAACATCTCATTCATGGATGTATCTGATGATATGGGAATCCAGATAGAAAATGCATGAACTCATTAGAAATAGTCTAGATTTAGTTTAGACTAGATTTAGTGATAAGTGTATTTTATAACTGAACATCTGGGTGGGCCCAACATTGGCATTTCACTTCTTCAAGGACCAAATTTTCTCATGATTTCGAAACTGCATTAGGGATCTAGGGGATCTAGATGTGGATGAGGCTATTTTCATTTTAGATGTCTTGGATAAGGTAGTGACCAATTTTTTTCTTTTTGCATAACATCTAGGGAATAAAGATATGGGGCTGATAAGAACTGCACCCTTTTGTAGCCCCATAATATCCTAAGGTCGAGGGTGTGTCAATGGTGAATAACGACATGAACACTTGGATTTCTCTATGCCTATATATAACATAAATTTGCTACAAATTATAATGTAAGGGACTATGGTGGACCTCATAACCTATGTTGATGCGGTAGTGCCGTGTGGTCCTAATAAAGACCACATGATGGCCACGTAGGAACTCATGAGGATGTGGACCCCATATTATGTTGATGTCACAACGTCACATAGGAAAAACATGAGCCATGGGGCAGATCTTTGCTCATGTGGCCACACATAACTAATTAAACTTTAAATGGACATAACTTTCAATCCGAGAGTCAGATTTAGACAAATTTATATGATTGGAAACTCTCAATAGAGTTGAATGCAATGGTGGTAATTGATTTGTGTTTTGATGAAGCTGGAAGAAAAGGATTTCTATAACACCATATTCATAAAAAATCTTAGAGTTCAGGTTAAAGTCATAGGTAACACCTTCCATAACCCAAGAAGGTACAAGGGGGTGGGAGAGAGTGTTATATAAGCAATTATTTCATTTCTTAAATCCAATCATAAAAACAGAATGTGTTTTACCTTGGTCTACCGCTAGGAAAGTTAGACCAATGACAAAACTAAGTATTTTAAGAATCCAAAACTTGAAAAACTCTTTAAATATCAAATTACACCATGTTTGTTGTGAGGCATATAGCCATATGAACTAAAAATAGAAGAGAAACATGGAAAATGAGTAAAAGGAAAGTAAATAGAAACCATTGTGCAGTCTTTGGGGAGTCTAATTCCTCTCTTAAAATTGTTTTTTGTTGCTTCCTAGTGAGAATCTTGGGTCTACAGGGAGGCCCAAATGAACATTATTCTAGTGCAACTGTCTATCCCAACCATGCATAGAGAACTAAGTTCATCAAGAATAGGGAGGATCTCATCCTTATATTCATTACAGTCTAGAACAACCCTTCCCAACATCATATTTATGTGCCAATAAATATCCACATTGTTCATATACTAAAACAAGCATGGTACAACCATAGGTGTGCCCAACATCACCCAATTAGTGATTTTGCTTGCCACCTGAATAATAGTTAAGTAGTTGATGAGCCTCATCATTGGGTAATTATATGGGCCTTAATTGGCCTTAATTCACCTCCTAGCTTAGTCAAACCAACTATTCTCACAACTTATTGCATACTTTTGATTATATTTGTTTATGAGATGAGTTAGAGTTAGAGTTGGATATTTTGCTTTCTGGTCTAATGTGCATGTAATGCAGGAATAAAGGATAAAAGCAAGGAAAAATACAGGAATAAAGGAATAAAGGGTAAAACCAAGGAACTGTGGCAAAGACCTTGGTAAAAAATTGAATTGGGCAAGGGAGAGTAATTATAGGAGGTAAATCCTCCTCATTTACTACCCATCCATTCAAAAATTGCTCCATCAGCTCGAAGTGCAAACAACCATCACTTTAAAGACTAGAAGATAGTCGAGCAAGTGAAAGTGATAGAAACCAGTTTATCTTGAGTGGGGAGCCTAGCCTTCCTAATTCGAAGGAAGTCATTGGAGACTTCAGATTTATAAATAGAGAGGCTTAGGACCTCAGTAGGATTCAAATTTTTATTGTAAAACTCTACTTTATTTCCGAGCTACAAGACTTGTGACAGTTTGTTATGTAATACATGGTTTTGATAATGAGAATTAGTTTCATTTTAAGCCAGCTCTGAGTTAGCTCAGAGGGTTGAATCTCTTGGGTTAGGGCCCAACCCAAGTAGCCAAAGCTCCTCTTTATTGTACATGTATGCTAGCATAGATTTCTGGTTCCGTTCATTTGCTTAAGTAGTTTCACTTTAATTACAAAAGTATAGAATATATTTATGGTTTAATTGTTCATTTGCTTTAGTAGCTGCATTCCGCTTACAGTAGTGTAGAGTAGATTTGTTGTACTTTCGTTTACTACCATTTGTGCCTTCTTTCAATTCATAGGTTAGCTAGGAGGAAAAGATCACAATAAGGTTGTGTGCAGGTGTCTCGGCCTCATCTCCTCTCTTTAGGACCATGACTTGAGGAAGAGACCCTTCAACAACACCAAAAACATAGGTTTCTAGTTCTTGCATGTGCCATGGAGTTTGTAGTTTGATGTAGTTACTTGTCCACCCTCACAGGTTTTTCTGTCATTTTTCATTTGAAACTGCCTTCAACATGTTCTTCATGTATCGTTTCATTACCGTCTGATCCACAACAAACCTTCCCAATCACCGTTTGATTCATTTTTTTATCCAACTTCCACCTCATATAAAGTCTTTCACTTACTTTATGTGCTTTAAGTCTCCACAGTCGATCTGCCTCACTTGATCTGACAGCTATCGCATCACCTGATCACCAACTAGCTTGGTCGATCTCCACCGTTGATCTGTCTAGCCTGATCCGATGGTTATCACACAATCTCACATGGATTATTGCATGACTGTTATTCACTCGAGAGCACGAGAGAATAGTGGTTTTATCATGCTACGTGTTGTGCAGTTAGGCTAATCACGTGAAATTTCAAAATACAGCTTACAACCTTGAAGGCGCATAGGAAACTACATACAGCCTTCGAAACCCGCTCCATCATTTCTGCACGTTTCCTTTACCCGCGATACGATATTTTCCATCCATCCTCCGATTAATCATATCTGTCCATCTCTTGACTTAATCTCCATGATAAGATCTCTGTCGTTCATCTTGTTCATTTGTCTGGTTCATCCATCTATCCACTTAACATCCACGATAAGATCTCAGCCGTTCATCCTGTGCATTCACCTATTCATCCATCTAGTCACTTAAGCCTTCATGATAAGATCTTCGTTGTTCCTCTTCTATTCGTTGGCTGATCTAATGGTTCTTATGCACTACTGCTTCCTTACGTCCTCCTTTCATTGATTTCAACCTCCGATTACTCTTCCGCTTGAAAATTGATTTAGCTTAAGTTTCTTTGCTTACACCTTAGTATAGTTGGATGCTCTTTACCTCTGCAACTTAGATAGCAACATTAGGTTAGTGATTGATTTAGCAATTTTTCTTAGCTTAGCTGTTTAATTGGTTAATTAGGTTATGGTGTGGTTTAGCATTACATGAAGTTTTCTTCATTACTGCAGCATAGTAGCTTTCTCTTAGAATAGATTTTCTCTTCTTCTATCAAATAATTAAGCTTCTTCTGACCTTATAGAAGTCTGGCTTGGAACCCCTGGGGTCTCTTGCTAGATGAGCATTGACAATAGGCAATACCTTCACTTTTACTTGTGCATATAGCACTGTCACCTCCAAGTTTGTATGAACCCCAGGTTGATAACTAAAGCTGGTAACCCTGGGAGTTGCAACATTTTTGTTGCAATACCAAGGCTCATTACTTTTTGGCACCATTGCCGGGGAGGTGTCTAAGTAGAATGTGATTACTACTTTCTTTTATTTCTAGTCTCCAAATTTCTTCCATTAGTTTATTTCTGCAACAGTAATCTAGTTTCTTCCTTTCTTTCAGTTTTCATTATCTGCTTTTATTTCTATTCTGCAAGTAGAGTTTCAACTCAGCAAGCAGTTTCTTTGTTAGTAGCTTCCTTTATTTCATTTGTCATTATCTTCTTTCCTTTTCATTCTGCAAGTATAATTTCAATTCAACAAGTAATTTTTCTTGTTAATGGTTTTTCATTCAATTAACAATTTCCTTTCTGCAAAGTACTTTCCAGCTTAAAGAAAAAAAAAATTCTTACAAAAACCAACTCAAAAACATTTCCTTTCATGCCTCGTAGGAATAGAGACAATTCAGGGAAATTCTTGTCAAATACTACGACTGCATCCAACAATCAACCTTCTCTCTTCTTCAGTGACGGTGAATTGGAAGAACCTTTAGGTGAGCAACCTTACATATTTGAGGAACCTACAGGGGAAGAAGAAGAGGAAAAACCCATTCCTACTGAACCAATGGATGAAAACCGAAATGACAGAGGAAATAGAGAGAGAATTGTGGGTGCCTTCCCCATTAGGGAAACCAATGGGGACACTAAGATGAAAAATATAAGCCCCTCTGCGCTACCTCATTTCCATGGCCTGTCCACAGAGGACCCGAAAACTTTCCTATTTGAGTTTGTTGTTATATGCTGAACCTATGACTATACAGATGATGAGAAAAAGTTAAAACTGTTTCCATATACCCTCAAGGATGCAACATTATGTTGGTTCATGGGTTTACCTAGAGATAACATCACAAATTGGGCTCAGATGCAACATGATTTTAACAACAAATATAGGAATTACTGTAGGTCAAAGGACACTAAAGAAGAGATTTTTAGGATGACCATAGGCTAGGATGAATCCTTAGAAGATTATGAAGAAAAATTCCAGCTCAGTTATAAAAGGTCTAGGTGCACACTTGACCCCGAGTCACTAAAGCTAGCCCTTCTTAGAGGAGTAAGGGAGGATCTTCTAGATACCTTACATATGATAGAAGGAGGAGATATCTACCAATTACCCTATGATGATATTAAGACCATATTTAGAAACCATTCTAGGGCAACTAGGAAAAAGGGTAGGGGTAGTCAACCTGTTGCCAGTACATCATCCTCCAACTCATCCATTAAGGGTGAAATTGGAAATATGTTGGAAGTGCTGGGTTGTGTTATATTCTTTCCACGACTAACCCATGTAGTGAATCGGGGGGACAGAGCCCCCCTTTCATTGCGCCGATTGCACAGCGGGGGGGTTTGAGGGGGGTGGGTAGCGCCCCCTCTACGGTCGGGAAAATTTTTTTTGGACCCTATATTAAGTTGAGCGAACCTACCTATGGTTTTCGGTCCATGGTATTGGATGCTTCGGCATGTATAAATATGTATTGTAACATTGAAAGGAATATAATGAAAAATCAAGCTGGTAGTCCCGGTTTTGGGATCCAGGGGAAAATCTCTGTGTATATGTGTTTTATGTGTTATGCTCTCGCATTGTTTATTTTTCTGTGATTTAGAATTTGTATGCAGGTAATTTCAGTACGGGGTTAAAACCTACATTTGGTATCAGAGTTGTTTTGGCTTCAAGGGGATGCCTTTGTTGCTGAGGTGTTTCGCTCGGGCTTGTGGTAGACCCTGTTCAGTGGGAGATCTGTGAGATTGATTCTGGTGGTGAAAGAATATGGCAAGTAGCGGAAAGATAGAGATCGAGAAGTTCAATGGTCAGAGTTTTGAGTTGTGGAAACTCAAGATGGAGGATCTGTTGGTGGATAAAGATCAGTGGATCGCGGTAGATCCAGTTACTAAAACAACGAGAGTGACCGATGAAGAATGGAAGAAGTTGGATCGGAAGGAAAAGAGCACAATACGGTTGTGTGTCTCAGATTCAGTATTGTTGAATGTATCAGGGGAAGCTATAGTGAAGGCTTTGTGGGACAAGTTAGGCACTTTGTACCAATCTAAGTCTCTGGTGAATAAACTGTTCCTGCAGAAAAAGCTTTATAACCTGAGGATGAAAGATGGAGACTCAGTGACAGAGCATCTGAACGCATTTAATACTGTGGTAAGTCTATTAGCATCTGTTGATATTAAAATTTTAGATGAAGATAAGTGCATCAGTTTGTTGTGTTCTCTACCAGATTCATGGGATAGTCTGGTTATTGCAATAGGTAGCAATGCAACTGCTTTGCAGTTTGATGAAATAGTCTCAGCCTTGCTAACGGAGGAGATGAGATGGAAAAATATGGAGAGCCAGAACGGTGATGCCTTGTCTGTACGAGGACGATCCCATAATAGAAACAAAAATAAGTCATCGAGTGGGAGATCTAAATCTAGAGGGAGATCTAAATCTCCAGGAAAACCTGTAAAGGTTGTGTGCTGGAAATGCGGAAAGGAAGGGCACTTCAAAAGGGATTGTAAATCTAAAGCTCCTGATAAAGGAAAGGGATCTGATGATGCTCCTTCTGCAGAGGCGAAAACCACCTCAGATGAAGGTGGGGATGTGTACTTGGCTTCTTCAAGTACACATGTAGATCATGAGGCATGGTTGATTGACTTAGGTGCATCCTTTCACTTCACTCCCCATAGAGAGTGGTTCTATGAGTATCATAAATACGATGGTGGTGATGTCTTCTTAGGAGATGATAGGAAGGCTAGAATCATTGGTCACAGAAAAGTAAAGTTGAAGTTGCAAGGTGGAAGGGTTAGAACACTTCCGGGTGTTCTGCATATTCCTGCATTGGCCAGAAATCTGATTTCTGTAAGCAAGTTGGATGATGCAGGTGTAAAAACAGTGTTCGAGAAGGATACCTGTAAGATGGTTCGGGGAGCACTGGTATTGATGCGGGGAGTTCGGATTGGAACTCTGTACAAGCTGCAAGGTAGCACTGTTGTTGATGGATGCAACAATTCTGTGGTTCCCGAAAGTGGAGTTGAAAATCTAGTGGTCTCTGGAGAGAAGACCATGTTGTGGCATCAAAGGCTTGGACATATTGGAGAGAAGGGCCTTTGAATACTTCATGGTAAAGGTATGGTAGAAGGTATGAGTAATAGCTCTCTGGATTTTGATTTCTGTGAAAATTGTGTATATGGGAAGCAGAATCGGGTGAGTTTCCCCTCTGGTGCTAAGAGGGCGAAATAGATATTAGAGCTTGTGCACAGTGATGTGCTTGGACCTATGAAGGTTCCATCACTAGGTAAGTCTGTGTACTATGTATCATTTATAGATGACTTCTCAAGGAATACATGGATATATTTCCTTAAGAAGAAATCTGAAGTCTTTGACAGGTTTAAAGAATTTAAGGCTCTGGTGGAAAATCAGACAGAGAAGAAGATAAAGGTGTTGAGGACAGATAATGGTGGAGAGTTTGCAGCAAGGAATTTGAAGAATTTTGTAAGAAGTGTGGTATAGCATGGCAGAAGACTAATCCATATACACCTCAGTAAAATGGAGTCGCAGAAAGAATGAACAAGACATTGATGGAAAGGGCATAAGCATGCTCAGCGGTGCCGGGTTAGGATAGGAATTTTGGGCAGAGGCGATAGATACTGCATGTTACTTGGTCAATAGGTCACCTTCATCAGCGTTGGAGGATAAGACTCCACAAGAAGTATGGACTGGTAAGAAACCTTCTCTTTCACATCTGAGGGTATTTGGATGTGAGGCATATGTACATGTTCCAAAGGAGAAACGAACCAATTTGGATAGTAAATCTGAAAAGTGCATCTTTATTGGGTATAAGGATGGTTTAAAGGGTTATAAGCTTTGGAACCCAGTAACAAGGAAGGTTGTGTACAGCCGAGATGTGGTGTTCAGAGAGGTGAAAGATGTTATTAAACATGAAATCCAACCAAAGGAACTTGAGAAGATAGAGTTTGAGCTAAAGGAGGATGAATCAGACTCTACAACAGAGAAGGAATCAGAAGATGAAGAGCCACAAACTCCAGTTGTGAGAAGATCAGTTCGAGAAAGAAGGCAGCCAGAAAGGTATATTACTTCTACTTTCTGTTCAAATTTTGCTTTGTCTGTTACTGATGATGATCCCAGAACTGTGAAGGAAGCAGTAGATTCAGAGGATGGAAAACTCTCGAAAGAGGCCATGGTTGATGAAATGGCATCTTTGCACAAAAATGAGGCTTGGGATCTGGTGGAGTTGCCGACTGGAAGGAAACCCATTGGCAGCAAATGGGTTTTCAAAAAGAAGACAAATGTATAAGGGAAGGTGGAGAAATACAAAGCTCAGTTGGTAGCAAAAGGATATTCCCAAGTGCTGGGAATTGATTTTGGTGATATTTTTTCTCCTGTTGCCAAGGTAACTTCTATTAGATTACTTTTATCTGTTGCTGCTGCTTTTGATTTTGAGGTAGAATAGATGGATGTGAAGACAACATTTCTTCATAGGGATTTGGAAGAGGAAATCTACATGAATCAACCTGAAGGCTTTGCGAGGAAGGGTAAGAAAGAACTGGTATGCAAGTTAAAGAAGTATTTGTATGGGTTAAACAGTCACCAAGGATGTGGTATCAGAAATTTGATACATTTATACGGGGACTTGGCTTCACTAGAAGCAAAGCAGATCACTATGTGTATTTTAAATTAATTGGTGACCATGTTATTTATTTGGTCTTGTATGTGGATGATATGTTGCTGGTTGGAAATGACAAAGAAATTATCCAGGATTTGAAGACCCAATTGTCCTCCAAATTCGACATGAAAGATCTTGGTGCTGCAAAGTATATTTTGGGCATGGAAATTAAAAGAGATCGGGCAAAGAGGAAGCTTTGGTTAAACCAGAGGAAGTATGTCGAGACAATACTGCAGAGGTTTAATATGCAGGATAGTAAACCGGTAAAGGTTCCTATTCCTGTAGGTGTGAGGTTATCTGCTGAACAGTGTCCCAAGACACAAGAAGAGGAAGAGGACATGTCCCATGTTCCATATGCAAGTGCAGTCGGTAGCCTGATGTATGCAATGGTCTGTACTAGACCAGACATTGCACATGTAGTGGGAGTATTGAGCAGGTTTATGTCAAAACTAGGGAAGGAGCACTGGACAACAGTGAAGCGGGTTTTCAGGTATTTGCGTGGCACTAGTGATTATGGTTTGTGCTACCAAGGAAGACCAGGATTGGACAGAGTGTTGGATATTTGTGGCTTTGTTGATGCAGACTGGGTTGGAGATCTGGATCAGAGAAGATCTACAAGTGGGTATGTGTTTAACCTATTTGGAGGTGCAGTCAGTTGGATGAGTAAGAAACGATCTGTAGTGGCACTATCAACTACAGAGGCAGAATACATGGCAGCCACTCATGCAAGCAAGGAAGCAGTTTGGTTGCAGAGATTGTGTTCAAGTATGGGGTTAGGACAGGGAGCTATAAGGATAGACTGTGACAGCCAAAGTGCAATTTTCTTGGCAAAGAACCCTGCTTATCATTCAAAGACAAAGCACATTGATGTTCAGTATCACTTTGTGAGGGATATGATAGAAGACAAAAAGGTGTTGCTGGTAAAGGTGGACACTTTGAAGAATACTGCAGATGCATTGACAAAATCTATGAGCTCTGAGAAGTTCCCTTGGTGTAGAGAAACAATGGGCATTTCAGGGCTGAGAAAATGACTAAGCTCTCCTGTGGCCCTGTGTGGAAAGAAAACAACAAGTGGGAGATTGTTGGGTTGTGTTATATTCTTTCCACGACTAACCCACGTAGTGAACCGGGGGTTAGAGGGGGGGCGAAGCCCCCCCTTCGTTGCGCCGATTGCACAACGGGGGGGTCATAGGGGGGGCGGGTAGCCCCGCTCTACAAGGTCCGGGGCAATGCCCCGGGAAATTTTTTTTTGGACCCTATATTAGGTTGGGAGAACCTACCTATGGTTTTTGGTCCATGATTTTGGACGTGATGGTTTTCGGTCCATGGTATTGGATGCTTCGGCATGTATAAATATGTATTGTAACATCGAAAGGAATATAATGAAAAATCAAGCTGGTAGTCCCGGTTTTGGGATCCAGGGGAAAATCTCTGTGTATATGTGTTTGATGTGTTATGCTCTCACATTGTTTATTTTTCTGTGATTTAGAATTCGTATGCAGGTAATTTCTGTACGGGGTTAAAACCTACAGGAAGAATTCAAAAGTGATATGCTACAAACCCTTGCCTTGCAATTGGACACCATGAACATCAAAAGGAAGCAAGAGGAAGTAGAGAGAGCTTTGTCCATCTTTTGTCCTAGATACACCAGGAGGCATCCTAGGAATGAATTTCCATTGAACTATATTAAGATTTGCTCAGTCTGTGAAGAAAACCACTCCACAGACAAGTGCCCTTCTTTACCTGAACTTAAAGCTGTATATCAAGGAGATGAAAGAGTCACTGAGTAGCTTTTCTACATCAACCAAAGGAGGCCTCCTAGGCCTAGACCATACCAGTAGGGTATGCAAGGGTCATCCCATGCATATTACAACCCCAACCAAACCACAAATATACCTTCTTGGGGACCCCCTGCTCATCCTTCTTGGTCTACACCCCCTCCTTGGTCCTATGCATCTCAGTATCATTCCCAGCCAGCCAGCCAATCATTTCAACCTTATGTTCAGCCACAACCTTAGTGGAATACACCACTCCAGGGGTGGAGGCCCCAATTCAACAATGTTCCAGCCTTATTGCCTCCACCACCTACCCAACCACAACTCCTGCACTCTGCTCCACCTAAGCAACCCCATATGCCTGCCCAACCAAATCTAAACCCAAACAATAGGCAGGCTCAACAAGTCTACAATGGAGAGACATCATACCTAGCTTATGATGTAGAAATCTAGGAGATCAACCTAAGATCTGGGAGAATTCTCCCTGATAACCAACCTCCCTCTCCAAATAGGGAGGTTGAGGAAGAAAGAGAGGAAATAAAACTTAAAGTAAATCCACCCTTTCCTAAAATATTATCCCAACCACTCCAGTCTACCCCAGAAGAAACTAAACTTCTGGGAGAATTGAAAAATCTTTGTGTAAAGATCCCCCTTCTCTAGGCAATCAAAGATGTTTCCATTTACAATAGGTTGATTAAGGAGAAGTGCTTCAAGCATCCACGAAGAAGAAAAATGGATGCCCCTACCATTAATGTCATTGGGCAATTGTCTGACTTAATGTTGGGGCAAGTAATATGTCCAAAATATTTGGACCCTGGAAGCCCTGTAGTAGATGTGCACATCAATGGAACCATTGTTCCACACACTCTGATTAATCTTGGGGCTGCCATTAATGTGATGACCAAGGACACCATGCTCAAGATCAACCTCCAAGGGTCATTGAGGAAGACCATAATAGTTCTACAACTTGCAAACCATTCCACAGTCACCCCTAAGGGAATTATGGAGGATGTGATGGTCTCCATTGACTCTTTGGAGTACCCTATAGATTTTCTAGTTCTCCAGCTTAAGGCTAAGCTTATTGGTTACCTTCTCATCCTTGGGAGGCCATGGTTGGCCACAACTAATGCTTACATTAGCTGCAGAGCTGGGAATATGACCATCAAGAATGGGCATATGTCCAAACAGTTAGTCCTATACCCTCCTGCTCAACCTACCCTAGAGCATGATTTACCTTTATGGTTGGAGGAGGAGGAAGAAGATGAGGTTTATTCTGCCCAACTTTATGCTTTGGAAGTAACCATAGGAGGAGGACAACAAGATGAGGATGACTTAATTGAATACCTGCTCCAAATTCCAACTCCTAGTTCACTACCATTAGAAGAAGAAGTAAGGGAAAGCCAGAAAAATCATTCAATTGACTTATGATTGGCCAATTCCAACCCACTCCGTGTCAAAACCATAGGATTTGGCCCAAAGAAAACTTTGAAAAGTAATCCATCTCTTTCTACTTTAGAGGAGGAAAAGCTATGCAACATGTTGAGAGAAAACGTAGAAGCCTTTGCTTGGAGTTCTAAGGAAATGAAGGGAGTACACCCCTCAGTTTGTACTCACCACATATACATCAAAGGAGGTTGCAAGCCAGTTAGGCAGCCATAAAGAAGGATGAATCCAGCTCTTAAAGACATAGTTAAAGAAGAACTGCAAAAACTGATAGATGCAGGATTCATTTACTGTATCTCAGACAGTGAGTGGGTCTCTCCTTTAGTGTTAGTTCCCAAGAAAAATGGTAAGTGGAGGATTTGTGTTGATTATAGGGAGTTGAACAGAGCCACAAAGAAGGATCATTTTCCCTTACCCTTCATTGACCAAGTTTTATATGGCCTGGCAGGGAAGAATTTTTTTTTCCTTCCTATATGGATTCAGTGGGTACAACCAAATCCAAATCTACCCAAAATATAGGATAAGACCAAATTCACCTGTCCTTGGGGTAATTTTTCCTATAGGGTCCTTCCTTTTGGCTTATGCAATGTTCCTGCCACTTTCCAAAGAGCAATATTGAGTATTTTTACTAATTAGTACATGATGCTATGGAAATATATATGGATGACTTTACACCTTATGGCTATGATTTTCAAGAAGCCCTGACTAATCTAGGCAAAGTATTGCACAAATGCATTGAATGAACCTGTCTCTTAATCCAGAAAAATGTGAATTCCTAATGAGTGAACAGACTGTGCTAGGTCATTCAATATCTCAGCAAGGACTCCAGGTGGACCCAAACAAAATAGAAATCATCCAAAGGGTCCCACCTCCACAAAAGAAAAGAGATGTCAGGAGTTTCTTAAGGTTAGATGGATACTACCAAAGGTTCATAAAAGACTTCAACAAGTTGGCCTCTCCTTTGTTTGGGTTGTTGGCTAAAGATTCTGAGTTTATATGGTCAAAGAGATGTCAAGAGGCCCTAGACATTCTAAAGGGTAAGTTAACCATTGCACCAATCCGTAGAGGCCCAAATTGGGCCCTCCCCTTTCATATTCATGTTGATTCCTCACACAAAGCCATAGGAGCAAACTTATGTCAGGAAGAGGAGAAATTGGCCTATGCCATCTATTTTATCAGTAAGAACCTGTCAAAGGCTGAGCTAAACTATACTGTGACCGAAAAGGAACTCCTAGTTGTTGTGAATTTGTTAAACAAATTCAGACATTACATTACAAGCTATCAAACATTTGTGCATATTGATCATGCTGCAATCAAATATTTAATGAACAAACCAGATGTGAATGCTATAATTATAAGATGGTTTCTTTTATTACATTAGTTTGATCTAACTATTGTTGATAAGCCTAGTAAGGAAAATGTTGTTGCATACTTTCTATCTAGGATGAATGTACCTGCAGGTGAAGAAGGAATGGTGGATGACCAGTTACCATATGAGCATTTGTTTTCTATTTCAGTTCTCTCCCATGGTTTGTTGATATAACAAACTATTTGGTATCAACATAGTTCCCACCAAAATTTCCCTCCAAGGAAAAGAACAAGATAGTCAGGAAAAGCTCCCTCTTCAACTGTATTGGGGGCAATCTATTCAAACTTGGCCCAGATCAAATCCTGAGAAGGTGTGTAAGGGAAGAGGAAGTATTTGACATCCTTCTGACATGTCATGATGGGCCTTGTGGAGAAAAATTTGCAAGAAAGAGGAAAGCATTCAAAGTGTTGCAAGCAGACTATTGTTGGCCTACTCTTCATCATGATGTGAAAATGTACATTAGTCAGTGTGATTGACACTAGAGGATGGGAAAGCCTACTTCAAGAGATGAAATGCCCCTACAACCTCAAGTGACTTTTGAGCCATTTGACAAGTGGGGCATAGAATTCATTGGGCCTATCAAACCTCCTTCAAAGAAAAAATAGCACATCATTGTGTGCACTAATTATTTGACTAAGTGGGCTGAAACCAAGGAAATTAAGGCAGCAACAGAAGAGAAGGTGGTTGAGTTCCTAAGGGAGAATGTATTCTACAAACTTGGGTACCCTAAAGAGCTAGTCACAGACCAAGGTAGCTGGTTTACCTCCAACATGATTGAAGGACTGCTCATCCATCACAAAATCAAGCATATGACCTCCACTCCTTATCATCCGTAAGTTAATGGGCAAGTGGAGGTGACCAACAGGGCACTAGAGAACATATTAACCAAGGTAGTGAGCAGCAACAGGAAGGATTGGGCATAGAGACTAGTTAAGGCCACCTGGGCCTATAATACAACATGGAAGAACACCACTGGATTTACAACCTATGAGCTGGTATATGGGGAAAAGGCTTTTTTGTCCATTGAGTTTGAATATAACACATTGAGGATGGCAACCCAACTAGATTTGGATCATAGTCATGCACAGAAATAAATATTGCTACATTTTAATGGCTTGGATGAATTTAGAATGTAGGCCCTCCTACATACAGAGATAGTTTAGCTTTAGAGGAAGAATTGGCATGACAAACATATTAAGGAGAAGCAATTTCAAGAGGGAGATTGGGAAATGTTATATGATTCTAGGTATAAAGACTTTAAGGGAAAGCTAAGGGCAAGATGGCTCAAACCTTATGTGGTGGAAAGATGCCATGATAATGGTCCAGTGAAAATCAGAACTATAGATTGAGAAGCCATTCCACTGGTTGTTAATGGACACTGATTGAAAATGTACAAGAGACCTTTACCAAAACAAGAGTTCATTGACAATACCAATAAGACAGTGATGATGGTGGAGCAAGTTCCAGATCCTCCCTCATCAGGGCACTGAAAGAGAGAAAAAAGAATAAGGATTTAGGTGAAAACCTCCATGAGGCGCCTGAGTCCCATCTTTGGGTTGAAAACATCGTGAGGCGGCCCAAGGATGAGAAAAAATGAAAAAGAGTAAGAAGATCCCTAGGTGAGAACCTTCCTTGAGGCGCCCAGGGAAGATATCTAGGGTGAAAACCTCTCTGAGGTGACCAAGGTGTTATATATATATATATATATATATATAAGAAAAGAAAAAAACACAATTTTTATTTGCAGGTGGGTGAGAAAGACAATCAAGGAGCAAAGAGAAGATCCAAAGGGAACCCTGCCTCACATTTATTCATCTCCTCCACTCTTTACCATGCATCCCTCCATCAATTCCCTTTTTTTTCACTTCATTTGTTCAATTCAGGTAAAGATTGTGTTTTCTACAGGATCCCCTGAATGGTAGATTGGTTGGGTCCCCAAAACTCATACTAGAAATGATCTAACCAATCACCTCATCCATTACCATCATCCCTGCATCCACACACACTCCTACTCCCTTTGTCCATTCATTATAACATGCTCACAGCACCAACCAGCAACATGATCAAGAAATTCTAAGGGAGACACCAAACATTGCCAAGTGGTAATCCAGGAGCTCCACAACAACAACAACATCAGATCTCCAATCACAAACACCTCCAAAAGCCAAGAAAGTGTCAACAGACAACAAGAGAGGAAGAAGAATGACCATGCAACAAATAGACAATGCAACACCTCTAATCTTTGACAATTGCAGCATGGCATCAAGACCACAGGTAAGTATCCCACTCACTCACTCATATACATCATTTGATCAAAAGTTGTAAAGGTTAAGAGGTAGTTGGTTTGTAAGTGAAAAGGTGGCTAGTTAATTTGGCAACCTTCATTCAGTCACCACATACAAAGCAGGGTGTCCTCTCACACATGGCTACATTCAACTCAAAGAACAGAGGAGGAGTAGGACAAGAGGTGGTTAACTATGGATTTAACAACTGTGGGATCTAATTACAAGGAGTGGGAATGATTAGATGGTATAAGGGGAAACAAAACATCATTTTCATGCATTCATGCATTCCACCTCCTTGAAACTCCCTCACTCAAGTAGCTCTCATAACTCTGGCCACCCACTAGAAGCAAGGATCCATCGTTCTACAAGAGAATTCCTAAAAGAATAGTCTACATGATACAAAAATGTAGTCTACGGGATAGGAAGAGAGGGGTTCAAGAGGGAATATCAAGAGAATTGTCCACAACCACCATTCTAAAGAGGTAGGATCTAAAAATCCATCCCCATTTACAAGCAAATGAACTACAAGTCCTCTAAAAAGCTAGTGGATTACATACACAAGAAACTCCATTCTCTCAAGAATTTGTTCATTCCCTCACTCCACACAACAGAATTCATGCCACTGTTATAGTTAGAGGGCTCACTATAGATCTCACCCTAGAGTTTATCAGTAGGGTCACCACACTTCCCTAGGAATTGCATGGAGAAAAGATGACAAAGTAGACAGTCAGGTGGAAAAAAGGAAATTCTTTTTAGAAGGTGAAGAACCCACAAAGGAACCTGATGAAGCAAAAGAGAAGAAGGATGATGCTGAAATAGAAGAGGAAGAAGGCATTGAAACAGAGGAGAAAGAACAACAAGAGGAAGAAGATAAGAAAATAGAGAGGAAGAAGGCATTGAAATAGAGGAGAAAGAACAGAAAGAGGCCATCCAGCATAGGATGCCAGCTAAATCCTATGCTCTTTACCTCAGAAAACAATGGCTGCAATTTCATATTAAAACACTAGCACAAAGGGGCACCATGCCATTTCAGGATTGCAGGCAGTTTATTGATCTTTGTGATCAAAGTGCACTAGAGGATAGGGCCAAAATGGCTGAGTTTTACTTGCACAACATGGCCATCACAGACATGAATATTTGGGATCCTATTGCAGAGATAGGAGATCTATAATCAATGGCTTTGGCATCATCGATGAACCATGAGAAGTCAAGGGTTGCAGAGATGAAAAGAATATTGGCTAGAGAGAAAAATGAACCTTTCTTTTCATCAGAGCTGAACAATCAAATCCCATGGCCATAATCAACACCCATAATCTAATTGAAAATGATCCTTAGCTGGAACCTAGATATCTTACTGCCTAAGAGCAAGCAATTTCAGATTTTGAGGATATATTTAGTCTGCGAAGAGATGATAATATACATGCTTGCTAAAGGAGATGGAACACACTACCACGCAGCTTGAAGATCAACTAATATCACTCCCCTCAAAGGTTGAGAGAGGCACTAAACAAGACACCTATGTATAAGAAATCAATGCAAAGGTTGAAGGTCAATTGTATAGGCCTAAAACTTAGTCCACCGCTACTCCTAGGGATGCTAGAAGGGAGAAAATAAGAAGAGGAAAAAAGGCAGTGGGAAGAAGCAGAAAGGAAAGCAGATTTCTATGAACAAGAAGAAGAGACCACAACGGAAGCATGGGATGTCAGAAAGGCTACTAGAGCCATGAAGGACATGGACATTGACTAAGTTGCTCAGAGGATGAGAAACACTTTCAGTAGGGGGGTGATGATGAGCCTCATCATTGGGTAATTATATGGGACTTATTTGGCCTTAATTAACCTCCTAGCTTAGTCAAACCAACTATTCTCACAAATTATTGCATACTTTTGATTATATTTTGTTTATGAGATGAGTTGAAGTTGGATATTTTTCTTTGTGCTCTAATGTGCATGTAATGCAGGAATAAAGGATAAAAGAAAGGAAAAATGTAGGAATAACAGAATAAAGGGTAAAAGCAGGGAACTGTGGCAAAGACCAGGGTAAAAAATCGAATGGGACAAAGGAGAGTAATTATAGGAGGTAAATCCTCCTCATTTACTACCCGTCCATTCGAATATTCCTCCATCAACTCGGAGTGCAAACAACCATCACTTTGAAGACTAGAAGACAACCAAGCAAGTGAAAGTGACAGAAACCAGTTTATCTTGAGTGGGGAGCCTAGCCTCTCTAATCGGAAGGAAGTCGTTGGAGACTTCAGATGTATAAATAGAGAGGCTTAGGGCCTTAGTAGGATTCATATTTTTATTGTAAAACTCTGCTTTATTTATGAGCTACAGGACTTGTGACAATTTGTTATGTAATCCATGGTTTTGATAATGAGAATGAGTTTCGTCTTGAGCCAGCTTCAAGTTAACTCAGAGGGCTAAAGCTCTTGGGTTGGCACCCAACCCGAGCAGCCAAAGCTCCTCTTTATTGTACATGTATGCTAGCATATATTTCTGGTTTTGTTCATTTGTTTAAGTAGCTTCCTAGTTTTCTGTTCATTTTCTTAAGTAGTTGCACTTTCATTATAACAATATAGCGTAGATTTATGGTTTAACTATTCGTTTACTTAAGTAGCTACATTCTGCTTACAGTAGTGTAGAGTAGATTGGTTATACTTTTGTTTACTTCCATTTGTGCCTTCTTTCAGTTCACAGGTTAGTTAGGAGGAAAAGATCACCATAAGGTTGTGCGCAGGTGTCTCGACCTCATCTCCTCCCTCTGGGACCATGACATGAGGAAGAGACCCTTCAACAACCCAAAAACACAGGTTTTTGGTTCTCACATGAGCTATGGAGTTTGTAGTTTGATGTAGTTACTTGTCCACCCTCATTGGTTTTTTTGTTATTTTTCATTTGAAACTGCCATCAAAACGTTTTTCATGTATCATTTCATTACTGTCTGATCCACACCAAACCTTCCCAATCATTGTCTGATTCATTTGTTTATCCAACTGCTGCCTCGCGTGAAGTCTTCCACTTACTTTATGCACTTTAAGTCTCCACCGTTGATCTGCTTAGCTTGATCCGATGGCTATCGCGTCACCCGATCGCTAACTAGCTTGGCTCATATCCACCATTGTTCTATCTAGCTTGATCCAATGGATATCACGCAATCTCACGCAGATCCTTGCACGACCATTATCTACCCGAGAGGACATGGGAAAAGTGGTTTTCTCGTGCTACGTGTCGCACAGTTAGGCTAATTGCGTGAAATTTCAAAATACAGCTTACAGCCTTGAGAGCGTGCGAGAAACTACTTACTGCCTTCAAAACCCGCTCCATAATTTCCGCATGTTTCTTTTTCCTGCGTTACGATCTCCACCATCCATCGTCCAATTAATCTTGTCCATCCATCTCTTGACTTAATCTCTGCGATAAGATCTCTGTCGTTCATCCGATTCGTCCATCTATTCACTTAACCTCCACGATAAGACCTCATTCATTCATCCTATGCGTTCACCTTGTTCATCCATTTAGTCACTTAAGCCTTCGTAATAAGATCTCCACCGTTCCTCTTCTATTCGTTGGCTAATCCAACGGTTCTTATGCACTACTACTTCCTTACGTCCTCCTTTCACTAATTTCGACCTCCAATTGCTCTTCCGCTTGAAAATCGATTTAGCTTAAGTTTCTTTGCTTACACCTTAGTATAGTTTGATGCTCTTTACCTCTGCAGCTTCGATAGCAGCATTAGGTTAGTGATTGATTTAGCAATTTTGCTTAGCATAGTTGTTTAATTGGTTAATTAGGTTATGGTTTGGTTTAGCATTACATTCTATTTTCTTCATTACTGCAATAGAGTAGCTCTCTCTTAGAATAGATTTTCTCTTCTTCCATCAAAGAAATAAGCTTCTTCTGACCCTATAGAAATCTGGCTTGGAACCCATGGGGTCTCTTTGCTAGATGAGCATTGACAACAGGTAATACCTTCACTTTTACTTATGCATATAGCAATGTCACCTTCAAGTTTGTATGAACCCGGGGTTGATAAGTAAAGATGGTGGCCCTGGGAGTGGCAACATTCTTGTTGCAATACCTAGGCTCATTGGTATCCACATTCACTTGTAATTTCCCTTTCAGTCTAAGAAGTTTCATGAGCATATGAGATTAGAAGAGACTTGAATATTTTTTTTTCCTAACCTAATTATACATTGACTCTAGATATTTTCATATATATATGGAAAATATTTGAGGTGAAATCTTGATTTGTGTTCTTTAAACTGGTTTTTCAATGTATATATGGATTCAACACCCTGAAAATCCCCTAGGGAACTTCCATTGTGCAGGGGTTACCCATCATAGGAAAAGCTTCCAATATATATATATATATGGAAAAAATTTGAGGTGAAATCTTGATTTGTGTTATTTAAACTGGTTTTTTTGACTATATATATGGATTCAACACCCTGAAAAACCTCTAGGGTACTTCCATTGTATAGGGTTACCCATCACAGGAAAAGCTTCCAATATATATATATATATATATATAATTCATTTATTGAGCCAAGATCTAACGCCTATAGTATGCTAGAAATGTGTAATGTAACTTAATGTAGCAATTTTAAATCAGTGAAAATAAAATAAAAATAAAAAATAAAAATAACTCTATAAAAATTTAAATAAAAATAAAGATAAAAATGACCCATGATATTGACTCATGGTATTAATAATCCATTGTATTGACCCATGGTATTTATGTCGAATATAACCTATTTCAAGGGGAAATTAAGCTAGCTTAGATCCATCTTAGTTTGATGTTAGCATTGATTATTTGTGTGGATATGTTTCGAGGTGGGAGAATATTAAGAAAAACTTAATTATTACATTTATCTAATATTTTGTCCTACCTCTGCCCACTTTTTACTAGGTTATATTGGGTAAAATATAATATTATAATATTACATTTTACCCAATATTAGGTAAAATGTAATAACATTAAATTTTAATTAGTATTTTCCTCCCGCCCTAGCCACTTTTTATTGGGCGGGGGTAGTAATAAATATTGTAATATTATATTTTACCCAAGATTTTCCCTCACCTAATTCACCTTTTATTAAAAAAATTCTTTATATTTGAGGTTCATAACTAAACTTAACTCCTATGTAAACATTTGATCCCGGTATGCTAGAGATGTTGTAATTTTTAATATTTTGACTTGGTAAAAATAAAATAAAAAACATAAAATTAATAATTACATTTATATTTATAATTATAATTAATAATTAAACCAACCTAGAACCATCTTAGCTCTAGATCTATCAAGCGCCTAGATGAAAACCACTTTAAACATAATTATTTATTTATTTTTTATTAAAATTTTATTTTTTGACATTTTAGTGGTGGAAATAATTAAAAGAAAAAGAAAAAACAAATTGAAATAAATAAATCATATTTAAAAAGAAACAAAATGAAAGAAATGGTTAAGAAAAAACATATGAGTAGTGAATTTGTTTCTTATATTAAAATTTTATTTTTGTGACATTTCATTGGTAGAAAGAATTAAAAAACAAGAAAAAACAAATTGAAATAAAGAAATCAAATTTAAAAGGCAATAAAAATGAAAAGAATTATTAAGGAAAAATCCTATCACTAGTAGAATAAGGTGTTTTAATTGTTTTTTCTAACATTTAAATATTTTTTTTATCATTATATATATTTATGTATATAATATAATATTAATGAATATTACATAATAATTATATCTCTTAAGATTTTACAATTAATAATTAGTATTATTATTATTCAATTTTAAAGTCAAATTGGTGTATAAGACTCTTTAGTTTGTGAGACAAATTGTGAACATGTGACTTTTTAAAAGAAAACACATGCTCTTTACCATTAAACCCACTCAAACTACATAACTCATTAAACCCACTCAAACTACATAACTAATATATAAAATGATATAAATATATTGAATTATTATCATCATTTCAGTATCTGATTTACAAATTATATCTATTCATGTCAATTAACTTTTTAAAATATTGAATAACTTTTTAAAATATTTAAAATTTTTCAATAAACTGTTATACATATTTTTAAATTTCATAAACAATTAACCTTTTTCCTATTTTAATTATCTTTAAAAAATATTTCAATCATATTCTTAGTTATATTACATTTACCAACTTGTTATGTAATTTCTCACAATATATATATGTATTTATAAATATATAAGGCACATTTCAAAAAACAATAGCTTATGAACCTCTCGTGACACTAGCAAAGAATATTAGGCAACAATTACATAAGTTGTCTTTTAGTTTTGAATTTTTCATATTAACTAAATTACAAAAGGGAGGTAACACAATTTGAGAAATTTGAACAATATTTTGAACATGGAAAAAATCATTTGAAAATAGCATACTTTCCTTCTAATATTAGTTAACTTTTATATTTTTCTTAGTATAAGTTATATATTTTTTAGATTTTTCTAAATCTAATTTTTTTTGCCTGCAGTTTTTCATTTCATTTTTCCTTTTCAAATTTGGAATTTTTTTGTTTTTCATTTCATTTTTCCTTTTCAAATTTGGAATTTTTTGTTTTTGCTGCTTTTTCCTTGTTTTAGTCTTAATTTCTTCAACCCTAATTATCACCAGGGATAAATATATATGACATGTCCCCCGGCTTTGTGTTTCCACGGTGTACATTTATTCATTTGTTTTATCAATTACTTCTAAATATGGAGTTCAAAATGTCAATATTACTATGCATTGTTAGCCTACTTCTCTCTGCAGATTTTTCAGCAGAAAAACAATTAATCGCCAATTTTGACCAAAGGCGAGTAGTAGATCGTTTTCAAAAAATTTTGCACCTTGATGATGGTGCTGCAGTTTTTAGCGTGGATAGCTATGGAGCCCAGGGAGATGGTTCTTCTGACGACAGTCAGGTAAAATGATTAAAAGTTTTCTGTCTTGAACCATATTAGTTGATTTCAGTCTATAAAATCTTAGTAATGTTATTATACTTTTTTTTTTTCTAAATTAATTAGTTTATCATATAAAACTGTTTTTCTGGCATTAAAGTAATTTTATCTAACCCAAAATAAAATAAATTAATTTAAATAAGACAAAATAAATTAGCTTATATTTACAAATAATAACCATCCTCATAACCGCATTATGTTGATCAGGCCTTCCTCGCTGCTTGGAATGCAACATGCGCGGCCAGTTCGGGTTCTGTTTTTCTGGTTCCAGAGGGAAAAAAATACCTTGTTGGACCCATCATTTTGAGTGGTCCTTGCAAGGGTGATAATTTGTTTGCCCAGGTAATAGTCTAGGTTTTTCTCATTCTGCAGTATACATTTTCGTAGTTGCATACATAAACATTTTTTTAAGGTTTATCCTCATTCTGCAGTATACATTTTCGTAGTTGCATACATAAACATTTTTTTAAATGTATACTCATAAAATATCAATGAATATGTAACAGATATCCGGAACCGTTGTTGCTCCAGCTGATCCCTCTACTTGGAATTCCCCATACGCCAGTGGGTGGCTTAGATTCTCCACGGTGCAAGGATTAACTATCCAGGGCGGCGGCATTATCGACGGGTCAGGCCAGAAATGGTGGGACTGCAAGAGGGCCCAAGTAAGAAGATATTGTCTAGCAAATTAAGTATTTGTGTTTATAACTTAATTTTCCAGCAATTTTAATGTATCTGTTCTGTTCTGTTTTTGTTTTGTTTTTTATTATTTATAAGGAGTAATTTAATTAACATTTTATATTTTAAATAATTAAAAAATTGTAATAATTTAAGTAAGAATAGCTATTATTAATTATTAATACAATTATATTTAATAAATGTGTAAATGTGATTGATATGAATTATATTTCTCAATTTTTTTTTTAAAATTGATGATATTTGTTAATTTATATGGTAATTTTATAATTATATTAGGTAAATGTGAGAAGGCATGGATTTACACAAAGTCAATTTGAGAATTTGCATAGTAGTTTCAAAATTATATTAAATAAGTGTGACATAGTAAATGGGCATACGTTTAATGAATACAGGGTTGATAGTATCATTTGTGGCCAAGACTATTTTGAGATCTGAAGGAGAGACATTTTGAATTTTTTTTGCCTTTTTCATAACTTAATCTTTTATGAAGATTTTTTGTATTTTTTTTTTGCATTTTTCATAACTTATGCTTTTACCATGAATTTTTTGTACTCTTTTTGTCTACCTTTGTTTTGTTTGTGAGTAATCTTTTATGACAGTCCCATAATGATGTAATGATGACATATCAGTAGTAGGATTTTGTTTATAGTCTAGAGCTAATTGTTTTGTTTGTGAGTAATCTTTTATGACAGTCCCATAATGATGTAATGATGACATATCAGTAGTAGGATTTTGTTTATAGTCTAGAGCTAACAATCCAGCGAAGTAGATTGGGCAAGACCTGTAATAGAAGTATGCTAATGTAAAACAATCTTCATTTCTAGTGATGACATGTTTCTTTTTATTCTTCTGCAAAAAAAAATTGTGACATAGTAAATATAAATTTGGACATAAAATGTAGTTAACATTTGAAATTCCATCCATTAATATAAATGAAACTAGGAATATCTTTTATTTATGACCATAAAATAAATATATAGATTAAAAGAATAATTAACATACCAATTAATAAAAGAGAAATTTATCAATCTAATTATTTCAATTTGACAATATAAATTGACTTATAGTCATTATTCATCTAAAATCACTTATTAATAATTAAATATTAAAAAAACAAAAAAAATCAATAATAAATAAATAAATAAAAAACTTTGAATTTTGTATCATAAAAATAAATTCTTAACCAACCATAAAATTGTTTAATTCTAATTAATACTATATAAAAACATACCAAAATAAAATTAATCATTTTAATGTTGATTCTATTTTATCAGTCTAGATTATAAAGTTTATGCCATGTTTTAAAACAATCAATTTAGTCATAAAAGACTAAGTCTATAAAGACATACATACTTTACACATGCTCATACTCTTAACCATTAGACCCACTCAAGCAATATTAGGAATGATAGATATATTAATAAACACATATCTTAATGATTTATGTTTATTCATATTAACCATTTAATTTACTTTAATATGTATACACATATTTTAAAATGTGCATTTTTATTAGAAAAATTACAGTGAAACTTTTTAGTGATTTGAACTATCAAATGTGGTTCATGATAAACCACACTCTGATTCAAAACTCTCATGCCTCAATTCAAAAGTATATCTTTTTCGTTTTTTATTTATATACTTTATAGAAAGTGATTTTATTATTAACATTCATTTTATTTGTGTACCACAGACCTGTCACAGCCTCCCAAGTGTAAGTTTGCCAAAAACATTCCTCCTCTAGTTTCGTGATTTTATTATAGAAGTAAAAGTAATGCTTTAACTTCATAGCTTTTTCTGTTTTGCTTATATTGACATGTTTACAGGCATTTGTAATCGCTTCTAGCGAAAATGTATATATGAAGGATTTGAATATCCAGAACAGTCCACAGGTCCATGTTGAAATAACTATTTCATCTAATGTTCAACTCGAAAACTTGCAAATTGTTGCGCCGGGACAGAGTCCTAACACCGATGGAATTCACGTGGCCGCCTCCCAAAATGTAACCATTCAGGATTGCACAACCGGAACAGGTTGCTATAACTAATTCTTTTTTCTCTTTCGTACCATAATTGACTATTTATCGAGAAAAAAATAAAACATACTGTAATAATGAAAATCTTATCAAACTTTGCAGGTGACGATTGTGTTTCGATAGTTACAGGAAGCTCAGATATTCATATCAATAACCTAACTTGTGGACCCGGACACGGAATAAGGTAACGATACGCTCCAGTTTCATAACGAAAGTATATTGTTGATAGAAAGAAAATGTTAATGATGTTTTTGTATGACCAGCATTGGAAGCCTTGGCAAGGATAATTCCAAAAACACTGTTTCAAACGTGTTTGTTAATGGAGCTTCTATCACTGGGACAGAAAATGGTGTACGCATTAAAACATGGCAGGTAATTGGGATCTGAACTTCTAAGTACTGATCACATCACAGTGCCTTCATCTTAAAATCTTATATGTAAACGTACACCTTAAAGATTACGCCGGATGAAGAAATGTAAATTCCTGCACATTCAAATTCTCAATCTCTTACATTGTTGATACAGGGTGGTTCTGGATATGTACGACAAGTCGTTTTCCAAAATGTCAAGATGACTAATGTGTCGAATCCCATTATCATTGACCAATATTATTGTTCTCCTTCAAAGTCATGCCAAAATCAGGTCAGTAAAGTATCCTTATTGTTTAATAATATTTTCGATCCTCATTTTCTTCAAATAATTGAAAATTCGGTAACAACTTACCATTCAGCATCGTTTTTGTTGTGTTGATTATAGACTTCTGCTGTTCGTATTAGCGACGTGAGATACACAGACATCACCGGCACTTCGGCAACACAAGCAGCAATAAAACTCGAGTGTAGCGCCACTGTTCCATGTACAGATATTGTGCTGCAGGATATAAACCTTACCTTGAATGACGGAGACGATGCCACATCTTTCTTAGAAAACGCGCAAGGTTCTAGCGCTGGCCAAGTCATTCCCCCCGTTCATTTCTCATAATCCCCCTTGTAGTTTTAAATTGATTTATTACTTGAAAATTATCCCTTCAGTAACCCTCTAAAACCAACCTACTTTCTGAATTGTTACTGTAAACGAATACCAATAAAAAGGAAATATTTATGAAATTTGCTTCAATGGCCACAACTCCTGTTTTTGGGAAATCATTGTTTTAAATCTTGTTTTCCGTTGAAAGTTGAAATAGCTGTACCCGACCGCGGTAAGATTCAAGTGCGTTGTAGTTTTTTAAAAGAAAAATAGGCTTTCAATTATATAATAAAAGAGGAGCATTTTTATATCCATGAACAGTAATGTCCGTTTGATGGTCAAATATTTTGTGAGAAATATTTATATTTGTCTGATTGTCAAATATTTTGTGGGGAGCATTTATGTTAGTCTTATTGTCAGATATTTGCCGAATAAACCATTGAAATGAATAAACCATTGAAATAAACTCTACAATGAAAATATTGAAATAAACTCTACAATAAAAATATATATGTTAATACATATGTTTGGTTTTTGTTCATCTAAAATATGCAAAACTTATTAAAAAACCAGAAACTTATTCAAAAAAAACAATACAAGGAATAGTGAATCTGTTTCAATAGATTTACATAAATATTTTTTCAAAAAATATGTTACCATAAAAAGATATGCTTTCAGTAAATCAAATAGTAAAATGTGATATTTAAGAGATAAGAATGCTACCAAAATCAATTCTAAAATCTTGACTGCAGAAAGGAAAAACACGATCTCTCCCTAAATCAATTAATAAAATATGATATTTAAGTGATAAGAATGCCTGCCAAAATCAATTCTAAAATCTTGATTGTAACACACATAATGGATGACCCCAGATATACCAGGCTGTAGTTACATCCGCCGCAGGGCTCAAATCTTGATCCTGCACATGTTCGATATAAAAATATATTACTAAACAATAATATTGATAATTATTAAATAATAATAATTTTACTAATATTTGAACAATAATATTGAAAATTAAAAAAAATAATAATAATATCTTTACTAATATTTGATAATCACGATAATCACTTGGGCATTCTGTTTTGCAAATTAAACAAAACAGATAATTCATAAAAAAATTCTATTGAATTTTGGGTCATAAAAAAGGTTTGGGAAAGCGTCATTTCAATTAATAGTAGAATAATAATTAGTTATAAAATTATATGAATTTAGATTTTGAATGGTTTACAAATTAATTAAATCATATATATCGTTGAGATATTTAGATAAGTGTTAGTTTTTTTTTTAAGATTAATAGTATTGATTAATATAATGTTATTTGGTATGAGTAATTTATATGGTAATTTCATAATTATGTTAAGTAAATGTGAAAACGTAAATATGGAATTTTATAATGTTGTTTATTATTTGATAATTTGCATGGTAATTTCATAATTGTACGAGTTAAAATGTGCACAAGTAAACATGGAAATCTATGTTGAATAGTGCATGAGAGTGTATCATCATTCATTTTGTAACTATACGAACAATATAGGTTCGTTTAAAGGATAAAATCATTTGATATATAAATTTATTTTAAAGTCTTTGAAAATCCCTGCCTTGAAAGTCCCTTGGAGCACAAACAAAGTTAACTAAGCGAAAATGTAAAATAGTTTTACAGATAAAAATTTAACTTTTTAAATTATTTTATATAATACACACATATATACATAGTTGACATTGGAATACTTCACTTAATATGGCTATTAACATATTTTATTTACATAATATTAAAACTTTTATTGAAGTTCTATATTGAAATATCTTTAAGCTAAATATGATATTTTTCTGTCTTTTTGTTTTTCATCATCTTATTTGCTAGAGTTGAAATAATATAGAAATCAAAATATTTTATTTATATCTCCAAAAATAAAAGTGAATTAGTTTTACCACATCTTCTTCACACTGAGTTGTAATGTATAAATGAATTGAGCTAACATAATAAGAGTGAGATTATTAAGAATATGCATATTCACTAATTGTAAAATGCACAATTTGGATAAATAATAATTCCATGGTGGAGATGGATTCAATCATCAATTTTAAGCATATGGTGAAATTAACATCAATAATCCTCCTATCAAAATTTTGTGGAATGATTTGCATAAATTTTGGTGGGTAGTAACCTTGATAATTTACACTTTTACTCTACCTAAATATAGGCGAATAATTGGGTAAATTATGGTCAATAATAACTTTTGGTAAATTAGTTTACTTATTTAAATATAACTAATGCTTAAAATAATTTTTGATTGATGCCAATTAACCAACCATTTAATTTATATGGCTATGCTAATATTATTGTTTGAAATGTGTTTTTTTATAATCTAGTAGTTGAATATTATATACTTACTTTTTCATTAATTCAAAGTTAGAAATATTATATTTAATTTTTTTATTTATGTAAATTATAAATAAAATATGTTGGAAACTATTCAAAATAAAGGTTACGGTTTTATGAGGTAATTTTTTTATAATTGAAGTTAGAGGTATGATGCTTTATGAGATCACAATATTATGTAATTTAAATTATATTTTTAATGTAAAAATGGATTAAATGGCTTTGAGAACCTCCTAAGAACGAGGATCATGGAGACTCAATAACTTAAAATTACAATTTTCCAACATTTAACTGATAAAGGTTGATATGCATCAATAAATGATAAATATCAAAACATTTACTTCATCTTAAATTTCATGTTACTAAAAAAATATTTATTTTAATTATTATTATTATTATTATTATTCATTATTAAAAACACGTGGCAAGATTCTTAGCCATCAAGATTCACCCCATTTTATCATGGAGATTCTTAATTTGTAAATAGGCTAATACCATGACTTATCAATGCTAATTGCTTAAAACTCCATAACTCATTTCATATGACACTTATTCATCTATCATTTTTTAAAATTAATCAATTAATTAAAAAAAAACAGGATATCTACTTTTGAATTGTGAATATTACTAACAATTTTAAGATATTCCATGGAGGTTAAATCCCTACCATTGGCTTAATAATTATTAATAGATAAATTAAAATTAAGGATGCTATATTATTTAAAAAGAAAAAAAAGGTAACTACTTTTGATGTGTGAATATGCGATATCCCTATTGTAACTAACCCTGAGTAAAAGTAATTTTAAGTTACAAAAACTTACGAATCAGTTATTAACCGATTCTTGATTTCCATGGAACTGAACGAGGGGAGACAACTGTTTCTGGCGTTATGCTATGTTGTCTAATAGGAGAAGCCGTCGACTCGGCGGTCAGTTTTCGAAAGCCGGTAGGCACTGCATGCATGTTTTGCGTGGAGAGAGTGGGCGGCCTCTGCAACGGTCGATCAAACCCGGCAGTGAAACTTTGAACACCATGAAAACAGGCTAGATTGCGAGGATTCTACTTAGTCTCCAAAAGAAATTCTCACTGAAACTTCGAGAAACCTGCGAAAATCGGTCCGCATTTCAGCGATTTATCGCAGTATTTTCTGAGCTTTTGATCTTGAAGAAAGAATGGCCAGTTGTGATGAGCAGAGCGAGCCGCTCCCAACGAAGGATGTTAAGTACTATGGGAATGGTCCGAGCTGCAAGGTGGAGGCTGCAAGGAAAAGATAAGTATCCTGCTCGATTCTCTTGAATTAAAATATGTGCATGTTATTATATTCGCCAAGAGACTAACAAGTCTTAGCAAGAGATGTGAAGGGCGGGATAAATTTAAGCCTTTACCATCATTGCCGGCTATACTTCCACTTTATGAATGATGAATGACTTTCATCTTTTCCTTAATTACGCTGAGGGCATTGTTATGTAAATTATGTTACCAATTGTAACTGCCTGTTGTTTTGAGTCTCTCAATTGTTTTCGGAGCCTAGTATAGTGTGGAGCCAGCAGGATTGAGAGAATTTGTAAATTTCTCTATTAGGATCCGTTTAGCGTGTGACGTGAAGTTGTCGTTTATTTGTTGTAGTCGTTGGTTCGGGTGAAAGGAGGTAGCCTTGAGGATGGTATCCTGCGTTGGATAAGGCATGGCCTACAGTTGTTCGTTGTGATCACTATTCTCAAGTCCTTCACCATTGTTCGCAGTCACCACTGCAGTCAGCCGCTTTGCCTTCATATTTTTTCTAAGCTTTATTATTTTGAAATATGTAAACAAAATCACAATGCCACAAGCCCATTGTATAGCTGCATGGTGTGCTACCAATGATAGGCTAATCATTGGAAATCTCTGCTGAGTGTTATCTTGAGGGAAGTTTTTCCCGCAATTTCTTGTTGTCGAGTTTCGGTTGCTTATGTCCTATTGAATCAAGAAAAGAAAGATGGCCATTCTGGAACACTGCTGTTGTTAAGAAGTCATCAGCCTGCAGAACTAAGGCCATATCATGAAACATCGTTAAGGAATAGTCTCTGTCACCGTAGATTGAGCTAAAGAATACGCAGAGGACAGAAGTAATGAGAGAAGTGATGAAATGAAGACTTTATGTATGAGTAGGAACGACTTCTTGATTTTGGCGCATAAGAGGCTAGATTCACCTTTTTATGGTTTCTTGGTGTTTATTCATAAATACAGGGTATCTTTAATAGTTTCTTGAAAAATAACTATGTGAAGGAATGCATGTGCAAAGGCGCAGAAACCATAGTTTATTACCTGTATTTAAACATAACTAATGGGTTATATGTTTCAAAGGGAAATATGGACTTGTAAAACTAATGGTTAGATCTCTTAGAGAGAAATATGCATTAGTGTGAATAAGCTTTGTGACAAGTAGAAAAAGAATTTACTTGAATATATGTATGTCATGCTTGCTCATGCAGATGAGTAGATGTTAAAAGACTGCTTTTACAGGTTGCTTAATAAATGATTATTAATGTATCTAATATTGTTGCCAAAGCTTGTTGACAACTACATTGACAGGAAACGATGGTGTTTGGTGCCAAAGGAAAGTGATGTTTAAACATTATGGCAGGAAAAGGATTATTGGTCCATGCAGATGAGTTCAAGTTGCAGTATTGTCCATTGCTAGAACAATTATGCCACAAGGAATGTTGCATGTGGCAGTATGTAAGTGGAAGATTACCTGAAAATTGTATTAGCTTTTAGCTAAGTTATGTGATAACTTAATGATAATTTATTGTAATGATTTTATAACAATGGTTAAGGGATGGAATCCCTTATAAGCCATTGAGTGAGGGGTGAAATCCCTCACGAGCGTTTAATAATAAGATTAAACGTTTGCTGGTTTTCACCCTACGGGGTTTCCAGGGTAAATTGGTGTTCAAATGGTGTGATTGCCTTTTGTGTTGGTTTGATGATGTTGAATACTTGATGATGATGATTCTTTACTGGTTGCGATACTCATAATGCCCAAGTAAGAGATTAATGAATATGGTTAAGGAAAACATGAAATGGATGCAAGGTGGACGCAAGGTTCATTAGACAGTTTATGTTATTACACTACAGCAGTGGTTGTAAGGGTTATGTGTCTTACTGTTCTCTACTGTATTTACTTTATGTACTAATGAACTTTATATCTAATGGTTAACGATGAATGTGGAGTTGTGAATTGGATAATTACTTGTGGTAATTTGTATAAAAATTCTAACTCCCTACCTTTTACATGCGAGGTTACCGGGGTATGTGACAAGTGGTATCAGAGCTAAAGGTTGCAGTACTGGCGCCTTTGGGAATTGGTAAGCGGAAAGGATATTGAGGTACGACATCAGTAGGCATTAACTCAGGTATGAGTTTAATCATTCACATATTCATTTATGTACTACACTACTTTTGGCATGATAGGTGTGATTCATGTTTATAACTGCTTTGAGTAGTAAGTAATAAAGTTGTTTCATAACTACATTCACAACATTGGATTCCTGATGAGGATAAAAGACAATGAAACTTTCGTCACACCTAAGAACAATATTGAGTACTCATTACACTTATGAACAATATTGAACACTCATTGAGGAAAGTGACAATCAACTACCAACTTGTGATTTGCAAATATGGCAATAACAATGATTCATTTATTAAACAAAATTGAAGTTACAATGAACGAAACTTAATGAGTCAATGCATGAATATAAATTATGGGGAACATCCTTGAATAGGATGAAAAATTGTTTAAAAAGGACATTAGAAGAACCCCTTAGATATTGAAAACATGCAATGAGTCAAGCAGCGAGACTTGATTGTCATAACTAATTTTTGATTAAGTTTTGCCATGGTTTCATTAAGATGATTGGTAGTTGAGATTGGTTAGTGTTGTATGACTAACCCATAGAACTTATATGCATTAATTGAATTGGACTAAGATTGTTACAATTCGTAAACAAGTGAAGGTTGATTGATGTCACATGCATGGAATGTGTGTATGAAGATTCTTACTCTCTCTGTGCTATAGTTCCAGTTGTTTATGAGAAGAGTTCTTAATTTTATTCACCATGAGAATGCATGATGAATAGTATATGCTTATGTCTTAATAGATTTAATGATGTTACCCTCTAATTAATTGAAATCCATTAGCATGGTATGTGTTTATGTTAATCATTACTTGTTGGGAGATAAAAACCATTGGAGCCTCGATTTAATGATGGTTGAATTTATCTCTACTATGGGAATGATGGATTTCTTATGCATGTTGCATTCCAGTGTGAAGTTAATTGTAGAGGCATGTTCAGTGAGTAACATTTCTAGGACCCATTCATGGTATAATTACATGTGATAATTACTCATAAATAGACTACCTGTGTTAATACAGTTGTCAGTAAACTCTAACTACCTTCCCCAACTATAGATGCTTCCAAAGGAAAAGGAAGCAAGGAGAAGGAAGAAGACCGTGCTGTAAGGACAGACGGAGATGGGAAAAAGAATCGCTAAGTCTGGTGATGACCAGATAACGCAAGCTTTGAGTGCCAGAATCTTGTAGAAGATGCTAAATCTGGTGATGACCAGATAGCGCTCGATGTGCATGTGAGTATTCCCTTGACCATGCTTAAGGAGTTGGAAAATGATAACTATAGTGTGTTGATGTTAATGATTTTCGTAATGTCTCCTTGAAGTCATTATTCGGGAATGGTCACACAGTAGTGCTATGATAGTTGTTGCATCTAGCATCAAGTGGTAACTCTGGTGCATGTGTGACACTTAGGAGATCATGCTTCTAATTGCATAAGTAGAGCAATTGCTTCCGGTAAGGGTGGTTTAATTTGTTTGTTATGCATGTTGAACCAAGGAAAAGATAAATAACTCTATTCTTTATAGAGAATAATCAGTTGTGTTTTATTAAACAATTGGAAATATCATGGGGTTGATTTCTACAGTAAAGATTGATTGTTTATATGTTTTCTTGGTAGAGAAAATATGATAATACTTGCAGTAAAAGATTGGTTATTTTATATGTTTTCTTAGTAAAGAAAATAGGTAGTTCCTCTTAGTAAGACTACATGTGAGTCTTGTGAGAGAAATGTTTGTCTCTTGTCATTTTTCTTGGAATAAAATCCTTGCTAAATATAGCCAAAGTATCTTCTTGAGAAAAGAAGATGAGGCATATAAATGTCCTGAGGACATAGCATGAAAGGTAGCCAAGTTTTCTAGAATTAAAATATGTATTTTTTTTATTTGATAAAAGTTTCTTGGAAAATATATGTATGCTAATTGCATTATGATTCTAGTTAAGTTTCTAAGTTCTAGTGAAATTATTAAGCATTACATGCATGATAAAGATAGCTAAAGATGTGCTTCTAGGCACATAGATATTCATTTCTAATTTTTTGAAGAAAGAGTATATTATATATATACATAAATATAGTTTCATTCTAAAAGAGTGTGCATACTTCATGTATGAAGATGAAGGATTTTATGAGAGTTTTCTTGAAAATAAAATAGAGGTTCTTTCCTTTAAAGACACATTAGAATAGTGTTCATACAAGAAACAAAATCCTTACTTGTTTCATGAAAAGAACTATGTGCATTGAAGTAAAGTAGTTGTGTTAGGAAAAGACATGTTGCATAATGGTAGCCATTGTGACTTTGGAATTATGACTCTGTGTGTACATAGAGGAAGTAATCATGTTAACTTTCTTGAAGACAATAATCTTTTGAAGAGATTGTCTTGCTAGATGAGTTGTTTGATTTCTTGATTTTGGATGGGTAAGTAAATCTTGTTCTGTATCTTGACTTTTATGCATAAAGATGGATATCTTTAATAATTCCCTGAAAGGGAAGATAGAAGAATGAGGTTAAAATGACTTCCTTTAAAAAAGAGGTATGTAATTTGTTTTATGAAATGATGGTAGTATTCTAGTGAAGGGAATATGTGTTGCATACATTAAAGAAGGGCTTATATGATAAGCAATGGTATGCACAAAGATTAGTCATTAGTATATTATATTAATGATGCATGGCCAATGTTGGCCATAGTAAACGTAAGATAATACTCCATTAAAGACGATTTGAATTAAGACAACAGACTATGGAAAAATTGGAAATGTTTAGATTATTAACTCAACTGTTGTTGACATTCATACATTAATGAATATTTGCATATGCTTTTATACATGACAATATTGTATCCATGAAAATGCTTGGAAATTGAATACGTGTTAACTGATGCATATTTATAACTAACGTTGCTGATGGGATTAAGTAGTGGTAGCTTAATGGCAACAAGAAAACTCATCATGGAAATTGCTGCAATGTGAATTGCAATCATAAATGAGAAAGAATGATGTTATATGATATGCATGAATTATGTTAATTTGCATGCATACAACGTGTATGATAGATATGTTTCCCATCAATCTAGATGTTGTGGACCCATGATGAGGGATAAGTGTAAATGCATGGTGTACATGCATGTTTATTTTGTTAATGATAATGATTATATGGTTCATTATGTAAATCACTTTGGGAAAGATTGATAACAGAGAAATTTAACATGCCAGACAATTGCAGATAGATGTGAAAGGCTAGAATGCCTTGGGTTGATGGCAGTTACCTGCCCGGAGGGGCTGATGGTACTTGTCTACCCGGATTGTGAAAGGCTGGAATGCCTTGGGTTGATGGCAATTACCTGCCCGGAGGGGTTGATGGTACTTGTCTGCCCGGAGTTGGGTTGATGGCAGCTACCTGCTCGGAGGGGTTGATGGTACTTGTCTGCCCAGATTTCCTCTCCCTGGAATTCTTGAGCTGGTTGGCCAGTGGAATTCCATGTTAGACCTGGTAAGGTCTCTATCAAAGAAACTGTCTGGATGTGAAAATGACTCGGTTTGGTTGTGGAAACCAGTTCCCATGGGTTGGGAATTCTTTAGTCTGTTGTGATTTTCATGGCTAAAGAAATTAACTAATCAGTTGTATGTGATGTTAAAAATAAATTCTATATATAGTTGTGTGAAATGTGTTATGCACATTTAACAGGAAATGAGTTTAATGTTCAGTAAGGAGTTATTGGAAATTTTAATTCCTGTATCATTTTATTAATCTTGTGAAAGGCTTAGTAGGGGCTAAGACCATTTCCAAATGATCCAGTGATTGACAATTTTGATGATTAGAGAGCTAGGTGCTCTTTTGGTACATCTAGAAGCACTTTGCAGATGTCTTTAGTGAGAATTCGTTCAGCGTGCACGTGAGCAGTGATTCATCATTTGAAGATTAGTGTTAGTGCTCTTTAAGTACTTGTAAAAGTACTGTGATTTAGAAATCATCTAGCGTTGCACAATTGATTGATAGTCAAACGTATTTCATTTGACTCAAAATATAGTGACTAATGCGATTGAATTTGTTTGTCAAACATTACAAGATTGCTTACCATGGAGGGTTGATGGGTTGTTCAACCACTATTAAAATGCTTACGTGGAAGTGCTCGTGATTTTCAAGAGTAGACGGTAAGTAATGGTAAGTTGATATAGAGTTTGGTTTTTAAAATTTGAATAAGGGCCAAGTGGTGGCAATTAAAAGTTGCATATTTTTGCAATTACGAATGCTTATGACTATTGATGCTTATAACTAATGATGTTTCTTATGACTATATCATTACTATTTTGTTTATTGTCATTCCTTGGAATGAAATATTGAGGAAGGATCACATTTTGTGTGGTTTAGATGATTATACCATGAGTACAATCTAAAGTTCCAACGAGAGATGAACACCGAGGACGGTGTTCTTGTTAAGGGGGGGAGTATGTAATATCCCTATTGTAACTAACCCTGAGTAAAAGTAATTTTAAGTTACAAAAACTTACGAATCAGTTATTGAACCGATTCTTGATTTCCATGGAACTGAACGAGGGGAGACAACTGTTTCTGGCGTTATGCTATGTTGTCTAATAGGGGAAGCCGTCGACTCGGCTGTCAGTTTGCGAAAGCCGGTAGGCACTGCATGCATGTTTTGCGTGGAGAGAGTGGGCGGCCTCTGCAACGGTCGATCAAACCCGGCAGTGAAACTTTGAACACCATGAAAACAGGCTAGATTGCGAGGATTCTACTTAGTCTCTGAAAGAAATTCTCACTGAAACTTCGAGAAACCTGCGAAAATCGGTCCGCATTTCAGCGATTTATCGCAGTATTTTCTGAGCTTTTGATCTTGAAGAAAGAATGGCCAGTTGTGACGAGCAGAGCGAGCCGCTCCTGACGAAGGATGTTAAGTACTATGAGAATTGTCCGGGCTGCAAGGTGGAGGCTGCAAGGAAAAGATAAGTATCCTGCTCGATTCTCTTGAATTAAAATATGTGCATGTTATTATATTCGCCAAGAGACTAACAAGTCTTAGCAAGAGATGTGAAGGGCGGGAGAAATTTAAGCCTTTACCATCATTGCCGGCTATACTTCCACTTTATGAATGATGAATGACTTTCATCTTTTCCTTAATTATGCTGAGGGCATTGTTATGTAAATTATGTTACCAATTGTAACTGCCTGTTGTTTTGAGTCTCTCAATTGTTTTCGGAGCCTAGTATAGTGTGGAGCCAGCAGGATTGAGAGAATTTGTAAATTTCTCTATTAGGATCCGTTTAGCGTGTGACGTGAAGCTGTCGTTTATTTGTTGTAGTCGTGGGTTCGGTGAAAGGAGGTAGCCTTGAGGATGGTATCCTGCGTTGGATAAAGCATGGCCTACAGTTGTTCGTTGTGATCACTATTCTCAAGTCCTTCACCATTGTTCGCAGTCACCACTGCAGTCAGCCGCTTTGCCTTCATATTTTTTCTAAGCTTTATTATTTTGAAATATGTAAACAAAATCACAATGCCACAAGCCCATCGTATACCTGCATGGTGTGCTATCAATGATAGGCTAATCATTGGAAATCTCTGCTGAGTGTTATCTTGAGGGAAGTTGTTCCCGCAATTTCTTGTTGTCGAGTTTCGGTTGCTTATGTCCTATTGAATCAAGAAAAGAAAGATGGTCATTCTGGAACACTGCTGTTGTTAAGAAGTCATCAGCCTGCAGAACTAAGGCCATATCGTGAAACATCGTTAAGGAATAGTCTCTGTCACCGTAGATTGAGCTAAAGAATACGCAGAGGACAGAAGTAATGATAGAAGTGATGAAATGAAGACTTTATGTATGAGTAGGGACGGCTTCTTGATTTTGGCGCATAAGAGGATAGATTCACCTTTTTATGGTTTCTTGATGTTTATTCATAAATACAGGGTATCTTTAATAGTTTCTTGAAAAATAACTATGTGAAGGAACGCATGTGCAAAGGCGCAGAAACCATAGTTTATTACCTGTATTTAAACATAACTAATGGGTTATATGTTTCGAAGGGAAATATGGACTTGTAAAACTAATGGTTAGATCTCTTAGAGAGAAATATGCATTAGTGTGAATAAGCTTTGTGACAAGTAGAACAAGAATTTACTTGAATATACGTATGTCATGCTTGCTCATGCAGATGAGTAGATGTTAAAAGATTGCTTTTACAGGTTGCTTAATAAATGATTAATAATGTATCTAATATTGTTGCCAAAGCTTGTTGACAACTACATTGACAGGAAACGATGGCGGTTGGTGCCAAAGGAAAGTGATGTTTAAACATTATGGCAGGAAAAGGATTATTGGTCCATGCAGATGAGTTCAAGTTGCAGTATTGTCCATTGCTAGAACAATTATGCCACAAGGAATGTTGCATGTGGCGGTATGTAAGTGGAAGATTACATGGAAATTGTATTAGCTTTTAGCTAAGTTATGTGATAACTTAATGATAATTTATTGTAATGATTTTATAACAATGGTTAAGGGATGGAATCCCTTATAAGCCATTGAGTGAGGGGTGAAATCCCTCACGAGCGTTTAATAATAAGATTAAACGTTTGCTGGTTTTCACCCTACGGGGTTTCCAGGGTAAATTGGTGTTCAAATGGTGTGATTTCCTTTTGTGTTGGTTTGATGATGTTGAATACTTGATGATGATGATTCTTTACTGGTTGCGATACTCATAATGCCCAAGTAAGAGATTAATGAATATGGTTAAGGAAAACATGAAATGGATGCAAGGTGGACGCAAGGTTCATTAGACAGTTTATGTTATTACACTACAACAGTGGTTGTAAGGGGTATGTGTCTTACTGTTCTTTACTATATTTACTTTATGTACTAATGAACTTTATATCTAATGGTTAACGATGAATGTGGAGTTGTGAATTGGATAATTACTTGTGGTAATTTGTATAAAAATTCTAACTCCCTACCTTTTACATGCGAGGTTACCGGGGTATGTGACAAAATACTACTAAGAACTAGTGCTATTGGATGCAACACAATCCCTACTCATTAACTATATATATAAGAAAAAGTGAAACAAAAATGTCAAATTTGACACTAGAAACATTAGAATATATTCAAAAACTTATATTAATACAATCCAATGAAATAATAAAATATGATACACTCTTAGATACGATTGTTGAAAAGAACACTCTACAAATTTAGATAATTACACAAATGTTTAACAATTGATGAATGTGCGAGTATATATATATATATATATATATATATATATATATATAATCGAAATTAATTTAAAATATAGATATAATTGGAATGTAATTGGAGAATTAGCATTAGATCATCTCCTTTGCTCCTAAGGTTATGGACTCCAATATTCAACGTATGGTAGGAAAGAGTGGGGTCCATATCAGTATGGGTTAAGTTACCTACATTGCCTTTCCATCTATATGGACTATGGATGTCTTTAGGGGAATCAAAAATAAGTTGGGAGTTTTCTTTGAAGCAAATTTATCATTTCGAGTTATAGGAATTCAATCGGTGGCATGTATTATGGTTAAGTTGGACGCCATAGAAGGAATTTTTGAGTAAATTAACATACAATATAGAGGTTTAAGTCATCTTTAGTAAGTGGATTACAAAGACATGATATTTGGATTCCACAGATGCTATCATATTGGAAACATGATTATTGATTGTCCTATTGGATATAGAAGAAAGTGAGATTTTGGTTCCAACTTGGACAATGAATAGAGGGTGAGCTAGTTGTTGAGGGAATCATCAAATGAGATTAGGTGCTCTAAGGATGACCCAGTAGAGGATGAACTAACTATGTAGGAAGGAGCATGTAGTATATTTGGTTCATAATACAGTGGAGCACAACATGTCCCAACCTACGGTTCCTCAATGAGAGTAGGACCTCAACCAGGGGATCATTCTTCTCTCCTCAAGTACATATACTTCTCCACAATATCTCCCCTCTCTCAGTGTTATGGTTTCATCTGATTTATTGGTGCATGGTCCATCCAAAACCTTGTCTTCTATGTCTTCTAGCACTATTATATCCATTGGACCCACTGATAGCACAATTAAGTCCACAAAAACACTATCTCCATCTTCCTCTGCACATAGTTTCTCACAACCCTCATCTCAAATTGGAAAACTGATCCGATTTAAACAAGAACGCAACAAATTACAGAGATAACCATAAACACAGAGATACAATAGAAATAATACTTCATTTCATTAGTGCAACATACTGAAATATGCTTACAGACAGAAATGGAAATAAACCAGCTAGGGCGATGGTAGATTATCTCTGAGAAGAGATGTGGTGGCTACATGTCTTTGAACTGTGTTACAATGAGGCTCGAAGGCCTATTTATTGTTGAGAAACAATGGAAAACCCTAAAAATCCAAAAACCTAACCCTAGAAGATGAAACACCAAACTGTGGGCCACGTTTGGGTAAATTGGTACATCAACTTCCAGGGGTCGTAACTTTGGCATATGATCTCTGTTTGACACACACAATATCTCATTAGAAAGATCTATCCGAGAACTACAACTTTGGGAAGAGAAACATCGGTCCATTAACTCATGTTGCTCCTAGTTTTCCCAACAAAACGTCATTTAGGACCTCAAAACGACTTCGGAAGTTTAGGGCTCGAAAAACTCCTAAAAATAGTAAACTGTGCTATAATTAAGGAAAATGAAAAGCTGAAAGAAACAATGGTGGGGGTCCAAGTGGACTTGGCTGGTGGCCACCAATATCCACCTGGATCATTCCTCCCCCCTTAGGAAGCAATGGTCCCCATTGTGTTGAGTTCCTCCATGAGATGACGAAACTTCTGCTGAACTTGGTCCCTGGTGAGCCACTTACCCTGGTGAAGGAGTTGGCTTGCTTTGACAACTTGATACAGTTGGATATTCTGCTGACGAGTGTGCTTGATCTATGTGTCCATGATCCCATCAGTTGCAGCTTGCTTCATGCAATCTAGATTTAACTCTATGGGTGTGAGCTGTTCTGCAATGTCGAATGTGTCTAGTAATGGTGGAAAGTATGGCCAAAGGTGGTCCACATTGAACACTGGGTGCAGGCCAAGGAATGGGGGAATGTTGAGCTCAAATGCATTGTCTCCCATAGCCTTGGTAATGGTGTAAGGACCATATCTAAGTGGTCTGAGTTTCCGATAGGCTCCTGTAAGGCATTCCTTTTGCAAATGCAACCAGACTTTGTCGCCCACCTGAAACTTGTGTGGAACCCAATGTTAATCATGTCGCCACTTGTACTTGGCATTTAATTTCTCCAGAATGTCATGGACCTGCTGACGAATATGTTGGATGTGCTCAATGAAGCTGTTTGCGTATCTATTTCGGACTGGACATGAGCTGAACCTGCGTGAGTAGCTGTAAATGGCATGGCCACATTAATGGGACATAGTGGTTGGAATCCCAAGCCCACTCAAAAAGGGTTGTGTCCAGTTGAGTTGTGGAGAGCCTGGTTGTAGTTGTGTTGAACATAGGGGAGGCTCTCATCCCATGTGCATGGATGCTTTGAGTTGTACATGCGCAGAATGTGTACAATCATCCTGTTGACAACTTCTATCTGGTCATCAGTTTGAGGATGGAAGGCTGTGGACTTAGTGAGTTTGGTGTCCAGCATCGATCAGAGACTAGAACAAAATGTACTGAGGAACCTGCTATCCCGATCTAAGATGATAGACTGTGGGATCCCAAAGTGTACCCACACCCATTCAAAGAAGAGTTTAGCAGTGGCTTCTGCTGTGATATTCTTCTTGCAGACTGCCATAATGGCGATCTTCGAGAACCTGTCAACGACCACAAAAACACAGTCATTTCCATGCTTAGTGGAAGGAAGGCCTGACATTTAATCCATGGAGATGGATTCCCAAGGTCGACTAGGGGTAGGCAGCGGGGTATAGAGGCCTTGCTTCTGGATGGTCGGTTTTGCAATGGCACAAGCAGTGCATGATCTGATGTACTTCTCGACATCTTGTTGAAGATTCAGCCAATAGAAATACTTTTTCATTGCTGCCACCTTTTTCTCAACCCTAAAATGCCAAACAACCCGACTATAGTGTGCTTCCCAAATCATCTTGGCACACTCGCTTGAAGGAACACAAAGGTGACCCAGGAGGCGTAATAGGGCATCCTGGAGGTGAAAATCTAGAACATGCTAACTCTCCAAGAGTGTCTGGTATGTGTGGCCTAATTCTGGGTCACTTTTGTAGAGAAGTGGCCAATCAGAAGTCTTGTGCCCACAAGAGTGGAGCACGATGGTTAATGCCATGATTAGTGGTCGACTGAGGCAATTTGCAACACTATTGGTGCTACCCTTCTTATACTTGATATTCAAATGGAACTGTTGCAGGTATGTGGAACACTTTTGATGGCGATCATTCTGCAATTTCCCTTGGGTCTGTATGAACTGCATGGGTCAGTGGTCTGTGTGGATGACCGTTTCCTTCCCCAAAATGTAATGATTCCATTGTCGGCAGGCCTACATAATGGAATACATCTCTTTTTCATAAGTGGGATACTTTCAGACAGTGTCTGAAAGTGTCTCACTGTGATATGCCACTGGATGCCCGTGTTGAGTAAGGATTGCGCCAATAGCATAGTTAGAGGCATCTGTTTTGACCTCAAATGGTTGTTGCAAGTCTGGTAATGTGAGCATTGGTGCCGAGCAGAGGTGATCTTTCAACTCTGTGAATGCCTTCTGTTGAGATTCATACCAAAAGAATTTTTCTTTGACTTCTCCCTTAGTGACATGACTTAAGGGCCAAGTGATATGAGAAAATCCTAACACAAACCTACAGTAGAAGTTGGAAAGACCTAAAAAGCTGTGAAGCTCTATCAGAGTGGTTGGAGATGGCCAATCCCAAATGACTTGGATCTTGGCTAGATCCACATGCACCCCCTGTTCATCAATAATGTATCCTAGATATTGAACCTGGGTCATGCCAAAAGTGCATTTCTCCAAATTGGCACATAACTTGTGTTGCCGCAGTGTTTGGAGAACCTGTCGGATATGGTGGAGGTGCTATTCCCAATTCCAGCTGAAGATCAAGATGTCATTCAAGTATACCACTACAAATGAGTTGGTGAATGGCCACAAGATGTCATCCATTAGCCTCATGAAGGTTGCAGGAGAATTCGTCAATCCAAAAGGAATAACCAACCATTCGAAAAGGCCCTCCTTGGCCTTGAAGGTAGTCTTCCACACATCAGAGGGTTCGATTGGCACCTGGTGATATCCTGACTTCAAATCGATCTTGTTGAAATATTTTCCCCCCTTCAGTTGGTCCAGCAGGTCATCAATCCGTGGGATCAAGTACCTATTATGGACAATGATCTTGTTCAACACCCAATAGTCAATACAAAGTCTCCAAGTCCCATCCTTCTTTTGTACCAACACAATCAGGCTCCCACAGGGTGATGAACTCAGACGGATGTGACCTTTTTGCAGCAGCTCCTGAATCTGCCTCTTGATTTCATTGTTCTCCAGAATGGAGTGCCGATATATTGGTCCATTGGGCAGTGGCGCACCTAGGGTCAGATCGATGGAGTGCTTGTCCTGATGGTGTAGAGGAACCCATGCGGGGGAGTTGAAGATGTCCTCATACTCCTCCACGACCTTGTCCATTTGTAGTTGTCGTGCACAGGGGACATGTCTGGAGGTCATGGCCACCGTCTTCTTCTTTCCTTGAGGGTGTATCATAAGGAAAACAAATTTTCTGGTTTTGGAAATGAGCTTACTGCATTGTTTTGCAGTAACCAAAGAGATGGCAGTATCCTGTACAACTTATTTCCCAAAGTAACAATAACAACACAGGGCCTTGATTCGTACACGTCATATCACTTCCACAAGTATGGTTTTCCTAATAATACATCACAAACTTCAAAGGGAGAAATGTCACACAATACCTCATCCATGAAGGGCTTGATGTTGTATGGAAGGCGACATTGTTGGCTCATGCGAAGATCTCGTCCTTGGTGAAGCCACTTGATGGTGTATAATTGTGGATGTGTTGTGGTTGGTAAGCCCAACCGCTTCACGACCTCTGCCAAAATGAGGTTCTTTTGGCTCCCGCTGTCGACAATGAATTGTAGCGGGGAGCCCTTTACCCACATCTGGGAGTAGAAGAGACATTCCTCCTCCTCTGGATCTTCGGGTTCCTCCTTCTAGATCTTCGTGGTGGAAACAGTGGCATTGGGCTCCACATCGATAATCTGCTTCCCTTTGTCATTCGCCTTGTCGGGTTCTGACTCAAAGTCGGAACATGCATCTGATTCTAAAACCTTTAGCTCGGCCACTAGTGACTGCTTGGCCTGACACTCACTTGTGTTGTGAGTGGAGCTCTTATGGAACTCACACCACTTTCCCGTGTCCTTTATCGGCTTCACAACGCTGTTCTTTGATTGCAGCTTTGGCGGGTTGTCTTGGGCCACCCTGCCTTGGCTTTGTCCTTTGTTCTAAGGTTTGGGGGCACCTTTCCCTTGCTTCGTATTCACAGATCCAAAGTCTCGCTTCTTCTATTTAAATTTTTACTCAACCTTGACGGCATATCGGTATGCCGTGCCGAGCGAGGAGATGTTCAGGAATTCTATTTCTTCCTGGATGTACTTGTGCAGGAAGCCATGGTATTTGAGTATCAAATGCTACTCGGAATCCTTGATACCCAACTTTGTGTGAAGGGTATGGAAAATATTGGTAAACTCCGGCACGTCTTGGTTACTTCCCTGCCACAGCGTGGTCCACTTTAGGTATTGATCCTCATAGCTTTCGACAGGGTGTTACTTTTTGAGTTATGAAATGGGTATGTATTTACTATTAAATCCATCATCCTTTTCCTTTATTCATATCTTTTCTATATCTTAACGCATTAATATATTAAGGAATTATGGTAAGAAATGAAGGAATTATTTACAGTTACAATTTAGCTAACTTTTACCCTTCTTTATGCAGGAAAACTACAAAAGGAACAATTGCTATTCCCTAACGTTGGAACAACAAAATCCAACAAGCAAAGGAAGGAACGCAGTGGTAGTGGACAAGGCTAAAGGTGAATCAGGAGGATCAGCGTGAGAAAGGAAAGGATGTCTGAAGTTAGAAATTGGTTGCGAATCCCTCAAGATTAGGAGATCCCGAGGGATCACATTTACCATTTATCTTTTACCCTTTCTGATTATAAAAGGAGACGATTGTAAGAAGAAAGGGGAGAATCTCTGTTATTATTGGAATTGTAATTTTAATTACAGACTATCGCTGTTGAGAGAACACGGTTATATTATAATGCTACATAAATTTGATGATTAATACATAATTGAAGTTGTTGTTCCCTCGCATTATCTGAAGTAACTTAGCAGTGTTCGCTGGTGGTTAAGGGCCTAGTCTCTAGTGTATTTAACTGCTTTCTTTGTGCCATAAATTTCTAATTCTCGCAAGTGTGATGGTTTTATAGTTTTCTTTCTTTCTGTGATTTTATCTCCTTCGCTATTTATTGCTTTCATGTGTTGACATAATATCTCTGCTTTATATGATTTACAGCACTGTTGTTTGATTCAGTCCACCTTCACTTCAGATTGAGTTACTTAGATAAGTATTCGAATCGATTTAATCAACTGTAAAGAGTTTAATTATCGTTGTTGGACTCTCAGATTGATATCATTGCTGTTTGGATTATTTATTGGAAATTGATTTTGATTTAGACTAAATCAGTTAAGAAGAGATGAGTTATTGCTACTATACTCTCAGCTGATGACACTGTCAATTGAATTGCTGTAAGATTTGGTTTCAATAGAAGATTGAGTTTTGATATTTCCTTTAATAATTACAATTGGAGTTTATTAGATGCATCCGTTTACTCTTATATTTAAAGATATATACTGCAATTTAGGAAATATTACTCTCTGAATTAATAGCAGCCACATACTATGTACACTCTTGAAATAAGAGGACTTGCCCGGGTTGATAATTAATGTGGGATAATTAGGAGTTTTAAAAGACACCTTTTATCAGCCAACATTTTGGCGCCGTTGTCGGGGAGAGTGTAGCCATTTACAAAGAGTGATGTATATCTGATAATTGCTGTTGAGGAAGAATTGGGTATTGAAAATGGAAGGTAAGAACCTACGTAGCGAGCAAGTAAAGTGCTTTCTCCTCCACCCGATTTTCAGTACAATTACAGAAAAATGAAGTAGGTATTTGATGGTTGTCTATTGAGAGAGAACTGGGTATTAAAAACAAAAGGTAAGAACCTGTGTACAGAGCAAGTAAAATGCCTGCTCCCTCGCCCGCTTTCCAACAGAATTGTTAGAAACTTAAGGTAGAGATAAACATTTGAATTGTTTGCATGAATGACTAAGAAGAAAAGACCGCAAAACAATCCAATTCCACTACCCAAACCTAAAAATCTAAGGGACCGATGACCCTTGGATGATCAACTTTCATAGACGACATCTTAAAGAAAGTTGAATCTCGGCCATCAGTAGGTCCCCGAGCCATTGCTTCCAAACAACCTACTATCTTCGTTCGGGCCACAGGCTCATCTGTAGCTTAGGGTAAGGTCCACAGTAAAATAGAAGGAACTAAGCAGAGTTTTCAAGATATTGAAAATTCGCACCCAAGTCCCTCATAAGAAGGGAATTCTTGTAATATTCATGAAGGAGGAGGAGAAACAAGGGAAAAAAAGGAACCAAGATCCCCTCAGGTAGTAATTGAGTAAGGAACACTCAGTATCCCAGACCAAGGGAGTGCTGTTAAGATCATCCCAACCCCTTCTAGTCATCCTAGGAATAACTCTCTAGAGATCCCAGAAGGGTAATGGCATATATTTGATCAAATGGCCAATAACCCACAAGCACCCCAAACCTCTACATTACAGTATCCCATCTTTGACATAGCTATCAACGCACCCATGAAAGCTATCCCACTACAAAATATTCCCACCTTTCATGGACTCACATCAGAGGATCTAGATGCATTTTTGTTTGAATTTGATGTATTATGTTGGGGTTATGATTACACCACCGACCCTCAAAAACTAAAGCTGTTTCCCTCTACGTTAAAGGGAGCGGCCTTGCGTTGGTTTATGGGACTAGGTGGGGGCACCATAAATGATTGGGATCAAATGAAAACTGCTTTCCTTAAAAAATATCAGGACTATTGCAGATCTAGGGAACTAAAAGATGAAATATTCCAAATGATAGCAAGACCTAGTGAAACGTTGGAAGAATAAGTGGAACGTTTTCAATATAACCACCAACGGTCTCCCTACGTAACTCTGTCTTTGCCTAATAATGTGCTGAAAACTACACTGATTAAAGGAATGAAGGACCAATGGATAGAGACATTAAATATAATGGGTAAAGGTGATATATATCAAGAAGACTATGCTAACATTATTAATTTGTGTATCAGGTGCTCAAGAGGCAGTACGAGATTGAAACCAGCAGAACGCGACATGACCACCACGAACAACAAAATATCCGGTAGGAGCATTACTCATGTAGAAATCAGCAACCTGCCGGAGGATTTAAAAACAGATATCTTGGGAACTTTGATGACAAAATTAGACATTATGCAAGCCAAGCAAAAGTAGGTTGAAGTAGAACAAAACCTAGTGATATTTTTCCCTGGATGCAGAAAGAAGCATAATCATAAAGAATGCCCACTGGATATGGTACAAACCTATGCCATATGTACTAAAGATCATGCCACAGAAAGCTGCTCATCACTCCTAGGTTTAAAAGCATTCTTTAAGAAGGCAGAGGAAGAAATAGAACCAGTCTACCTACTAAATCAGCATCGCCAATGGCAAGCACGACAAACAGGTACGCCTATTGACCCATCTTCTTTCTTTTAGCCTTCGTAATATAATGCTCAACAATACACAGGAGCTACGTGGTAGAACCAACCACCTTTTCCTAATTGGTCACAACAACCATTCTCTATGCCACCTTGGTCCAACCAATCAAATCAAAATAATAGTTGGCGAAATTCCCCTTACTTCCCACCATTTTGGTAGAACAATACATATCCATCCCAATGGCCACCCTCCACTTCACAGAACCAGAACTGGCAGTCAAGCTGGCAAATACCTACCAACCAACTAGTAGGAACAATCCCCCTATGTCAACCTATGCTACCAGCACCTTACACATTGCAACATAACCCTCAGACCAATCTACGACCACAGCTCCCAGCCCAGCCCAACCCAAATCCCAACAATAGACCCGTCAAATCTGTACAAATTATTGAATGACCGGAGCCAAAAACTGAGTTGAGGGAGTGTAACGAACTCAAATTAAGGTCTAGATAGATAATTGAGTTAGAGAGGGAGAAAAAAATACAAATAGAAGATTCATTACCTGTAGAGCAAACACCTTAAATGGAGAATATCGTTAAACATAAAAGCCATGATCAAACTATTACCTCTTCTCGACCATTCCAAGAGAGAATGATTATACCCCGCCTAATAGAATATCCTGATTTCGATCTTCTAGTAGATTTAAAAAACCTTTGTGTAAAAATACTGTTCCTATAGGCTATTCAGGACATCCCAATTTATGAAAAAACTATTAAGGAATTGTGTACGAAAAAGCCGAAGAGGAAAATAAAAAAACCCCAATTGTCCACGTAGTCTAAACTTTGTTTGATTTATTATCAGGCAGAGAAACATTGGTGAAATATGAGGACCCAGGAAACGCTATAGTCACAGTACAAATAAATGGATGTTCCTTCCCCAATGCATTAGTTGATCTAGGAACAACCATTAATATTCTCACAACAACAACCTGTCAAAAACTTGGCATTACATCCTTGGATGCAACCACAACCTTCCTAGAACTGGCTGACTGATCGGTAGTCAAACCAGAAGGGACATTACAGGATGTAATGGTGTCTATAGATTCTTGGGAATACCCAACAGATTTATTGATTATTAATCCTCGAAACTGGCAAGATGGACATCACCTAATTCTAGGAAGACCTTGGCTAGCAACCACATATGCTTACAAAAGCTGTTGAACAGGCAGTATGAAGATAGCAAGAGGAAGTAATGTGAAAAATCTAACTTTATATCCTCCAGCTCAGCCAAGCCTAACAATAATAAAAACTAGAAAACAACCTGTATCATATTTAACTAAAAACATTCGATCACCACTAACTGTAGAAGGTGCTCTCAAATTTGAGGATCAAACGGAAGATGACATCATGAACGCTTACATTAACCGACCAGATGTTGTATCCAAGCTAAAATGTCACATGATCGAAGCAGCCCTGGATAAGGAAATTGAAGAAGATCCCTTAAAAGATATTAATGACCAGTCAATACCAACAACTACTATTTATAACAGAAAAACCATTGAAATTGAGCAAGGGAAAGTCCTAAATACCAACAAAAACCTGACTGATGACCAAGAGGAGAGGCTTGTTCAACTTCTGAGAAAATGTAAAGAGGCTTTCACTTGGGATTACCCAGATATGAAAGGGATTGATCCCCAATTATGCATGCACCAGATCTATACAGAGAAAGATGCGAGGCCCATTCGACAACCTCAACGAAGGTTAAACATTCACCTTAAAGATATTTTTAAAGATGAACTACAAAAAATGTTAGATGTAAATTTCATCTATCCTATATCTGATAGCAAATGGGTTTCTCCACTAGTTATGGTACCTAAAGAGAATGGAAAGTGGCATATATGTGTCGATTATAGAGAGCTTAATAAAGCAAACCAAAAAGACCATCTTCCCCTCCCATTCATCGACCAGGTCTTGGACACATTGGCAGGAAAAAAATTCTTCTCTTTCTTAGATGGCTTCAGTGGCTACAATCAAATTCAAATTGCCCCTGAAGACCAAGATAAGACTACCTTCACCTGCCCTTGGGGGGCATTTGTTTACAGGGTCTTACCTTTCGGACTGTGCAACGCACCTACCACATTCCAGATGGCTATCCTCAGCATTTTTTCAGACTTGATAAATGAGGGGATCAAGGTGTACATGGATGACTTTACACCCTATGGAGGTGACTTCAAGCCGACATTACAAATGGTAGAGAAAGTTCTGCAAAGATGCATTGCTACCAAGCTCTATTTAAGCCATAAGAAATGCCACATGATGATGACCGAGGGCCTCATCCTAGGTCACTACATCTCAGCAACTGGAATTCAGATAGATCCAACAAAAATTCAAATAATTCTCTTAATGCCTACCCCTTCCACACAAACTGAGGTACATAGTTTCTTGGGATTTTCTAGATATTATAAAAGATTTATAAAGAATTTCTCCCAAATTGCCGCATCATTATATGCATTAACATGAAATATCAATTTCATATGGATTGAAAAATGTGACATTGCTTTTGAAGATTTAAAATGGCTACTGTCAACAACACCAGTATTATGGGTCCCAAACTAGGATTTTCCATTTCAGATCACATCCAATGCATCAGATATGGCCATTGGAGCACTTCTCGGCCAGGAGGAAGATAAGAAACCTTATACGATATACTATATTAGAAAAAATCTATCTCTTGCTGAGTTGAATTACACTGTGACTGAAAAAGAATTTCTGGTTGTAATCTATGCTATTAATAAATTCAGACATTATATAACAGGACACCATGTGGTTTTGTATACAGATCACTCTATTATTAAATATCTAGCTAATAAACCTGTTACAAATGGAAGAGTGACAAGATGGATGATCCTTTTGCAGGAATTCAACATAACAATCAAGGATCGACTAGGAAAGGAAAATCCGGTGGTAGACTTCCTCTAACGTGTGCCAAAGACAGACGACTCGGCAGCAATAGAAGACAAATTCCCTGATGAGCACTTATTTGCTATATCTGTGAAAACACCATGGTACACAGATGTTGCGAACTACCTAGCAGTGGGAAAATTACCCAAGCACCTGACGCCCAGTGAAAGAAAACAAACAGTACAACGCAACACTCAGTACTCTTGGATCGGAGGATACCACTTTCACACAGGAGCCGATATGCATATCCAAAGGTGTGTTAGGGAAGACAAAATCTTTGACATCCTCAAAGCTTGTCATGATGGACCTTGCGGTGGACATTTTTCAGATCGCAGGACTTGTCACAAAGTCTTATATATGGGCTATTATTGGCCCACCATTTTTAAGGATGCCAAGAAGTTTGTCCAGGTATGCGATAACTGCTAAAGAATGGGCACCCTAGGCAGTCTGACGAGATGCCCCTGCATCCATAGTTAGTCATTGAACCTTTTGAATGATGGGAGTTAGATTTCATTGGTCCAATAAACCCATCATCTAATAAAAAGACATATATACTAGTCGCAACAGAATATGTGACTAAATGGGTGGAGGCAGAAGCATTACCAAGGGCAACGGAGGACTTAGTAATCCATTTTATTTTCCAACTTTTCGTGCGGTATGGCTTGCCTAGAGAAATAATCACGAATGGAGGGCCACAATTTGTAGGCCATAAGATTGTTGCGACATTAAAAAATCATCATATCATGCATAGAATCACATATCCATACCACCCGTAGGCAAATGGCCAGGTAGAAAGTACCAATAAAGTAATCAAGGCAATTCTCACATAGACATGACTAGGCTACCCGATTGCCAGAACCCTTGTGGGCATATCTCACAACATGGAGAAATACCATAGGATATTCCCCATATCTGTTAGTGTTTGGCAAAGAACCTATCTTCCCAATAGAATTTGAAATTTAGACATTGAGGATAGCTCAAGAAGTAGGCTTGGACCTGAATGAAGCATAGATTAACAAACTACATCAAATTAATGAATTGGATGAAATCCGGCTATCATCTCTTCATCCTACTGCATTGATTCAACAACAAAGAGAAAAATGGCATGATGCCCTCATCAAGAAGAAGATATTCAATGAAGGTGATTGGGCACTTTTGTATGATTCTAGGTTCCAAGATTTCCTGGGCAAACTCCAGACCAGATGGTTAGGTCCCTACGAGATAAAGGAGGTGCACAATAATGACACCCTTACATTAACCACCATCGATAGGTCCAATTACTCTTTAAAAACAAATGGGCATAGAGTGTGCCTCTACCATAAACCGCTTACAAGGGAGTCCTTTTGCCAACACATACATGAAGATCCCACAATACAAATTCTTGCTAGGGAGGGCAACCCTCCCACAACACCAATCCAGTAAAAGAATTTATTCTTTTGAAGCCTGTACATAAATTTTTCTTTCTATTTTGATTGGATTTGCTTGGATAATAGATTGAATATTAGTTTTTTTTAATTATTTTTCCTTTGCTGTCCCCTATAGGGAACTGCTGTTGTTCCCTACAGGGAACAACAATCTTCATGTGTATTTTGATTTGTTGTTCCTTACAGGGAATAGCTGTTGTTCCCTACAGGGAACAACAATTTTTGTGTATATTTCGCTTTGTTGTTCCCTCTAAGGAACAACTGCTATTCCCTACAAGGAACAACAACTTTCATGAAAATTTTGCTGTGCTATTCCCTACAATGAACAAATGTTGTTCCCTCTAAGGAATAGCCACTATTCCCTCTAAGAAAAAACCACTGTTCCTTCTAAGGAACAACAGTTTCGGCATGAATTTTGTCTTGCTATTCCCTACAGGGAACAACTGTTGTTCCCTATAAGGAACAACAAATTTTGCGTACATTTTCTTTGCTGTTCTGTACAGGGAGCAACAATTTTTTAGCCTGTATTTCCCTTGCTGTTCCTTACAGTGAACAACAATTTTTGTGTGTATTACCTTTGCTGTTCCTTACAGGGAACAACTGTTGTTCCCTATAACGAACATCACTTTTGCGTATATATCTTTCTGCTGTTCCCTGTAGGGAACAACTGCTATTCCCTACAGGGAACATCACCGTCTGTGTGTATTTTTCATTTGTTGTTCCTTTTTGCGTGCTTTTCTTTGCTGTTCCCTATAGGGAACAACACTTTTTGTGTGAAGTTTTCTTTTGCTGATTCCTTTAGGAAATAACACTTTGTGAGTGTTTTTTTGAGAACACCCTTTCTTTCCTTTGCATGACCATCCATGCTCACTCTTTATGATCCTCTCTAGGGCAAAAGTGTGCAAATATGTATGTAAGGATACAAATCTGGAGTTTACTGGAACAGGAAAATATATTGAATATTATCATCTTTAACAAGATTTCTTTGTATTGATCGAAAAAGAAAGGACACAACCATTTATATCACTTCACTGTCCTCATTTCCACTATAAATCGAATTGATTGATTATCTATACCATGTTGGTTCTCCCCTAGCCCCTATAACTCTCTCTGTTCATTATCATCAATAAGGTTAAGGGCATAGTTTTTTTTTCTATTGATATGTTCAAATTTCTTTCGCCATCCATACTCTTAAGGAGTGATGATCCACCCTCTCTATATAAATAGGAAGTGTTGTTCAAATATATATATATATATATATATATATATATATATATATATATATATACACTAAAAATTCTATGAATTTTTTCCACAGATGGAGGATAGGGGGTCTCATCATGAGCCAACCTACCATGATCATAATCAAGCAATGAAGTGACATTCCCACTATGGCCACCACACCAGGGATATGATCCAATGGATGCATCAAGAAATAAATTCCTTGGAATAGGAGGTCTCATTAGGAGTCGGCCTGCCCACCTTTCACTACTTCCTAGTGAATGGCAATGTGTTCTTCTGGTTACCATGCTAGCACATTGGTCTCTACTCTGATATCATAATGCACTTCCCTAATTATACGTAGAGAACCACGGTTCCAAAGGGTTAGAAAGAAACTCTGTCGAGGCTATAGACACATGCAGGAAACAAAAGCTCTGCTGATGGTATTGAAGTCGTATTTTCAACATAAATAATTAATATAATGTCCTCTTCTTATGTTTTATTTTTACTACAGAGAGATTATGTTCCTAACTTACTTTGAACCTTTATGCATGTGATATCTTTTAAAAATCAATCATAATAGTTTTAAGTGGAATAACAACGGTAAATTATTTTTCCCCGTGTTAGTTGTCCTTTTTCCTTTTCGAATCACCTCACGACATCTTATCACTTATTGATAATTCTCATTATATGAATTGATTTCATCACCTCGATATCCTTTATGATCCTTTCATTAATATGCATACCTTGCCACTTTCATCACCCCTGTACTTCGCCACCAGTGTATTATCCCTTCACTCATTCGGTCAAAGGCGACCTATTATTTCAAAGGGGGGTGAGGAGCTCCAATGTACTTATGCATGAGTTGTCAGCTCTTTATTTGATTTTGTAGGGAAATATGACATTCCATGATCACAGATCATGTGGCATAATAACAAGTCCTAGATAACGGTATTTATGCTTATAAAGTATCATCCGATATAGCCATTACAACAATTTGCTGTTCCATCACTCGACTCTGTTTGTTGCTGTGCTATCTTTGCTACACTAACCATTTGTAGAATTCAGGTACTATGGGAGGAAGAACAGTGCATAAAGATTTGCTAATACTGGCTGTTTCTATTGCAACAAGAGAAATTTTAGCTCGAGCTGGGTGGATAGCATACTTTACGCAATTTCAACCACCCAATGAGGAAATTGCCATTGAATTCCTAAGAAATCTACAGAATGGACAATCCATGGTAAGGGGTAGGAAAATCACAGTAAAATACACTGTAATAGTAGAGGTATCTGGGTTGTCGGCTGAAGGACCCGTATGGGCTAACAAATTATTGAAGTTGCATGATGCTATCGAAGCCTTTAAGGACAAAGGACGTGAGTTGATCAAAAAAGGCAAAGGCATTCGGCCATCTTCGCATGGAGAATCTTGGGGAGAATTAGCAATAATCGTCCAGACTTACATCACATGTGAGGGGTGCAAAGATGTGGTAAGGCCGCGTCAACTTAAACTCTTAGTAGTTTTGAAACAAAAGTGCTTTGTAAATTTACCTGCATTATTGAATTTTTTACTGCATGACACCACCAAGAGGCTAAGGTTGTCCCAACACATAGAAACCATAGTAAGCCACCACTGTTTGATTAGGCTGATAGTTAGCTACAACCTCGCCCAGCAACAATCAAGTTGGGAGGAACTAATATTTGCTCTCGAAGGAGGCTTGGCTCTACCTACACCTAACCCTGTTCTGAAAAGGAAGAGGACTATGCTTGCAAGGAATGTACCCCAAAAGCATAGACAACCCAGAAGGATGAGGACAAATTTAGGAGCAGCCAAAATCCCCAAGGCAGTATCAGCCGACCCATAGAACTATCCAACCCAAGAAGTGAGAAATATTTACAATTAGAAGGATGGGATAACCCTGAATCAGACCATGAGGAAGAAACAGGGCATTCTGGAGATGAGCAAAGAAATGGATCAGGATGCCCCTCAACTCCAAATAAGAGTCCCCAAGGTGATTTGTTGCACGATATTGAATTGGCACAGATCCTGGCCAACATGAATGATTACATACAGGCTGAAAGTCCGCTCAATTGTAATTTGGGAGCAACCCAATCTCTAGAGAAGTCTGGCCACGGTAGAATTCTATCAGAAAATGTAAGCCACGAACTGGAAATGGGCATAGAGGCCATTCAAGAAGAGATGAACCAACCTAGTGACACGTCTAGAGGAGAAACTAGCCAGGTAGGCCTAAACACGAAAAACATAGGCCAAAAAGGAGTGGAAATAAATTAGGAAAACGATTACCAATCTGGAGACATGGTCCTTTTAGAATAGAGCTAGGATGAGCAACCGGGCTCGTTAGAAGCAAAAACTATTAATAGAACAATTTCTCCTCCGAAAAGGTATAGAGCCAAATTGAAGAATCTTAGGAAAGGACAGCAGAAGCTTCGAAAAAATGTAAAAAGGATCAAAAGAAAAATAAAGGAGATCACGGTTTGGGGGCACCTTTCCCTTGCTTCGGATTCGCAGATCCAAAGTCTCGCTTCTTATATTTAAACTTTTACTCAACCTTGACGGCATATCGGTATGCCATGTCAAGCGAGGAGATGTTCAAGAATTCTATTTCTTCCTGGATGTACTTGTGTAGGAAGCCATGGTATTTGAGTACCAAATGCTGCTCTGAATCCTTGATACCCAACTTTGTGTGAAGGGTATGGAAAATATTGGTAAACTCCGGCACGTCTTGGTCCCTTCCCTGCCACAACGTGGTCCACTTTATGTATTGATCCTCATAGCTTCCGACAGTGTAGTACTTGTTGAGTTACGAAATGGGTATGTATTTACTATTAAATTCATCATCCTTTTCCTTTATTCGTATCTTTTCTATATCTTAATGTGTTAATATATTGAGGAATTATGGTAAGAAATGAAGGAATTATTTGCAGTTACAATTTAGCTAACTTTTACCCTTATTTTTGCAGGAAAGTGACAAAAGGAATGATTGCTATTCCCTGATGTTGGAACAACAAAATCCAACAAGCAAAGGAAGGAATGCAGTGGTTGTGGACAAGGCTAAAGGTGAATCAGGAGGATCAGCGTGAGAAAGGAAAGGATGTCTGAAGTTAGAAATTGGTTGCGAATCCCTCAAGATCGGGAGATCCTGAGGGATCACATTTACCATTTATCTTTTACCCTTTCTGATTATAAAAGGAGACGATTGTAAGAATAAATGGGGGAATCTCTGTTATTATTGAAATTGTAATTTTAATTACAGACTCTCGCTGTTGAGAGAACACAGTTATATTGTAATGCTACTTACATTTGATGATTAATACATAATTGAAGTTGTTGTTCCCTCGCGTTATCTGAAGTAACTTAGCAGTGTTCGCTGGCGGCTAAGGGCCCAGCCTCTAGTGGATTTAACTGCTTTCTTTGTGCCATAAATTTCTAATTCTCGCAAGTGTGATGGTTTTATAGTTTTCTTTCTTTATTGTTTTCCTGTGTTGACATAATATCTCTGCTTTATATGATTTACAGCACTGTTGTTTGATTCAGTTCACCTTCATTTCAGATTGAGTTACTTAGATAAGTATTTGAATCAATTTAATCAACTGTAAAGAGTTTAATTATCGTTGTTGGACTCTCAGATTGATATCACTGCTGTTTGGATTATTTATTGGAAATTGATATTGATTTAGATTAAATCGGTTAAGAAGAGATGAGTTATTGCTACTGTACTCTCAGCTGATGACACTGTCAATTGAATTGCTGTAAGATTTGGTTTCAGTAGAAGATTGAGTTTTGATATTTCCTTTAATAATTACAATTGGAGTTTATTAGATGCATCCGTTTAATCTTATATTTAAAGATCTATACTGCAATTTAGGAAATATTACTCTCTGAATTAATAGCAGCCACATACTGTGTACACTCTTGAAATAAGAGGACTTTCCCAGGTTGACAATTAATGTGGGATAACTAGGAGTTTTAAAAGACACCTTTTATCAGCCAACATTTTGGCGCCGTTGCAGGGGAGAGTGTAGCCATTTACAAAGAGTGATGTATATCTAGTAACTGCTGTTGAGGAAGAATTGGGTATTGAAAATGGAAGGTAAGAACCTACGTAGTGAGCAAGTAAAGTGCTTTCTCCTCCGCCCGCTTTTCAGTACAATTATAGAAAAATGAAGTAGGTATTTGACGGTTGTCTATTGAGAGAGAACTAGGTATTAAAAACAAAAGGTAAGAACCTGCGTACAGAGCAAGTAAAATTCCTGCTCCCTCACCCGCTTTCCTACAGAATTGTTAGGAACTTAAGGTAGAGATAAACATTTGAATTGTTTGCATGAACGACCAAGAGAAAAGACCCCAAAACAATCCAATTCCACTACCCAAACCTAAAAAATCTAAGGGACCAGTGACCATTGGATGATATACTTTTATAGACGACATCTTAAATAAATCTGAATCTCGGCCATCAGTAGGTCCTCGAGCCATTGCTTCCACACAACCTACTATCTTCGTTCGGGCCACAGGCTCACCATCTGTAGCTTACGCTGAGGTCCACAGTAAAATAGAAGGAATTGAGTAGAGTTTTCAAGATACTGAAAATTCGCACCCAAGTCCCTCATAAGAAGGGAATTCTTGTGATATTCATGAAGGAGGAGGAGAAACAAGGGAAACAAAGGAACCAAGATCCCCTCAGGTAGTAATTGAGCCAAGAACACTCAGTATCCTAGACCAAGGGAGTGCTGTTAAGATCATCCCAACCCCTTCTAGTCATCCTAGGAATAACTCTCTAGAGATCCGAGAAGGGTAATGGCATATATTTGATCAAATGGCAAATAACCCACAAGCACCCCAAACATCTACGTTACAGTATCCCATCGTTGACATAGCTATCAATGAACCCATGAAAGCTATCCCGCTACAAAATATTTCCACCTTTCATGGACTCACATCAGAGGATCTAGATGCATTTCTGTTTGAATTTGATGTATTATGTTGGGGTTATGATTACACCACCGACCCTCAGAAACTAAAGTTTTTTCCCTCTACGTTAAAGGGAGCAGCCTTGCATTGGTTTATGGGACTAGGTGGGGGCACCATAAATGATTGGGATCAAATGAAAACTACTTTCCTTAAAAAATATCAGGACTATTGCAGATCTAGGGAACTAAAAGATGAAATATTCCAAATGATAGCAAGACCTAGTGAAACGTTGGAAGAATATGTGGAACATTTTCAATATAACCACCAATGGTCTCCCTACGCAACTCTGCCTTTGCCTGATAATGTGCTAAAAACTACATTGATTAAAGGAATGAAAGACCAATGGATAGAGACATTAAATATTATGGGTAAAGTTGATATATATCAAGAAGACTATGCTAACATTATTAATTTGTGTATCAGGTGCTCAAGTGGTAGTACGAGATTGAAAGCAGCAGAATGTGACATGACCACCACGGACAACAAAATCTCTGGTAGGAGCATTACTCATGTAGAAATCAGTAACCTACCGGAGGATTGAAAAACAGATATCTTGGGAACCTTGATGACACAATTAGACATTATGCAAGCCAAGCAAAAGTACGCTGAAGTAGAACAAAACCTGGTGATATTTTTCCCTAGATGCAGAAAGAAGCATAATCATAAAGAATGCCCACTGGATATGGTACAAACCTATGCCATATGTACTAAAGATCATGCCGCAGAAAGCTGCTCACCACTCCCAGGGTCAAAAGCATTCTTTAAGAAGGCAGAGGAAGAAATAGAACCAGTCTACCTACTAAATCAGCATCACCAATGGCAAGCACGACAAACAGGTACGCCTATTGACCCATCTTCTTTCTTTTAGCCTTTGTAATATAATGCTCAACAATACACAGGAGCTACGTGGCAGAACCAACCACCTTTTCCTAGTTGGTCACATCAACCATTCTCTATGCCACCTTGGTCCAACCAATCAAATCAAAATAATAGTTGGCGAAATTCCCCTTACTTCCCACCATTTTGGTAGAAAAACACATATCCATCCCAATGGCCACCCTCCACTTCACAGAACTAGAACTGGCAATCAAGCTGGCAAAGACCTACCAACCAGCTAGTAGGAACAATCCCCCTATGTCAACCTATGCTACCAGCACCTTACGCATTGCAACATAACCTTCAGACCAATCTACGACTACAACTCCCAGCCTAGCCCAACCCAAATCCCAACAATAGAGCCGTCAAATCTGTACAAATTATTGAAGGACCAGAGCCAGAAATTGAGTTGAGGGAGTGTAATGAACTCAAATTAAGGTCTATACGAATAATTGAGTTAGAGAGGGAGAAAAACATACAAATAGAAGATCCGTTACCTGTAGAACAAACACCTTAACGGAGAATATGGTTAAACAGAAAGACCATGATCAAACTATTACCTCTTCTCGACCATTCCCAGAGAGAATGATTATACCCCGCCTAATAGAATATCCTGATTTTGATCTTCTAGGAGAATTAAAAAACCTTTATGTAAAAATACTGCTCCTCTAGGTTATTCAAGACATCCCAATTTATGAAAAAACTATTAAGGAATTGTGTACGAAAAAGCCGAAGAGGAAAATAAAAAAACCCCAATTGTCCACGTAGTCGAAACTTTGTCTGATTTATTATCAGGCAGAGAAACACCGGTGAAATATGAGGACCCAGGAAATGCTATAGTCACAGTACAAATAAATGGATGTCCCTTCCCAAATGCATTAGTTGATCTAGGAGGAGCCATTAATATTCTCACAACAACAACCTGTCAAAAACTTGGTATTACATCCTTGGATCCAACCACGACCTTGCTGGAACTGGCTGACTGATCAGTAGTCAAACCAGAAGGGACATTACATGATGTAATGGTGTCTGTAGATTCTTGGGAATACCCAACAGATTTCTTGATTATTAATCCTAGAAACTCGCTAGATGGACATCCCCTAATTCTAGGAAGACCTTGGCTAGCAACCACTGATTCTTACACAAGCTGTCAAACAGGCAGTATGACGATAGCAAGAGGAAGTAATGTGAAAAATCTAGCTTTATATCCTCCAGCTCAGCCAAGCCTAACAATAATAAAAACTAGAAAACAACCTGTATCATATTTAACTAAAAACATTCGATCACCACTAACTGTAGAAGGCACTCTCAAATTTGAGTATCAAATGGAAGATGACATCATTAATGCTTACATTAACCAACTAGATGCTGTATCCAAGCTAAAATGTCACATAATCGAAGCAGTCCTGGATAAGGAAATTGAAGAAGATCCCTTAAAAGATATTAATGACCAATCAATACCAACAACTACTATTTATAACAACAAAACCATTGAAATTGAGCCAGGGAAAGTCCTAAATATCAACAAAAACCTGACTGATGACCAAGAGCAGAGGCTTGTTCAACTTCTGAGAAAATGTAAAGAGGCTTTCACTTGGGATTACCCAGATATGAAAGGGATTGCTCCCCAATTATGCATGCACCGCATCTACACAGAGAAAGATGCGAGGCCCATTCAACAACCTCAACGAAGATTAAACCCTCACCTTAAAGATATTGTTAAAGATGAACTACAAAAACTGTTAGATGTAAATTTCATCTATCCTATATCTGATAGCAAATTGGTTTCTCCACTAGTTGTGGTACCTAAAGAGAATGGAAAGTGGCACATATCTGTCGATTATAGAGAGCTTAATAAAGCAAACCAAAAAGACCATTTTCCCCACCCATTCATCGACCTGGTCTTGGACACATTGGCAGGAAAAAAATTCTTCTCTTTCTTAGATGGCTTCAATGGCTACAATCAAATTCAAATTGCCCCTAAAGACCAGGATAAGACTACCTTCACCTGCCCTTGGGGGACATTTGTTTACAGGGTCTTACCTTTCAGACTGTGCAACGCACCTACCACATTCCAGAGGGCTATACTCAGCATTTTTTCAGACTTGATAAATGAGGGGCTAGAGGTGTAAATGGATGACTTTACACCCTATGGAGATGACTTGAAGCCGACATTACAAATGGTAGAGAAAGTTCTGCAAAGATGCATTGCTACCAAGCTCTATTTAAGCCATGAGAAATGCCACATGATGATGACTGAGGGCCTCATCCTGGGCCACTACATCACAGCAACTGGAATTCAGATAGATCCGAAAAAAATTCAAATAATTCTCTTAATACCTACCCCCTCCACACAAACTGAGGTACATAGTTTCTTGGGCTTTTCTAGATATTATAAAATATTTATAAAGAATTTCTCCCAAATTGCTGCATCATTATATGCATTAACATGAAATATTGGTTTCATATGGACTGACAAATGTGCTTTTGAAGATTTAAAATGGTTACTATCAATAGCCCCAGTATTATGGGGCCCAAACTGGAATTTGCCATTTCGGATCACATCCAATGCATCAGATACGGCCATTGGAGCACTTCTCGGCCAGGAGGAAGATAAGAAACCTTATGCGATATACTATATTAGAAAAAATCTCTCTTGTTGAGTTGAATTACACTGTGACTGAAAAAGAATTTCTGGTTGTAATCTATGCTATTAATAAATTCAGACATTATATAACAGGATACCTTGTGGTTTTGTATACTGATCACTTTATTATTAAATATCTAGCTAATAAACCTGTTATAGATGGAAGAGTGACAAGATGGTTGATTCTTTTGCAGGAATTTGACATAACAATCAAGGATCGACCAAGAAAGGAAAATCCGGTGGTAGACTTCCTCTCACGTGTGCCAAAGATAGACGACTTGGCAACAATAGAAGAAAAATTCCCTGATGAGCACTTATTTGCTATAACTGTGAAAACACCATGGTACGTAAATGTTGCGAACTACCTAGGAGTGGAAAAATTACCCAAGCACCTGACGCCCAGTGAAAGAAAACAAACAGTACAACGCAGCACTCAGTTCTCTTCGATCGGAGGATACCTCTTTCACACAGGAGCCGATATGCATATCTAAAGGTGTGTTAGGGAAGACAAAATTTTTGACATCCTCAAAGCTTGCCATGATGGACCTTGCAGTGGACATTTTTCAGATCGCAGGACTTGTCAAAAAGTCTTATAGATGGGCTATTATTGGCCCACCATTTTTAAGGATGCCAAGAAGTTTGTCCAGGTATGCGATAACTACTAAAGAATTGACCACCCTAGGCAATCTGACGAGATGCCCCTGCATCCGTAGTTAGTCATTGAACCTTTTGAATGATGGCAGTTAGATTTCATTGGTCCAATAAACCCATCATCTAATAAAAAGACATACATACTAGTCGCAACAGAATATGTGACTAAATGGGTGGAGGCAGAAGCATTACCAAGGGCAATGGAGGACTTAGTAATCCATTTTCTTTTCCAACATTTCGTGCGGTATGGCTTGCCTAGAGAAATAATCATGAATGGAGGGCCACAATTTGTAGGCCATAAGATTGTTGTGACATTAAAAAATCATCATATCATGCATAGAATCACATCTCCATACCACCTGCAGGAAACTGGCCAGGTAGAAAGTACCAATAAAGTAATCAAGGCAATACTCACAAAGACAGTTGCATCACATAGACATGACTAGGCTACCCGATTGCCAGAAGCCCTGTGGGCATATCTAACTACATGGAGAAATACCATAGGATGTTCCCCATATCAGTTAGTGTTTGGCAAAGAACCTATCTGCCCAATAGAATTTGAAATTCAAACATTGAGGATAGCTCAAGAAGTAGGCTTGGACCTAAATGAAGCATAGATTAATAGAATACATCAAATTAATGAATTGGATGAAATCCAGCTATCAACTCTTCATCATACTGCATTGATTCAAAAACAAAGATAAAAATGGCACGATGTCCTCATCAAGAAGAAGATATTCAATGAAGGTGATTGGGAACTTTTGTATGATTCTAGGTTCCAGGATTTCCTGGGCAAACTCCAGACTAGATGGTTAGGTCCCTACGAGATAAAGGAGGTGCACGATAATGACACCCTTACATTAACCACCATCGATAGGTCCAATTACTCTTTTAAAACAAATGGGTATAGAGTGTGCCTCTACCATAAACCGCTTACAAGGGATTCCTTTTGCCAACACATACATGAAGATCCCATAATACAAATTCTTGCTGAGGAGGGCAACCCTCCCACAACACCAATACAATTAAAGAATTTATTCTTTTGAAGCCTGTACATAAAGTTTTCTTTCTATTTTTATTAGATTTGCTTGGATAATAGATTGAATATTAGTTTTTTATTTTAATTATTTTTCCTTTGCTATCCCCTATAGGGAACTGCTGCTGTTCCCTTTAGGGAACAAAAATTTTCATGTGCATTTTGATTTGCTATTCCTTACAGGGAACAACTATTGTTCCCTACTGGGAATAACAATTTTTGTGTATATTTCGCTTTGTTGTTCCCTCTAAGGAACAACTGCTGTTCCCTACAAGGAACAACAATTTTTTTGCAAATTTTGCTGTGCTGTTCCCTACAAGGAACAACAATTTTTGTGCAAATTTTGCTGTGCTGTTCCCTACAAGGAACAATCGTTGTTCCCTCTAAGGAATAGCTACTGTTCCCTCTAAGAAAAATCCATTGTTCCTTCTAAGGAACAATATTTTCGGCATGCATTTTGTCTTACTGTTCCCTACAGGGAACAACTGTTGTTCCCTATAAGCAACAACAAATTTTGCATACATTTTCTTTGTTGTTCCCTACAAGGAACAAATTTTTTTTAGCCTATATTTCCCTTGCTGTTCCTTACAGTGAACAACAATTTTCATGTGCATTACCTTTGTTGTTCCTTACAGGGAACAACTGCTGTTCCCTATAAGGAACATCCCTTTTGTATATATATCTTTTTGCGTTCCCTGCAGGGAACAACTGCTGTTCCCTACAGGGAACATCACCGTCTGTGTGTATTTTTCATTTGCTGTTCCTTTTTGTGTGCTTTTCTTTACTGTTCCCTATAGGGAACAACACCTTTTGTGTGAAGTTTTCTTTTGCTAATTCCTTTAGGAAATAACACTTTGTGAGTGTTTTTTTGAGAACACCCTTTCTTTCCTTTGCATGACCATCCATGCTCACTCTTTATAGTCCTCTCTAGGGCACAAGTGTACAAATATGTATGTAAGGATACAAATCTGGAGTTTACTGGAACAGGCAAATATATTGAATATTATCATTTTTAACAAGATTTCTTTGTATTGATCGAAAAAGAAAGGACACAACCCATTTATATCACTTCACTGTCCTCATTTCCACTATAAATCGAATTGACTGATTATCTATACCATGCTGGTTCTCCACTAGCCCCTATAACTCTCTCTGTTCATTATCATCAATAAGGTTAAGGTCATAGTTTTGTTTTCTATTGATATGTTCAAACTTCTTCCTCCATCCCTACTCTTAAGGAGTGCTGATCCACCCTCTCTATATAAATAGGAAGTGCTGTTCAAATATATATATATACTAACAATTCTAGGATTTTTTTTCCACAGATGGAGGATAGGGGGTCTCATCATGAGCCAACCTACCATGATGATAAGCAAGCAACGAAGTGGCATTCCCACTATGGCCACCACACCAGGGATATGATCCAATGGATGCATCAAGAAATAAAGTCCTTGGAACAGGAGGTCTCATTACGAGTCGACCTACCCACCTTTCACTACTTCCTAGTGAATGGCAATGTTTTCATCTGGTTACCATGCTAGCACATTGGTCTCTACTCTGATATCATAATGCACTTCCCTAATTATACATAGAGAACCACGGTTCCAAAGGGTTAGAAAGCAACTCTGTCGAGGCTATAGACACCTGCAGGAAACAAAAGATCTGCGGATGGTATTGAAGTTGTATTTTCAACATCAATAGTTAATATAATGCCCTCTTCTTATGTTTTATTTTTACTATAGAAAGATTATGTTCCTAACTTACTTTGAACCTTTATGCATGCAATATCTTTTAAAAATCAATCATAATAGTTTTAAGTGGAATAACAACGGTAAATTATTTTTCCGTGTCTTAGTTGTCCTTTTTCCTTTTCGAATCACCTCACGACATCTTATCACTTATTGATAATTCTCATTATATGAATTGATTTCATCACTTCGATATCCTTTATGATCCTTTCATTAATATGCATACCTTGCCACTTTCATCACCCCTGTACTTCGCCGCTAGCGTGTTATCCCTTCACTCATTCGGTCGAAGGCGACCTATTATTTCAAAGGGGGGTGAGGAGCTCCAGTGTACTTATGCATGTGTTGTCAGCTCTTTATTTGATTTTGTCGGGGAAATATGACATTCCATGATCACAGAGCATGTGGCATAATAACAAGTCCTAGATAACGGTATTTATGCTTATAAAGTATCATCCGATATAGCCATTACAACAATTTTCTTTTCCATCACTCGACTCTATTTGTTGCTATGCTGTCTCTGCTACACTAACCATTTGTAGAATTTAGGTAGTATGGGAGGAAGAACAGTGCACAAAGATCTGCTAATAATGGTTGTTTCTGTTGCAACTAGAGAAATTTCAGGTCGAGCTGGGTGGATAGCATACTTTACGTGATGTCAACCACCCAACGAAGAAATTGTCATTGAATTCCTAAGAAAGATACAGAATGGACAATCCATGGTAAGGGGTAGGAAAATCACAATATCAGACACTATAATAGCAGAGGTATCTGGATTGCTGGCTGAAGGACCCATATGGGCTAACAAATTATTGAAGTTGTATGATGCTATCGAAGCCTTTAAGGACAAAGGACATGAGTTGATCAAAAAAGGAAAAGGAGTTCAACCATCTTCGCTTGGAGAACCATGGGGAGAATTAGCAATAATCGTCCAGAATTACATCACATGTGAGGGGTGCAAAGATGTGGTAAGGCCGCGTCAACTCAAACTCTTAGTAGTTTTGAAACAAAAGTGCTTTGTAAATTTACCTGCATTATTGAATTTTTTACTGCATGACACCATCGAGAGGCTAAGGCAGTCCCAACACATAGAACCCATAGTAAGCCACCACTATTTGATTAGGATGATAGTTAGCTACAACCTCGCCCAACAACAATCAAGCTGGGAGGAACCAATATTTTCTCTCGAAGGAGGTTTGGCTCTGCCTACACCTAACCCTGTTCTGAAAAGGAAGAGGACTATGCTTGCAAGGAACGTACCCCAAAAGTGCAGACAATCCACAAGGATGAGGAAAAATTTAGGAGCAACCAAAATCCCCAAGGTAGTATCAGCCGACCCATAGAACTATCCAACCCAAGAAGTGAGAAATATTTACAGTTAGAACGACGGGATAACCCTGAATCAGACCATGAGGATGAAATAGGGCATTGTGGAGATGAGCAAGGAAATGAATCAGGAGTCCCCTCAACTCCAAATAAGATTCCCCAAGGTGATTTATTGCACGATATTGAATTGGCACAGATCCTAGCCAACATGAATGATTACATACAGGCTGAAAGTCCGCTCAATTTTAATTTGGGAGCAACCCAATGTCTAGAGAACTCTGGCCACGGTAGAATTCTATCAGAAAATGTAAGCCACAAACTGGAAACAAGCACATAGGCCATTCAAGAAGAGATGAACCAGCCTAGTGACATGCCTTTAGGAGAAACCAGCTAGGTAGGCCTAAACACGAAAAACATAGGCCAAGAAGGAGTGGAAATAAATTAGGGAAACGATTACCAATATGGAGACATGGTCCTTTTAGAACAGAGCTAGGATGAGCAACTGGGCTCGTTAGAAGCAGAAACTATTAACAGAACAGTTTCTCCTCCGAAAAAGTATAGAGCCAAATTGAAGAATCTTAGGAAAGAACAGCAGAAGCTTCGAAAAACTGTAAAAAGGATCAGAAGAAAAGTAAAGGAGATCACAGTTTGGGGGCACCTTTCCCTTACTTCGGATTCGTAGATCCAAAGTCTCGCTTCTTCTATTTAAACTTTTACTCAACCTTGACGGCATATCGGTATGCCGTGCCGAGCGAGGAGATGTTCAAGAATTATATTTCTTCCTGGATGTACTTGTGCAGGAAGCCATGGTATTTGAGTATGAAATGTTTCTCTGAATCTTTAATACCCAACTTTGTGTGAAGGGTATGGAAAATATTGGTAAACTCCAGCACGTCTTGGTCCCTTCCTTGCCGCAGCGTGGTCCACTTTATGTATTGATCCTCATAGCTTCCGACAGGTTATTACTTGTTGAGTTACGAAATGGGTATGTATTTACTATTAAATTCATCATCCTTTTCCTTTATTCGTATCTTTTCTATATCTTAATGCGTTAATATATTGAGGAATTATGGTAAGAAATGAAGGAATTATTTGTAGTTATAATTTAGCTAAATTTTACAATTCTTTATGCAGGAAAGCGACAAAAGGAATGATTGCTATTCCCTGACGTTGGAACAACAAAATCCAACAAGCAAAGGAAGGAACGCAGTGGTTATGTACAAGGCTAAAGGTGAATCAGAAGGATCAGCGTGAGAAAGGAAAGGATGTCTGAAGTTAGAAATCGGTTGTGAATCCCTCAATATTGGGAGATCCCGATGGATCACATTTACCGTTTTTATTTTACCCTTTCTGATTATAAAAGGAGACGATTGTAAGAGGAAAGGGGGGAATCTCTGTTATTATTGGAATTGTAATTTTAATTATAGACTCTCGCTGTTGAGAGAACACGGTTATATTATAATGGTACTTACATTTGATGATTAATACATAATTGAAGTTGTTGTTCCCTCGTGCTATCTGAAGTAACTTAACAGTGTTTGCTGGAGGCTAAGGGCCCAGCCTCTAGTGGATTTAACTGCTTTCTTTGTGCCATAAATTTCTAATTCTCACAAGTGTGATGGTTTTATAGTTTTCTTGCTTTCTGTGATTTTATCTCCTTCGCTATTTATTATTTTCCTGTGTTGAAATAATATCTCTGCTTTATATGATTTACAACACTATTGTTTGATTCAGTTCACCTTCATTTCAGATTGAGTTACTTAGATAAGTATTCGAATCGATTTAATCAACTGTAAAGAGTTTAATTATCGTTGTTGGACACTCATATTGATATCATTGCTGTTTGGATTATTTATTGGAAATTGACTTTGATTTAGATTAAATCAGTTAAGAAGAGATGAGTTATTGCTACTGTACTCTCAGCTGATGACACTGTCACTTGAATTGCTGTAAGATTTGGTTTCAGTAGAAGATTGAGTTTTGATATTTCCTTTAATAATTACAATTGGAGTTTATTAGATGCATACATTTACTCTTATATTTAAAGATCTATACTGCAATTTAGGAAATATTACTCTCTGAATTAATAGCAACCACATACTGTGTACACTCTTGAAATAAGAGGACTTGCCTGGGTTGATAATTAATGTGGGATAACTAGGAGTTTTAAGGGACACCTTTTATTAGCCAACATTTTGGCAACATTGTTGGGGAGAGTGTAGCCATTTACAAAGAGTGATGTATATCTGATAATTGGTGTTGAGGAAGAATTGGGTATTGAAAATGGAAGGTAAGAACCTACGTAGCAAGCAAGTAAAGTGCTTTCTCCTCCGCCCTCTTTTTAGTACAATTATAGAAAAATGAAGTAGGTATTTGATGGTTGTCTATTGAGAGAGAACTAGGTATTAAAAACAAAAGGTAAGAACCTGCGTATAGAGGAAGTAAAATTCCTGCTCCCTCGCCCGCTTTCCAACAGAATTGTTAGGAACTTAAGGTAGAGATAAACATTTGAATTGTTTGCATGAATGACTAAGAAGAAAAGACCCCAAAACAATCCAATTCCACTACCCAAACCTAAAAAATCTAAGGGATCGGTGACCCTTGGATGATAAACTTTCATAGATGACATCTTAAAGAAAGTTGAATCTCAGCCATCAGTAGGTCCCCGAGCCATTGCTTCGAGACAACCTACTATCTTCGTTCGGGCCACAGGCTCACCATCTGTAGCTTACGCTAAGGTCCACAGTAAAATAGAAGGAACTGAGCAAAGTTTTCAAGATATTGAAAATTCGCACCCAAGTCCCTCATAAGAAGGGAATTCTTGTAATATTCATGAAGGAGGAGGAGAAACATGGGAAACAAAGGAACGAATATCCCCTCAAGTAGTACTTGAGCAAGGAACACTCAGTATCCCAGACCAAGGGAGTGCTGTTAAGATCATCCCAACCCCTTCTAGTCATCCTAGGAATAACTCTCTAGAGATCCCAGAAGGGTAATGACATATATTTGATCAAATGGCCAATAACCCACAAGCACCCCAAACCTCTACATTACAATATCCCATTGTTGACACAGCTATCAACGCACCTATGAAAGCTATCCTGCTACAAAATATTCCCACCTTTCATGGACTCACATCAGAGGATCTAGATGCATTTCTATTTGAATTTGATGTATTATGTTAGGGTTATGATTACACCACCGACCCTCAGAAACTAAAGCTGTTTCCCTCTACGTTAAAGGGAGCAGCCTTGCGTTGGTTTATGGGACTAGGTGGGGGCACCATAAATGATTGGGATCAAATGAAAACTGCTTTCCTTAAAAAATATCAGGACTATTGCAGATCTAGGGAACTAAAAGATGAAATATTCCAAATGATAGCAAGACCTAGTGAAAAGTTTGAAGAATATGTGGAACGTTTTCAATATAGCCACCAACGGTCTACCCACGCAACTCTGCCTTTGCCTAATAATGTGCTAAAAACTACACTGATTAAAGGAATGAAAGACCAATGGATAGAGACATTAAATATTATGGGTAAAGGTGATATATATCAAGAAGACTATGCTAACATTATTAATTTGTGTATCAAGTTCTCAAGAGGTAGTACGAGATTGAAACCAGCAGAACACGACATGACCACCACGGACAACAAAATCTCTGGAAGGAGCATTACTCATGCATAAATCAGCAACCTGTTGGAGGATTTAAAAATAGATATCTTGGGAACTTTGACGACACAATTAGACATTATGCAAGCCAAGAAAAAGTAGGTTGAAGTAGAACAAAACCTAGTGATATTGTTCCCTAGATGTAGAAAGAAGCATAATCATAAAGAATGCCCACTGGATATGGTACAAACCTATGCCATATGTAGTAAAGATCATGCCACAGAAAGCTGCTCATAACTCCCAGGGTTAAAAGCATTCTTTAAGAAGGCAGAGGAAGAAATAGAACTAGTCTACCTACTAAATCAGCATCGCCAATGGCAAACACGACAAACATGTACACCTATTGACCCATCTTCTTTCTTTTAGCCTTCGTAATATAATGATCAACAATACACAGGAGCTACGTGGCAGAACCAACCACCTTTTCCTAGTTGGTCACATCAACCATTCTCTATGCCACATTGGTCCAACAAATCAAATCAAAATAATAGTTGGCCAAATTCCCCTTACTTCCCACCATTTTGGTAGAACAATACATATCCATCCCAATGGCTACCCTCCACTTCACAGAACCAGAACTGGTAGTCAAGCTGGCAAAGACCTACCAACCAGCTAGTAGGAACAATCCCCCTATCTCAACCTATGCTACCAGCACCTTACGCATTGCAACATAACCCTCAGACCAATCTACGACCACAACTCCCAGCCTAGGCCAACCCAAATCCCAACAATAGACCTGTCAAATCTATACAAATTATTGAAGGACCGGAGCCAGAAACTGAGTTGAGGGAGTGTAATGAACTCGAATTAAGGTCTAGACAGATAATTGAGTTAGAGAGGGAGAAAAACATACAAATAGAAGATCCGTTACCTGTAGAACAAACACCTTAAATGGAGAATATGGTTAAACATAAAAACCACGATCAAACTATTACCTCTTCTCGACCATTCGAAGAGAGAATGATTATACCCCGCTAATAGAATATCCTGATTTCGATCTTCTAGTAGAATTAAAAAACCTTTGTGTAAAAATACTACTCCTCTAGGCTATTCAGGACATCCCAATTTATGAAAAAACTATTAAGGAATTGTGTACGAAAAAGCTGAAGAGGAAAATAAGAAACCCCAATTGTCCACGTAGTCGAAACTTTGTCTGATTTATTATCAGGCAGAGAAACACTGGTGAAATATGAGGACCCAGGAAATGATATAGTCACAGTACAAATAAATGGATGTTCCTTCCCCAATGCATTAGTTGATCTAGGAGCAGCCATTAATATTCTCACAACAACAACCTGTCAAAAACTTGGCATTACATCCTTGGATCCAACCACGACCTTGTTGGAACTGGTTGACTGATCGGTACTCAAACCAGAAGGGACATTACAGGATGTAATGGTGTCTGTAGATTCTTGGGAATACCCAACAAATTTCTTGATTATTAATCCCAGAAACTGGCTAGATGGACATCCCCTAATTATAGGAAGACCTTGGCTAGCAACCACAGATGCTTACACAAGCTGTCAAACAGGTAGTATGACGATAGCAAGAGGAAGTAATGTGAAAAATCTAGCTTTATATCCTCCAGCTCAGCCAATCCTAACAATAATAAAAACTAGAAAACAACCTGTATCATATTTAACTGAAAACATTCGATCACCACTAACTGTAGAAGGTGCTCTCAAATTTGAGGATCAAATGGAAGATGACATCATTAACGCTTACATTAACCAACCAGATGCTGTATCCAAGCTAAAATGTCACATGATCGAAGCAGCCCTGGATAAAGAAATTGAAGAAGATCCCTTAAAAGATATTAATGACCAGTCAATACCAACAACTACTGTTTATAACAACAAAACCATTGAAATTGAGCCAGGGAAAGTCCTAAATATCAACAAAAACCTGACTGATGACCAAGAGTAGAGGCTTGTTCAACTTCTGAGAAAATGTAAAGAGGATTTCACTTGGGATTACCCAGATATGAAAGGGATTGATCCCCAATTATGCATGCACCACATCTATACAGAGAAAGATGCGATGCCCATTCGAAAACCTCAATGGAGGTTAAACCCTCACCTTAAAGATATTGTTAAAGGTGAACTACAAAAACTATTAGATGTAAATTTCATCTATCCTATATCTGATAGCAAATGGGTTTATCCACTAGTTGTGGTACCTAAAGAGAATGGAAAGTGGCATATATGTGTCGATTTTAGAGAGCTTAATAAAGCAAACCAAAAAGACCATTTTTCCCTCCCATTCATCGACCAGGTCTTTGACACATTGGCAAGAAAAAAATTCTTCTCTTTCTTAGATGGCTTCAGTGGCTACAATCAAATTCAAATTGCCCCTAAAGACCAGGATAAGACTACCTTCACCTGCCCTTGGGGGACATTTGTTTACAGGGTCTTACCTTTCAGACTGTGCAATGCACCTACCACATTCCAGAGGGCTATACTCAGCATTTTTCAGACTTGATAAATGAGGGGCTCGAGGCGTACATGGATGTCTTTACACCCTATGGAGATGACTTCAAGCCGGCATTACAAATGGTAGAGAAAGTTTTGCAAAGATGCATTCCTACCAAGCTCTATTCAAGCCTTGAGAAATGCCACATGATGATGACCGAGGGCCTCATCCTGGGTCACTACATCTCAGCAACTGGAATTTAGATAGATCCAACAAAAATTCAAATAATTCTCTTAATACCTACCCCCTCCACACAAACTGAGGTACATAGTTTCTTGGGATTTTCTAGATATTATAGAAGATTTATAAAGAATTTCTCCCAAATTGCTGCATCATTATATGCATTAACATGAAATATCGATTTCATATGGACTGACAAATGTGGCATTGCTTTTCAAGATTTAAAATGGCTACTATCAACAGCCCCAGTATTATGTGGCCCAAACTGGGATTTGCCATTTCAGATCACATCCGATGCATCAGATATGGCCATTGGAGCACTTCTCGGCCAGGAGGAAGATAAGAAACCTTATGCGATATACTATGTTAGAAAAAATCTATCTCTTGTTGAGTTGAATTACACTATGACTGAAAAAGAATTTCTGGTTGTAATCTATGCTATTAATAAATTCAGACATTATATAACAGGATACCCTGTGGTTTTGTATACAGATCACTCTATTATTAAATATCTAGCTAATAAACTTGTTACAAATGGAAGAGTGACAAGATGGTTGATCCTTTTGCAGGAATTCGACATAACAATCAAGGATCGACCAGGAAAGGAAAATTTGGTGGTAGAATTCCTCTCATCTGTGGCAAAGACAGACGACTCGGCAGCAATAGAAGACAAATTCCCTGATGAGCACTTATTTGCTATAACTGTAAAAAAAAAATGGTACACAAATGTTGCGAACTACCTAGCAGTGGGAAACTTACCCAAGCACCTGATGCCCAGTGAAAGAAAACAAACAGTACAATGCAACACTTAGTTCTCTTGGATCGGAGGATACCTCTTTCACATAGGAGCCGATATGCATATCCAAAGGTGTGTTAGGGAAGACAAAATCTTTGACATCCTGAATGCTTGCCATGATGGACCTTGTGGTGGACATTTTGCAGATTGCAGGACTTGTCACAAAGTCTTATAGATGGGCTATTATTGGCACACCATTTTGAAGGATGCCAAGAAGTTTGTCCAGGTATGCGATAACTGCTAAAGAATGGGCCACCCTGGGCAATCTGACGAGATGCCCCTACATCCGTAGTTAGTAATTGAACCTTTTGAATGATGGGAGTTAGATTTCATTGGTCCAATAAACCCATCATCTAATAAAAATACATATATACTAGTCACAACAGAATATGTGATTAAATGGGTGGAGGCAGAAGCATTACCAAGGGCAACGGAGGACTTAGTAATCCATTTTATTTTCCAACTTTTTGTGTGGTATGGATTGCCTAGAGAAATAATCACGAATGGAGGGCCACAATTTGTAGGCCATAAGATTGTTGCGACATTAAAAAATCATCATATCATGCATAGAATCACATCTCCATACCATCCGCAGGCAAATTGCTAGGTAGAAAGTACCAATAAAGTAATCAAGGCAATACTCACAAAGACAGTTGCATCACATAGACATGACTAGGCTACCCAATTGCCAGAAGCCCTGTGGGCATATCTCACGACATGGAGAAATACCACAGGATATTCCCCATATCAGTTAGAGTTTGGCAAAGAACCTATCTTCCCAATAGAATTTGAAATTCAGACATTGAGGATAGCTCAAGAAGTAGGCTTGGACCTGAATGAAGCATAGATTAACAAACTACATCAAATTAATGAATTGGATGAAATCCAACTATCAGCTCTTCATCATACTGCATTGGTTCAACAACAAAGAGAAAAATGGCACGATGCCCTCATTAAGAAGAAGATATTCAATGAAGGTGATTGGGCACTTTTGTATGATTCTAGGTTCCAGGATTTCTCGGGCAAACTCCAGACCAGATGGTTATGTCCCTACGAGATAAAGGAGGTGCACGATAATGACACCCTTACATTAACCACCATCGATAGGTCCAATTACTCTTTAAAAACAAATGGGCATAAAGTGTGCCTCTACCATAAACCGCTTACAAGGGAGTCCTTTTGCCAACACATACATGAAGATCCCACAATACAAATTCTTGTTGAGGAGGGAAACCCTCCCACAACACCAATCCAGTAAAAGAATTTATTCTTTTGAAGCCTGTACATAAATTTTTCTTTCTATTTTGATTGGATTTTCTTGGATAATAGATTGAATATTAGTTTTTTATTTTAATTATTTTTCCTTTGCTGTCCCCTATAGGGAATTGCTGTTGTTCCCTACTGGGAACAACAATTTTCATGTGTATTTTGATTTGCTGTTCCTTACAGGGAACAACTGTTCTTCCCTACTAGGAATAACAATTTTTGTGTATATTTCGCTTTGTTGTTCCCTCTAAGGAACAACTGTTGTTCCCTACAAGGAACAACAATTTTCGTGAAAATTTTTCTGTGTTGTTCCCTACAAGGAACACCTGTTGTTCCCTCTAAGGAATAGCCACTGTTCCCTCTAACAAAAAACCACTGTTCCTTCTAAGGAACAATAGTTTTGGCATGCATTTTGTCTTGCTGTTCCCTATAGGGAACAACTGTTTTTCCCTATAAGGAACAACAAATTTTGCGTACATTTTCTTTGTTGTTCCCTACAAGGAACAACAATTTTTTAGCCTGTATTTCCCTTGCTGTTCCTTACAGTGAACAACAATTTTTGTGTTCATTACTTTTGCTATTCCTTACAGGGAACAACTGCTGTTCCCTATAAGGAACATCACTTTTGCGTATATATCTTTCTGCTATTCCCTGTAGGGAACAACTGCTGTTCCCTACAGGGAACATCACCGTCTATGTGTATTTTTCATTTGCTGTTCCTTTTTATGTGCTTTTCTTTGTCGTTCCCTATAGCGAACAACACTTTTTGTGTGAAGTTCTCTTTTGCTGATTCCTTTATGAAATAACACTTTGTGAGTGTTTTTTTGAGAAAACCCTTTCTTTCCTTTGCATGACCATCCATGCTCACTCTTTATGATCCTCTCTAGGGCACAAGTGTACAAATATGTATGTAAGGATACAAATCTAGAGTTTACAGGAACAGGCAAATATATTGAATATTATCATCTTTAACAAGATTTCTTTGTATTGATCGAAAAAGAAAGGACACAACCATTTATATCACTTCACTGTCCTCATTTCCACTGTAAATCGAATTGACTGATTATCTATACCATGCTGGTTCTCCCCTAGCCCCTATAACTCTCTCTGTTCATTATCATCAATAAGGTTAAGGGCATAGTTTTGTTTTCTATTGATATGTTCAAACTTCTTCCGCCATACCTACTCTTAAGGAGTGCTGATCCACCTTCTCTATATAAATAGGAAGTGTTGTTCAAATATATATATATATATGTATATATATATACTAACAATTCTATGATTTTTTTTCCACAGATGGAGGATAGGGGGTCTCATCATGAGCCAACCTACCATGATCATAAGGAAGCAACGAAGTGGCATTCCCACTATGGCCACCACACCAGGGATATGATCCAATGGATGCATCAAGAAATAAAGTCCTTGGAATAGGAGGTCTCATTACGAGTCGGCCTGCCCACCTTTCACTACTTCCCAGTGAATGGCAATGTGTTCATCTGGTTACCATGCTAGCACATTGGTCTCTACTCTGATATCATAATGCACTTCCCCAATTATACATAGAGGACCATGGTTCCAAAGGGTTAGAAAGCAACTCTGTCGAGGCTATAGACACCTGCAGGAAACAAAAGCTCTACTGATGGTATTGAAGTTGTATTTTCAACATCAATAGTTATTATAATGCCCTCTTCTTATGTTTTATCTTTACTATAGAGAGATTATGTTCCTAACTTACTTTGAACCTTTATGCATGCGATATCTTTTAAAAATCAATCATAATAGTTTTAAGTGGAATAACAATGGTAAATTATTTTTCCCTGTGTTAGTTGTCCTTTTTCCTTTTTCGAATCACCTCACGACATCTTATCACTTATTGATAATTCTCATTATATGAATTGATTTCATCACCTCGATATCCTTTATGATCCTTTCATTAATATGCATACCTTGCCACTTTCATCACCCCTGTACTTCGCCGCCAGCGTGTTATCCCTTCACTCATTCGGTCAAAGGTGACCTATTATTTAAAAGGGGGGCGAGGAGCTCCAGTGTACTTATGCATGTGTTGTCATCTCTTTATTTGATTTTGTAGGGAAATATGACATTCCATGATCACAGAGCATGTGGCATAATAACAAGTCCTAGATAACGGTATTTATGCTTATAAAGTATCATCCGATATAGCCATTACAACAATTTGCTTTTCCATCACTCGACTCTGTTTGTTGCTGTGCTATATCTGCTACACTAACCATTTGTAGGATTCAGGTAGTATGGGAGGAAGAACAGTGCACAAAGATCTGCTAATACTGGCTATTTCTATTGCAACTAGAGAAATTTTAGCTCGAGCTGGGTGGATAGCATACTTTACGCGATTTAAACCACCCAACGAGGAAATTGCCATTGAATTCCTAAGAAATGTACAGAATGGACAATCCATGGTAAGGGGTAGGAAAATGACAGTATCAGACACTGTAATAGCAGAGGTATCCGGGTTGCCGGCTGAGGGACCCGTATGGGCTAACAAATTATTGAAGTTGCATGATGCTATCGAAGACTTTAAGGACAAAGGACATGAGCTGATCAAAAAAGGAAAAGGAATTTAGCCATCTTCGCTTGGAGAACCATGGGGAGAATTAGCAATAATCATCCATAATTACATCACATGTGAGGGGTGCAAAGATGTGGTAAGGCCATGTCAACTCAAACTCTTAGTAGTTTTGAAACAAAAGTGCTTTGTAAATTTACCTGCATTATTGAATTTTTTACTGCATGACACCACCGAGAGGCTAAGGCGGTCCCAACAAATAGAAACCATAGTAAGCCACCACTGTTTGATTAGGCTGATAGTTAGCTACAACCTCACCCAGCAACAATCAAGCTGGGAGGAACTAATATTTGCTCTCAAAGGAGGTTTGGCTCTGCCTACACCTAACCCTGTTTTGAAAAGGAAGAGGACTATGCTTGCAAGGAACGTACCCCAAAAGCGCAGACAATCCACAAGGATGAGGACAAATTTAGGAGCAGCCAAAATCCACAAGGTAGTATCAGCCGACCCATAGAACTATCCAACCCAAGAAGTGAGAAATATTTACAGTTAGAAGGACGAGATAACCCTGAATCAGACCATGAGGAAGAAACAGGGCATTCTAGAGATGAGCAAAGAAATGAATCAGGACTCCCCTCAACACCAAATACGAGTCCCCAAGGTGATTTGTTGCACGATATTGAATTGGCCCAGATCCTGGCCAACATGAATGATTACATACAGCCTGAAAGCCTGCTCAATTTTAATTTGGGAGCAACCCAATCTCTAGAGAACTCTGGCCACGGTAGAATTCTATCAGAAAATGTAAGCCACGAAGTGGGAACGGGCACAGAGGCCATTCAAGAAGAGTTGAACCAACCTAGTGACACGGCTTTAGGAGAAACCAGCCAAGTAGGCCTAAACACGAAAGACATAGGCCAAAAAGGAGTGGAAATAAATTAGGAAAACGATTACCAATCTAGAGACATGGTCCTTTTAGAACAGAGCTAGGATGAGCAACTGGGCTCGTTAGAAGCAGAAACTATTAACAGAACAGTTTCTCCTCCAAAAAAGTATAGAGAAAAATTGAAGAATCTTAGGAAAGAACAGCAGAAGCTTCGAAAAACTGTAAAAAGGATCAGAAGAAAAATAAAGATGATCACAGTGGGAAAGGTCTCGGACAAAACCTCGGAGACAGTAAACATGGCAGTTCATATTGAATAGTATGAAGGTAAGGCTACAACTACTCAAACTAAGCCCATCCCCACTCAACCTGTTATCACTCAGAAGGAACAACATGCAATTCTAGTAGACATTACTACTCAAGCAGAGGGTGTACCATCTTATAACATAGCTACTCAGATGGAGGTGGTACCCTCCTATACCATGGCTACCCAGATGGAGGTTTGGACCTCTGATAATAAAGAAACACAGACAATAGGAATCCCTTCTCATAGCAAAAGTACTCAGACAACCACTCAAGCCAAATATGTCATGACACGCAATGACCCCATCATATTGAATGTTCAAGAAGAAGTAGCACATGCTTAGCTCGCCTTAGAATGGCTTGAACAAGAAACTGTTTCCCAGCAAAAATACCAAGAATTGCAGAGGCAGCTTTGGGACATGAATACAACAGAGAGTGAGACCTTTGATAGATATCGAAAAGTAGAAGAAAAAATGGAGAAAATCAAGCTCAGGCTAGATAGGGTCATTAATCAGACAGACACTATCTGCTCATTATATATAGATGTCTTGGCATGTAGATCCCTTGCCAATAATTATGCCTTATTTTTGTTAGAACGATACTTGTTGTTGAAAATTAAAGCCGTGAGAGTTGGAAAACCAATTGAATTAAAAACAATTAAGGATTTTATAAATTGTTGCAAATAGCATGGGGTAAAATTTCAAAGGTTGCTTTGTGAATTTTACCTACACAATTTTGTATTAGAGGAAGAGGTGGAAAAGAACCCCAACCCTTTTGTGGGAGATGTTCAATTCCAAGCCTTTATCTCATTTGTAGTCAATCAACTGAAATGGTTCAAGGCTCATAACACGTTCCAAAGACAAGAGCATGGACTGGATCTTTGGGTAAGAAGTGAACCCAAGCACCCTTTGCAAATGCTTGCCAATCACAAGAGTCTGATGACAAGGGAAGGGGTGATTAAAATTTTAGGGCCTATTCAGAAAGAGATTGTACAGAAGGGAGTAGAATACTTCCTCTCCATTCAGGAAAGCTCCTTGGCTACAGCCAAGCTCAGGTGGACAGTCTCCACTAGTAGTGTACAAGATAGAGAGCCATTTAATTATAGAAATTTTAAAGTAGTTGCAGCTCATTTTGTCATCTATAGTAACCTCATTTTAAGAGAAGGACCTTATTGGTTAGGATGTCAGTTCCATAACCCCATCATTTGGTATTTTACTGAAGGTTATAGGGCCATATACGAATTTCCTGAAGGACAAACAGGGCCCATTTTTGAGCTCTTGGCCTAGAATCATGGTTTTAGACCACTTTACGATGTTCCTTCTCTAGCCTACTCTTTAATTTCACTTCATTAGAATTACTTGCTTTTCATGAGGACATGAAATAGGGTAAGCAGAGGAGTATGTTGAGTTACAAAATGGGTATGTATTTACTATTAAATTCATCATCCTTTTCATTTATTCTTATCTTTTCTATATCTTAATGCGTTAATATATTGAGGAATTATGGTAAGAAATGAAGGAATTATTTGCAGTTACGATTTAGCTAACTTTTACCATTGTTTATGCAGGAAAGCGACAAAAGGAACGATTGCTATTCCCTAACATTGGAACAGAAAAATCCATCAAGCAAAGGAAGGAACGCGGCGGTTGCACACAAGGCTAAAGGTGAATCAGGAGGATTAGCATGAGAAAGGAAAGGATATCTAAAGTTAGAAATCGTTTGCGAATCCCTCAGGATTGGGAGATCTTGAGGGATCACATTTACCATTTATCTTTTACCCTTTCTGATTATAAAAGGAGATGATTGTAAGAAGAAAGGGGGGAATCTCTGTTATTATTGGAATTGTAATTTTAATTACAGACTCTTGTTGTTGAGAGAACATGGTTATATTATAATGCTACTTACATTCGATGATTAATACATAATTGAAGTTGCTATTCCCTCGTATTATCTAAAGTAACTTAGCAGTGTTCGCTAGCGGCTAAGGGTCCAACCTCTGGTGGATTTAACTGCTTTCTTTGTGCTATACATTTCTAATTCTCGCAAGTGTGATGGTTTGATAGTTTTCTTGCTTTCTGTGATTTTATATCCTTCACTATTTATTGTTTTCCTGTGTTGATAGAATATCTTTGTTTTATATGATTTACAGCACTGTCGTTTGATTCAGTTCACCTTCATTTCAGATTGAATTACTTAGATAAGTATTCAAATTGATTTAATCAACTGTAAAGATGTTGTGGGGAAAAATGCCTATGCAGGACGATCCTATCCACCTAAGGTGTGACAGTGCCTTAGCAACAAACGAGTACAGCTATGCTGGTTTCTTCCTTTATGAAATGTGAAAGAAGAGAGATCAATAGACTTATCGGTGTCTTCCGTTTGTCCCTCGATCCGGTCTCTCTTCCCTTTGGGTGTTCACAGCTACTTGCCTTCTTGCTTGTCCAGCTTCAACGGGTTCCTGCAAGATCACAAGAGAACAGCTACTTGCGACAAGAGAACAGCTACTTGAGACAAGAGAAGAACACTACACAAAGACAGATGTTCACATTCATAACTAGTTTAGGATTAGAAATAAACCAAATACACTAATACATTCATACATCAAAATACATCAGCATATAGGAGAAACCAAGATAGCTTTATTGATGAATAACAAGGTTCAGGAAGAGATACAACCCAGAGGGCTCCAATCCAGCATCTCCTTCCTAGCAAATGGAATTCCTCTCTTTTCCCCCTTCAAAGCATTAAGCACCCAATGATTCCAATCTCAAACCAACAACAATTCTTTGCAATAACAAAATTCCAGCCTGTAGATCTCATGGAGGAGAGATCCATATATAGATGTTTGGAGAGAGGATGAGTCAGCTTGAGATCTGACTAGTGTCCTCTCCCTCTGTTAGTTCTTGAGTCCACTTGGAGGTTCTTGCTTCCACTTGGAGATTTGGAACCTCTTACTCATCACCAGTCGAATTCCCTGAGGCAAGTGTCATTTTGGAAGCTTCCTAGGTTTTGACACCTTGAGAAATGAGCCTGCCACTTGTCCACTCTCGTTCAGCGCAAGTAGCCAGTGTTCCAGTTGACATTCAACGCAAGTAGCCAGTGTTGGCTTTGACATTCAACGCAAACAGCTAGTGTAGCCACTGAAATGATCCTGAATTGACTTGTTTTTGAGTAGTTTCAGGTGGAGAACTTCTGTGAATTGCTGTGGTTTGTTAGCCTTGTTCCTCTAGGGGTAGGAACAACATGTTTAGGGACTTTGGATCCCTTAGATTATGGACATTTCATGCTCAATGCTGTAAGGCACAAAAATGTCTATAACAAAAGAGTTTAATTATCGCTATTGGACTCTCAGATTGATATCATTTCTATTTGGATTATTTACTGGAAATTGAGTTTGATTTAGATTAAATTAGTTAAGAAGAGATGAGTTATTGCTATTGTACTCTCAGCTGGTGACAATGTCACTTGAATTGCTGTAAGATTTGGTTTCAGTAGAAGATTGAGTTTTGATATTTCCTTTAATAAATACAATTGGAGTTATTAGATGCATCTGTTTACTCTTGTATTTAAAGATCTATACTGCAATTTAGGAAACATTACTCTTTGAATTAATAGCAGCCACATACTGTTTACACTCTTGAAATAAGAGGACTTGCTTGGGTTGATAATTAATGTGGGATAATTAGGAGTTTTAAAAGACACCTTTTATCAGCCAATAATACTGCTCCTTGATGGCATCCTGAAACGAATTCCAAGTGGGTGCAGCTGAAAATAGTGAGCCTGTACTTTCATCCTTCTGCTCCCAGTAGGTTTCCCACTAGTCCTTGACATGGGGGGCCGCTTTGAGAAGAGCGAAAATACTCTTTTCTCGACTGGAAAAATCACGAACAGAAAATAACCCTCTAGCAATTTTAACTGTTTATCGACAACATCTGCATCTATCTGACCCTCGAATATGGGGATTTCAAAATTAACTTGTACGTTAAATGATGTGGCATTTCCAGAGTAGTTGTTGGAAGCGATGCGTCGCCCCTGGGTAGCCGCTGAAGGATTTGGGAAAAGTTGTCCATCATCGCATTCCTTTGTTGCTAGAGGGCTTCTTTGAGCAAGATTTTGATAGGATCTCCTACCCCCTCATCTTTCTTTTCATCCACCATGGGAGGCCATCGGGATTTGCGAGGTTGGTCTTGCAAAGGTTCAAACAATTTAAGACCTAACTCCTTATATCCCGACCTTGTTGGGGACATGTAAAGAAAAACAGAGAAAAAGTAGACCCGTTTGATACCACTGATTCAAATTTAAATAGGAACGCAACAAATTACAAAGATAACCATAAACAAAGAGATACAATGGAAATAATACTTTATTTCATTAATGTAAAATACTGAAATATGCTTACAGACAAAAATGGAAATAAACAAGCTAGGGCGATGGTAGCTTATCTCTAAGAAGAGATGTGGCGGCTACATGCCTCTGAATTATGTTACAATGAGGCTCTAAGGCCTATTTCTTGTTGAGAAATAATGGAAAACCCTAAACATCTAAAAACCTAACACTAGAAGATGAAACACCAAATTGTGGGCCCCATTTGGGTTAATTGGTACATCAACCTCCTGGGGTTGTAACTTTGGCATACGATCTCCGTTTGACGCGCAAAATATCTCGTTAAAAAAGTCTATCCGAGAACTACAAAATTGGGAAGAGAAGCATTGGTCCATGGACCCATGTTTCTCCTAGTTTTCCCAAAAAATGTCGTTTAGGGCCTCAAAACAGCTCTGAAAGTTTAGGACCCGAAAGACTGCTAAAAATAGTAAATTGTGCTACAATTAAGGAAACTGAAAAGCTGAAAGAAACAATGGTGGGGGTCCAAGTGGACTTGGTGGGTGGCCACCAATATCCACTTGGATAAAAAATGACCTTTGAACCCATATAATCTCAGACGTCGTCAATCTTTCTTGGTGGATGGAATTGGTGGCTTAGGTGCCACTACCCCAAAAGACCCCCTTGGACCATCCAGGGGTAGGAAGTCTTTCATTTCTAAAGCAAAACTAAAGGAACAAATTGACATAATAGAAGGCAAACAAAAGTCTTACTTATTCCCAGTCCTTTTATTTCTTCTTCTTTTGTTGTCTTACTTATTTTTGTTCACTTTATTTTACCTTTAATATTCTATTTTATTTATTTATTATTGTGCAACCGACTTTTTCTTCCCTTCAATTATCTTAGGCTTCCTTTTGTATTTATTATTTGCTTTTACCTTTCCTTCTCTCAATACATTATTATCATGTTATCCTGACGATGGATCCTGATTGTGACTGGAAACGTGGATTAAAAATGGATACTGTGAATTCATTTCTGACTCCTAACTCTTGGAAACAAAAGTCACTACTTGGGGCAGGAGCGTTCCGAGCATAATAATCTACTCTTATTTCAACTACTAAGGTGTAGCCAACCCTAAGAAAAAAATGGCCTTAAAGAGGATGATACAAGTGGATAAACCTTACATCCTAATGTTGCAGGAAAAACTAGGTCACAAGAATAGAATTAGTGAAGCCCTTAACAAACTTTTTCCTGGTTGGCACTTTTGTGCCATAGATGTGAATGACTACTCAGGAGGAGTGGCTCTAGATTTCAACCTAAATATGATAAATTCAATAGTACACGGGGGTCGTCATCAATTTTGGGAGCTGATATATGTTCGTTTGGATTAAGTATGGACCTTACTTTTGTTACTATGTATGGACCCTACCATGATATAAGACTGTTTTGGTCAAATATGATGAATAAGTCATTTGTGAAGAAGGACAATGTCATTATTGGGGGAGATATCAATTTTTTCTTGGGTCCATCAAATGGTTTAGGGCCCTAAGGCTTTGCCTAATTCAATGGTTGACTTCTTCGTGCGTTTAAAGATGGAATCAAGCCTCAATGTCATAAATCTCATTTGTCTTTCCCCAATTTGGAGAAATAGAAGGATTGGGAATGCCCATGTGGCCAAGAAATTAGATGTATTCTTAATGGAAGAAGCTTTGTCTGAAAAAATTCAAATTTTCAGACAATGGGTTGATAATGGTGGGATCTCAAATCATCTTCTGGTGTTTCTAGAGATTACAAGGGGGGCAAAGAAGCATGGCAACCAATTCAAATTCAACCCCTCTTGGCTAAATGATGAAATCTACATCTAGTTAATTAAAGACTCATGGATTCCATATAGTGATGCATTGGAGATTCTTGTAGCTCAACATTTCATGGAAAACCTTAAGACAACTAAGTAAGCCATTTGGGCATGGGTCACATGGAAAACACTTAGGGATGATGAGGAGCTAAAATTAGTTGAGGAGGAATTAAGCTACCTAAACTATTTTGAAGGAGGGAAATATGATACAACGAAGCAAAAACAAAGGATTATCAACTTTGAAGCCACTAAACAAAAAATTCTAGTGGATATGGACAATATTGGCAACTCAAGAGTAGGGCGATTAGGTTGAAAAGTGGTGATGATAATACTAATTTTTTCCAGAACTATGAAAAATGTTTGCAATATTATCTGGGAAATCTAAAAATATGATGGTAGTGTGGATAAGTATTTTGAGAATATTTCTTCAACCGAACATGATCATTTCAGAAGCCTCTTCAAAGCTCCTAATGAAATCAATATTGTGGAATTGGTGCACTTAACAAAGTAATTTCCTCATTTTGATGAAGATGTCAATAATCAGGACATTATGGCACCTATCACTGAAAATGATCTAGAAAGGGGTTCTGAAAGGAATGCAAAAAGATAAAATCCTAGGACAGGATAGCTAGACTATTGTTCATTCTTTCTTGGATTTTATGAGGTGCTTGGCAAAGATTTCCTCGACTTAATTAAGGACTCTAGAAGGAATGGTAGAATCTATGATCCCATGAACTCTACCTTCATAACACATTCCAGAATTGGATGCTCCATCATCTTTTATTGAATACCTACCCATTTCTCTATGCCACTATGTATACAATGTCATAGCAAAAATTGTCAACAATCGTCTTCGTCCTATTCTCTTAAGGAATGTCTCAATGGAATAGTTTAGGTTTTTGGAAGGTACACAAATTGATGAGCCCATTGGTGTTTCCCAGGAAATATTACACAACATGAAATAAAAAATATTGAAGGGTTTCATTGCAAATATAGACCTCTCCAAACTTATGATAGGGTGAGTTGGATCTACTTGTGTATGATACTTGCACACCTGGGTTTTGGACGTGATTTTATTAACTAGGTTATGAGTTGTATTTCATCCATTTCTTTTTTTATATTGATTAACATGGTAGTCTCCCATTTTTTCCATGCTCAGGGAGGTCTTAGATGGGGATTACCCCTTTCAAACCTCCTCTTTCTGTTGGCTGTTGAAGTTTTGAGTAGGTTGTTGCATGCAACCAAATATAGGGGAGAGATATGGGGTATAGAGGTGGTAGAAAATACTTTTATTTCTCATCTCCTTTTTGTAGATGACATATTAATTTTCTGCAATGTCTCCTAGAGGGATCTAAATTTTGTAAAGGAGTATTTGGATCTTTTCAAGAAGGCTACAAGGATGTTGATAAACTTACAAAAATCAACTCTGTCTTGTTCAAGAATGAACAAGGCTAAAATCCATTATTCTCATACTATACTTCCCTTTTATATTAAATCATTGTAGGATAACCTTAAATACATAGGATTCATATTAAAGCAAAACCCCTACAAAAATATGGACTAGCTCTGGTTATTGGCAAAGATAGAAAAAACACTGAATCACTAGAGTCAAATGGATTTCTCAGGTGGGAAAACTAGTACTTAAATATGTTCTAGAATTTATCCCTATGTATTGGATGGCACTGACATGGGTGTTGAAAGGTATGTTGGAAAAAATTATGAAATTATGTTGTCGATTTCTTTAGGTAGGAGAGAAGGACGAACATGTATTTTCTTAGGTTAGATGGGACAAAATAGCTCCTCCAAAGGCTCGGGGAGGTTGGGGACTAAAATATCTTTCTACTTGTTCAAATTTCTTGGTTGAAAAAGTTGGTTGAAGGCTTATATTGTAAAATTTCCTATAGATTCACAAGTAGGTGAAAAGAACTAAAGAACAAGACAATGATCTAATTGTACTTCCAAATAGAGGAAGCCAATAGATCGATGAAAACAATATGAAAAAGAGGAAGAAAAATTAATGGTACATAACACAATAAGTTCTCCCGGGGAAAGCCGCTGCTCAAAACCCCACCTATCTATATTGCATTAAATTAGAAATATGAGTGAAGATACAAAGATTGTTATCACTAGAACAATTCCACACAAGTATAATCAACTCTCAGCTCACAAGCTAGCTCAAGCCAAATCCTTAGCCTATTCAACAACTCTCCAAGTCCCTATTTCCTTGCACAATTCCTAGGATGAATAGCCCATATTTAAAGGGAATTCATGCTTCCAAAACTATGCAATCCAAACATAAGTCCTTCTCTAATCGCATGCATGATATTTACAACCCAGTAAATCATACAAGTGGTAGTACACTATCCCTGTGTTGGGTTGTGTTATATTCTTTCCACGCAGTTAACAGGGGGTTTGAGGGGCACCCGTAACCCCACTTTATGGGGTCCAAGGCAGCACCCTAGAAAATTTTGGTTTTGGACCCTTTGTTAGGTTGGGCGGACCCACCTATGGTTTTGTGCATGATTTTCACACATGTTTTTTGGACGCGATGGTTTTTGGTCCATGGTATTGGACGCGATGGTTTTCAATCCATGGTATTGTATGCTTCGGCATGTATAAATATGTATTATAAAATTGAAAGGAACATAATGAAAAATCAAGCTAGTACTCCCGGTTTTGGGATCCAGGGCAAAATCTCTGTGTATATGTGTTTTATGTGTTCTGCTCTCTCATTATTTATTTTCTGTGTTTTAGAATTCATATGCAGGTAATTTCTGTATGGGGTTAAAACCTACATTTGGTATCAGAGCAGATTTGGCTTCAAGGGGACACCTTTGTTGCTGAGGGGCTTTGCTCAGGCCTATGTTAGACCCTGTTCAGTGGGAGATCTATGAGATCAATTCTAGTGGTGAAAGAAGATGGCGAGGAGTGGAAAGATAGAGATCAAAAAATTTAATAGTCAAAGTTTTGAGTTGTGGAAACTCAAGATGGAGGATCTGTTGGTGGATAAAGATTAGTGGATCGTGGTAGATCCGGGTACTAAACGAACGGGAGTGTCTGATGAAGAATGGAAGAAGTTGGATCGGAAGGCAAAGAGCACAATACGATTGTGTGTCTCAGATTCAGTATTGCTGAATGTATTAGGGGAAGCTACAACAAAGGCTTTGTGGGACAATTTAAGGACTTTGTACCAATCTAAGTCTCTGGTGAATAAACTGTTCTTGCGGAAAAATCTGTATAACCTGAGGATGAAAGATGGAGACTCGGTGACAGAGCATCTGAACAAATTTAATACTGTGGTAAGTTAGTTAGCATATGTTGATATTAAAATTTCAGATGAAGATAAGTGCATCAGTTTGTTGTGTTCTCTACCAGATTCGTGGGATAGTCAAGTTATTGCAATAGGTAGCAATGCAAATGTCTTGCAGTTTGATGAAATAGTCTCAGCCTTGTTGACAGAGGAGATGAGACAGAAAAATATGGAGAGCCAAAATGGTGATGCCTTGTTTGTATGAGGATAGTCCCAGAACAGAAACAAAAATAAGTCATCGAGTGGGAGATCTAAATCTAGAGGGAGATCTAAATCTCCAGGAAGACCCGTAAAGGTGGTGTGCTGGAAATGCGAAAAGGAAGGCCACTTCAAAAGGGCCTATAAATCTAAAGCTCCTGACAAAGGAAAGGGATCTGATGAGGCTCCTTCTGCAGAGGAGAAAACCACCTCAGATGAAGGTGGATAGGTGTACTTAGCTTTTTCAAGTACACATATAGATCATGAGGCATGGTTGATTGACTCAGGTGCATCCTTTCACTTCACTCCCCATAGAGAGTGGTTCTCCGAGTATCAGAAATATGATGGTGGTGATGTCTTCTTGGGGGATGACAGGAAGGCTAGAATCATTGGTCGTGGAAAAGTAAAGTTAAAGCTACAAGGTGGAAGGGTTAGAACACTTTCGGTTGTTTTGCATATTCCTGCATTAGCCAAAAATCTGATTTCTGTTAGTAAGCTAGATGATGCAGGTGTAAAAACAGTGTTCGAGAAGGATACTTGCAAGATGGTTTGGGAAGCACTGGTATTGATGCAGGGAGTTTGGATTGGAACTTTGTACAAGCTTCAAGGTAGCACTATTGTTGATGGGTGTAATAGTTCTATGGTTCCTGAAAGTGGAGCAGAAAATCTAGTGGTCTCTGGAGAAAAGACCATGCTGTGGCATCAAAGGCTTCGACATATTGGAGAGAAGGGCCTTCGAATACTTCATGGTAAAGGTATGATAGAAGGCATGAGTAATAGCTCTCTGGATTTTGATTTCTGTGAAAACTGTGTATACGGGAAGCAGAATCGGGTGAGTTTCCCATCTGGTGGTAAGAGGGCGAAACATATATTAGAGCTTGTGCATAGTGATGTGTTTGGACCTGTGAAGGTTCCATCACTGGGTAAGTCTGTGTACTATGTATCATTTATAGATGACTTCTCAAGGAATACATGGATATATTTCCTTAAGATGAAATCTGAAGTTTTTGATAGGTTTAAAGAATTTAAGGCTCTAGTGGAAAACTAGATAGAGAAGAAGATAAAGGCGTTGAGGATAGATAATGGTGGAGACTTTTGCAGTAAAGAATTTGAAGAATTATGCAAGAAGTGTGGTATAGCACGGTAGAATACTACTCCATATACACCTCAACAAAATGGAGTTGCAGAAAGAATGAACAAGACGTTGATGGAAAGGGCAAGAAGCATGCTCAGTGGTGCCGGGTTAGGATAGGAATTCTGGGCAGAGGTGGTGTATACTGCATGTTACCTGGTCAACAAGTCACCTTCATTAGCGTTGAAGGATAAGACTCCACAAGAGGTATGGAATGGTAAGAAACCCTCTCTTTCACATCTGAGGGTATTTGGATGTGATGCATATGTACATGTTCCAAAGGAGAAAAGAACAAAGTTGGATAGTAAATCTGAAAAGTGCATCTTTATTAGGTATAAGGATGGTTTAAAGGGTTATAAGCTTTGGAACCTAGTAACAAGGAAGGTTATGTATAGCTGAAATGTGGTGTTCAGAGAGGTGAAAAATGTTATTAAACATGAAGTCCAACCAAAGGAAACTGAGAAGATAGAGTTTGAGCTAAAGGAGGAAGAATCAGACTCTACAGCGGAGGAGGAATTAGAAGATGAAGAGCCATAAACTCCAGCTGTGAGAACATCGGTTCAAGAAAGAAGGCAGCTAGAAAGGTATGGTCCATCTAATTTTTGTTCAAATTTTTCTTTGTCTGTTACTGATGATGATCCCAGAACTGTGAAGGAAGCAATGGATTTAGAGGATGGAAAACTCTAGAAAGAGGCCATGGTTGATGAAATGGCATCTTTGCACAAAAATGAGGCTTGGGATCTGGTTGAGTTTCCGGCTAGAAGGAAACCCATTGGCAGTAAATGTGTGTTCAAAAAGAAGACAAATGCAGAAGGAAAAGTCGAGAAATACAAAGCTCGGTTGGTAGCAAAAGGTTATTCCTAGGTGTCGGGAATTGTTTTTGGTGATATTTTTTCTCCTGTTGCCAATGTAACTTCTATTAGATTACTTTTAACTGTTGCTGTTGCTTTTGATTTTGAAGTAGAACAGATGGATGTGAAGACAACATTTCTTCATGGGGATCTGGAAGAGGAGATCTACATGAAGCAACCTGAAGGCTTTGCAGTGAAGGGTAAGAAAGAATTGGTATGTAAGTTAAAGAAGTCTGTATATGAGTTAAAATAGTCACCAAGGATGTGGTATCAGAAATTTGATACATTTATACGGGGACCTGGCTTCACCAGAAGCAAAGCAGATCACTGTGTGTATTTTAAATTAATTAGTGACCGTGTTATTTATCTGGTCTTGTATGTTGATAATATGTTGTTGGTTGGAAATGACAAAGAAGTTGTCCAGGATTTGAAGACCCAATAGTCCTCCAAATTCGACATGAAAGATCTTGGTGCTGCAAACTATATTTTGGGCATGGAAATTAAAAGAGATCAGGTAAAGAGAAAGCTTTGGTTAAACTAGAGGAAGTATGTCGAGACGATATTGTAGAGGTTTAATATGCAGGATAGTAAACCGGTGAAGGTTCCTATTCCTGTAGGTGTGAGGTTATCTGCTGAACAGTGTCCCAAGACACAAGAAGAGGAGGAGGACATGTCCCGTGTTCCATATGCAAGTGTAGTTGGTAGCTTGATGTATGCAATGGTCTGTATTAGACTAGACATTGCACATGTAGTGGGATTATTGAGAAATTTTATGTCAAAACTAGGGAAGGAGCACTGGACAATAGTGAAGCGTGTTTTCAGGTATTTGTGTGGCACTAGTGATTATGGTTTGTGCTACCACGGAAGACCAGGATTGGAAAGAGTGTTGGATATTCATGGCTTTGTTGACGCAGACTGGGCTGGAGATCTGGATCAGAGAAGATCTACAAGTGGGTATGTGTTTAGCCCATTTGGTGGTGCAGTCAGTTGGATGAGTAAGAAACAATCTATAGTGGCACTATCAACTACAGAGGCGGAATACATGGCAGCCACTCATGCAAGCAAGGAAGCAGTTTGGTTGCAGAGATTGTGTTCAAGTATGGGGTTAGTATAGGAAGCTATAAGGATAGACTGTGACAGCCAAAGTGCAATTTTCTTGGCAAAGAATCCCGCATATCATTCAAAGACAATGCACATTGATGTTCAGTATCACTTTGTGAGGGATATGATAGAAGACAAAAAGGTGTTGTTGGTAAAGGTGGACACTTTGAAGAATACTGCAGATGCATTGACAAAATCTGTGAGCTCTGAGAAGTTCTCTTGGTGTAGAGAGACAATGGGCATTTCAGGGCTGGGAAAATGACTAAGCTCTCATGTGGCCCCTTGTGGAAAGAAAACAACAAGTGGGAGAATGTTGGGTTGTTTTATATTATTTCCACGTAGTTAATAAGGGGTTTATGGGGCACCCGTAACCCCAGTTTATGCACCCTATGTTAGGTTGGGTGGACCCACCTATGGTTTTGTGCATGATTTTTGCACATGTTTTTTGGATGCGATGGTTTTCGGTCCATGGTATTGGATGCTTCAGAATGTATAAATATGTATTATAACATTGAAATGAACATAATGAAAAATCAAGCTGGTAGTCCCGGTTTTGGGATCCAGGAGAAAATCTCTGTGTATATGTGTTTTATGTGTTCTGCTCTCAGATTATTTATTTTCTGTGTTTTAGAATTCGTATGCAGGTAATTTCTGTACGGGGTTAAAACCTACACCTTGCACTCTAGTCTCAACTGGGTCTTTCTCTAAATTGACATGCATGAGTTTCTCATGAGGGAATCTTCAGTTAACTTGAGTAAAACTTGTGGATGCACTAGTGCACCAACTGACTATTAGTCCTCTATTAGTTCCACAAACGGTTATAACTAATTTAACTGACCTTAACTTAGTAAAATGACTTAATGTAATTACAACTCAAAGAAACTCATTCTGAACCCCTAGAATTTAGGGAGAACATATACATGACTACAAAAAGACTTCCAACTCGAAATTCCTAAGCTATTTAAGTTAATTAAGCTTAATTAACTATTTACAAGCTACTATGAGAATATAATTTGATTTTAATTTATAGTTTAATTCAAGGACAAATTAAACTGAAATTTCTTGTTGCCATTTCTCAACACTCCCTCTCAATGAGAAAGGGATTATCTGCTACCCTGATCCTGTCTTTGTGAAACTTGAACTTACATCTTGATAATGCCTTTATAAAAATATCAGCATCTTGCTCCTCTGTGTTAATGTACTCTAACAACATAATCCGCCTCAATACACAATCTCTGAGATGATGATATCAAATATCAATGTGCTTGAACCTATAATGAAAATCTATATTTTCAGAGAGTTTAATACAAATCTTATTATTGAAGTAAATCAATGTCAGATCCATCTGATGACCAAATAAACCAACCAGGATCTTCCTCATCTAGATGGTCTCACATGCTTCATGACTCACAACCATGTACTCTTCCTCTTCCGAATTGAGTGTAACCGATCTCTATTTCCTATTGTACCAAGAAACTGTCGCTGACCCAATCCTGAAGATCCCTCCTTATGTGCTCTTCTTTTCGGATGCACTCCCTACTGAATCTATATCCGTGAACGCTTGAAGCTTCACTCCCTCTATCTATCTATACCATAATCCATATTGAGTAGTGCCCCTGAGGTATCTCAACACATACTTTGATGCATTCTAATATAGATTGGTAGTACTATCCATCGCTTAACTCAGCTGGTTAACTGCATAGCATGTATCTGGTCATTTGTTCACCGAGTAGATGAGTGAACCCACAAGTTGTCTATAAACAATAGCTTCAACTACCTCTCCTGAGTGTCATCCTCCTTCCTCTAGTTACCAGCTAGAGGAGTTTCTGTAGGCTTGCAACTCTCCAAGTGTAACCTCCTAAATATCTCGTTGGCATACTTGCCTTGAGACACAAACAACTCCCCATCACACCGCCATACTTCCATGCCTATAAAGTAATGGATGAGCCCCAAGTCCTTCATATCAATCTCTCTTGCAAGGTCCTCCTTACAAGATTTGATCAATTGATAATTACCTGTCAGTATGAGATCATCAACATAAAGTATGGTGATAAAAAATTTACCTTCCACCACTATGTGGTATAGGTTTGCATCCGCTTCACTCTTAGTGGAGCCCAACCTGGTGAAGTAGTTGTCTATCTTGGTCTACCAAGCACGAGGTGCTTGCTTCAACCCATACAATGCTCTCTTGAGCCAGCACACATGTGACTCATGGTCGAAGGTTTCAAAACCTTTAGGCTGCTCTATGTACACCTCTTCCTCAATTGTGCCATTAAGTAAGGTTGTCTTTACATCCATCGGATGTATCTTCCACCCCATTTGTGCTGATAATACCAATATAGATCTGATCGATGAGTACCTTGCAACAGGAGAAAAGGTATCATCATAGTCAATCCCCTCTACCTGTGAAAAGCAACGGGCCACAAATCTAGCATTATGTTTCTCCAGACTACCATTTTCATCTTGATTTACCTTGTAAAGCCAATGGGAGCTCACCATGGTTTTATCCTCCAGTTTCGGGACCACATCCCAAACACTGTTACGAACTATGGAGTCATACTCCTCCACCATGGCATCAACCCAAATCGGCTTCTACACTGCTTCCTCAAAGGACGATGGCTCTGTCACAACACATTTTCTCATAAGAGGCATGTATCTGGTGTACCTTTCAGATGACCTCCTGTATTTGCACTATGATGTGGGTGCTCCCACATTCTCTCTAGCACCTGACAACAATCTATCCACCTCTCTGGTGCTCTTTCTCCTATCTCTCGAAGACTTTGCATAAGTGGATGTCTCCATTCCTGGATCCTCTACATGTGGCTACTCCACATCAGTCTAAGGCTCCTCAACCTTAGGAGCTAAAAGCTCCTCAACTACATGTAGCTGAAGCTCTCTCTCATGGGAAACTCGCATGGCCTTCTCCTCATCAAATCTGACATCCTTGCGAACCACTGTCATCTTGCTGGTCAACAAGTACACCCCATAGTTGTGAGGTGTATCAATGTAACCCACAAATATCCCCAACTATGTTGTTGGCTCAAGCTTCTACCATGCATATTTGGTCACATGGAAATATACCGATGACCCAAAAATCTTGAAGAGACCAACATCTAGCCTCTTACTAGAATAAGCCTTATGTGGTGTCTTCATCCAAAGTATCTAATGCAGGCTACGACTCTGAGCATAAACAGTTGTGTTACATGCCTAAGCCCACAAGTGTAGTGGGAGACCCCAATCATGCAACATCACCCTCGCTACCCCTACTATGCTTTTGTTCTTCCTCTCAGCCACCGCATTTTGCTAAGGGTTATGGGGTGCTGTCAACTCTCATTTAATCCCTTCTGCTGCACAAAAGTTCTTAAACTCATTTGAGACATACTCACCACCATTATCACTCCATAGATATTTAACCTTCTTACCTGACTCTTTCTCCACCAATGCTTTAAACTCACAAAACTTTGTGAAGGTTTGATCCTTTTTCTGCATAAAAAATATCCAACATTTTCGAGAAAAGTCATCAACACATATAACATAATACCTGTGTTTGGCTATGGATGCTATCAAGAATGGTCCACACACATATGAATGGAATCGCTCTAGAATAGCCTCTTCTCAACTATCTTTTTCGTGAAAGGAATACTTGGTGTATTTACTCAAAGTACACCCCATGCATGTATCAACTTGCTCTAGCGTACCTTTGGGAAAACTGATGGAGATCTGCTGCATGATCTTCAAAGCCCCATGATGAAAGTGACCCAATCACCTGTGCCACAACTTGCCAACGTCTTGTCCCTGCACCATCTATGCTTTCATGCTTGAAGCAACACAATCCTCTACCTCCAGTTTATAAATATTCTTCACTCGAATCCCTATCTTCTTTACTTCACTCGAGGTTATGTGTCAAAGGAAAGCGCTTCCTTTCCAGAAGATCACATCATAGCCTCTATCCTCAAGCATGCCAACGAATGCCAAGTTCTTCTTCACCCCGAGCATATACATAACATTCTTCAAGGTGAGTGGAGCCCCATGCTCCCTTTGAAAAGTAATTGTGCCCAATCCAGTAGCACGATACCTCCCATCATCACCCATCTCGATATGCATCTTGAGATATTTCTCCTCTAGGTCATTGAATAACTCCTTGTCACCAATCATGTGGAATGAAGCTCCACTGTCCAAGTACCATATAATTCCCATCATTGATGACATCATGCATGCAATAAAGGAAAAGTCCAATTTGAATTGAGATGCCAAAGTCTTACCCATCACTCCTCCTGAGGACTTCTTCTTGGACTTCTTGAGTGGAAAATTGTAGCAAAATGACCCAACTCATAACAATGAAAGCACTTAAATTTCGTCATGTCTTTCTTCTTAGCTCCCTCGCAAGAATCGGATTTGGAATGGGAAGCCTTCCTTTTCCCCTTCTTCACCTTAATCACTATGGCATAATTCTCTTCATCACCAGTCTTTAATGAAGAGCCATCCCTAGTGTTCCTCCTGATCTCCTCCTACATCAAATCTGACCATATTCGTTCCCAATCTAGTAGCTTCTCCCAACCATTGACAAAGTCCTCATAGCTATGCCAACTCTTTGGGAGTCCCAAAAGATCAAGACTCACTGTATCATCCTCGACAACAATGATTCCAACACTTCCAAGATCATCTCGACAATGAGTGAACTTGGTCAAGGAATTTGGAATTGAGTCGCTCACATCCATCTTGATTTTTTGAAGTTTGTCCTTCAGTGCCAACTTCCAATGGTCACTGTTGTTCTGAAACAAGCCCATCAATGCTTTCCACATAGCATGCAGCGTTTCCTTTCCACGGAGACTCAAGACAATGTGGTCTTGAACTCCCTGAAGGATAATTCACTTTTCCCTTACCACACACTTCTTCCATTCAGCTAGATGTTTTTCCTATGATGTTGGTGGCTTATGAATGTCTTGATCAATGTATTCCTTCAAGCCATTATCCTCCAACACAGACTCCATCCTATCCTTCCAGGCTATATAATTTGAGCTGCCATCTAAGGCATACTCGAATCGCAAACCATAGAATGCCATCTTCTTATCCTGAAGTATGTAATGCAAATTCGAATTTCACCTGTAACCCTGAACTCAAAAATTTCAAAATCTCCTCTAGTATATTGTCTTCATCTTTGATACCATGTAGAATTTCCTATGGATTCACAGGCTCATGCAATATACTAAATCACAAGACAAGAATCTACTTCTAATTTTAACTAGCGGAAGCCAATATATCGATGGAAACAATATGAACAAGGATAAGACAAATCAATGTCACATAACACAATAATTTTTCTTGGGGAAAGCCACTTCTCAAAACCCTGCCTATCTGTATAGCATTAAATCAGAAATATGAGTGAAGATACAAAGATTGTTCTCACTAGAACAATTCTACACAAGTATAATCAACTCTTAGCTCACAAGATAGCTCAAGCCAAATACTTAGCTTATTTTGTAGCTCTCCAAGTCCCTATTTTCTTGTGCAATTCCTAGGATGAATAGCCTGTATTTAAATGGAATTCATGCTTCCAAAACTATGCAATCCAAACATAAGTCCTTCTCTGATTGCATGCATGATATTTACAACTCAGTAAATCATACAACTGATAATACACTATACTGCACTCTAGTCTCAACTAGGTCTTTCTCTAAATTGACATGCATAAGTTTCTCATGAGGAAATCTTTAGTTAACTGGAGTAACACTTGTGGATGAACTAGTACACCAACTGACTGTTAGTCCTCTATTAGTTCCACAAACATTTAGAACTAATTTAACTGGCCTTAAATCAATAAACTGAGTTAATCTAATTACAACTCAAATAAACTCATCCTGGACGTCTAAAATTTATGGAGAACATACACATGAGTCATAAAGACTGTGATGTAGGAAAGTGTTTCCTCTGTGGACAGAGGCAACCCCTCTAGCCCTAGAGTGGGTCTAGTCACAAACAAGGACAGATCAACAATAGCTTTCCTTAAACAGTCATAGTTGGAGGCCTACCTCAACCAGTGGTCGATGGAGTTCCGTTGCACTATTCTAGCTTCCACTTCCTTCTCCTAATGAGTGATCAACCTGAAACAATGCAAAGGAAATACAACAAAGCACGTAACCGGAAAACAACAACGATCTATTTACTCACAAAGTCAAGAAGTCATGAGCTATCAAGTAAATTACATACAAGACATAGGAAAACATCATTGATTGTATTAATAATGAAATGAGAGCAAGCTTACAACCAAAGTCTTGACGTCTCAAGCCTTCTCAGAGGAATCCAGCCAGCATTTTCTTCAAGCATTCACTCTTTGAAGATGGATCTCCAAACATACAAAGCTCTCTCTCACTCATAAGTTTTACATAAAGTTAAGGCCACTTCACAACCTTCCACAGGCTATCAACAATCCCACACTTGTCACACTCACACCAGCTATCTAGCTAACTCACAAACACTAACAACACTGCTCAATCCAAGAATTTACCCACTAGCCAACTATCCAACTAGCAGAGCATATCAATGGTGAGAGTTTAAATAGGAGAAGAAGTCTCCATGAAAGGTGGAAGAGTGAGCTTATCCCCAAGGAAGGTAGCACAAATGACAGAACTGCCATACCAGAGGAGGAAAGGCGACACAAAGTATGCCAACAACTAGGTCTGGAGACATCCATAAGGCTGACTGTTGGAACGAATTCGCCCAATCTGGATCATCGCGAGTGTATAACAGAGCTTTAGCACTGACATCGCTAGTGAGCAACGTAGCCAGTTAGATCATCGCTAAAGATAATAAGTCTCCTCGCGCTGGAGCATGAAATCGGTCCATTGTGGGAATCAGATGTACTTCCATGCTGTAAGCATGACCAGACTCTTTACAAGTGCTGTTCAGCGTGTATATTAAGTCCATAGTTGCGATGAGGCAAATAACTTAGGAAAAGTGGGTCATTTGGCAGCACAAGAGAGCATTTGTTCAATATGAGCATGTTTGACTTGGACACATGACACAGTAGAAGGACTAGAGTGAAGGCAGTGAAAAATTACTGTGTAACAGATGCCCCCTAAAGTATGAAGCCCGAGAGAGTGGGAGGGGTGAAATGCTTTATGAAACTGACTGAGCTGGAACACCATCTGGAAGAACCTGCATGCAAGTACAACTGATATCTCTGATAATGAAGTACATGTAGTCTAGGCATGGGCGCAGCCATCCAAAAGACATACGAACTAGGTCTGTGGTATGGATGCAGCCATCCAGCTAATAATACCAGGATAGTGATAGAGGTATGGTCGCAGCCATCCATGAAGCCTCAGGTATGGTCATAGCCATCCATCAATGAGTCATGTAATCACGAACCAATCCACGCAGCTCGAACATGTGTAATCTGAGTTCGGGGTCTTGAACCCAACCGATCATAGTACAAATTCTAGCATGCGAATAGATGTGCTGAAGTCGAGCATGATAGAAAATCGCTTGATTACCGGTCAATGATGAAAACCGTTAACAAGTGCGAGAGAAACCACCAATAATGCTAATGGTTCTCAAGGTATTGTTTAGTACAATCCACGAAGTGTGAAGAAGGAGCTAAAGTTGAACACTCGTCGAATCACCCAATCGACGACCAATGATGAAAGTCGACCGTCAGGTGCGAAGAACTTGCCATTGAGGCATGCAAGCTCTAAGGTAGCAAAGGGGATCTCTAAATCCATCTCCTGGATAATGAGCTGATGTCGACAGGAGACGACTCGTCATAGGAGGGCCATAAAGTTTTCCCCATCAATGAGACGAGATAAGGAATAAGTGGTAGATGGTGAAATGGAGTATCAGAAGAGGAGGTCAAGGATGTAAACTACAGAAGGATTGTACTCTTGAACATGTCGGTGACATGACTCTGGAGGGTGGCAGCATTCAGGTACCAAGGGATTAGAGGCTCGATGGAGACGGTGTGAATCAGATGGAATGAGGCTAAATGGCAACCCAAACCCGCGGAAGGACAAATGACGATGTATGGATATCCCAACCCGACAAGAAGAAAAAGTGTTGATGTTCAAGAGTGACTAGCTGCCAATGATGATTTCCAAATTTTCCCCCACCATTGCTGGCGAGTACCCCAATTATTTTTGAAAACAAGCTTGAAGGGGATAGCATATGCTTGTAATATAAGTTCGATTGTCGGTCGAATCCAACCTAGTAATAATTTAACGAGCCCTAGGGAGGAGAAGCTCGAGTCTCGTCATGGTGATGAGTCCAATGTCGTCAGGGTTTAACGAGTCCGACATAGGTAAAACTCGGAGTCTTTTTCATGTTTAGAGAGTTTGAAAAAGACACGGAAAAGAAAACTCCAGGGGGGTCCTTTTTCGTAGATTTGTGTCTCTCGAGCCCGAAAAAGTATAAAACAATACTCGAAAGAACCACTTGACCATTACGATCAAGGATTACTTTTCATGATTAGTGACCTCGACCCGAAAAATTAGAAAAGCGATCGAAATCACGTCATTTCGTAACCAATAATGAGCTTGAAACGACAAAAGCTTGACAATCTTTTTCGTCTTTACACGGTTGTAAAAGAGCTTAAAGTAGACTGCCTCTTACTTTGTTTAATGAGTCAAAATGAATAACTCGGCTATCTTTTCATCTTTTAAGTTGGAAAAAAGTGTTAAAGAAGACTTACATTTTTATTCTCTTTAGCGAGTCAAAAAGGGAAAAATACTCAACAATCTTTTCATCTTTTACGAATTAGAAAAGATCTTAAAGAAGACTCGTTCTGGAGGAACGAGTGGTAGAAACTAGTTCCAGCAATGGTGGAACTGCTCAAAACATGTAATGGTCAAGAGGCTAGCTAATAAAACCACTCATCGCTGTGGTTCCTCAGGATAGGAGAAACAATCAAGTGAAAGCATATGATCAACCAAAGAGATGGTGGCGATGGAATGAAACAACCAAGGCTCATCTAGCAAAATTTAGCGAATAAAAATGACAATCACGAGGTGTAAATCAAGTATGGGTTCATTTTTACACAAGATTGAACCATGGAGAACTCTACTTGGATTCGGTTTCATGTTTACACAAGCTTGAAATGAAAAAATATGCTTGTTACAAGTTCGCATGCCCCCAACATAATGATGCAAATCGAGGTACATGCCCCCCAAGCTTCATTGCATTCAACGAGGTGGATGGAATGAAGGTTCACTTTTGAGATCCTGGAAAGACTCGATTTGGATTTTACAAGATCTTAATCAAAGACTTGATTTGGAAATGGGAGTTGTTTCATTTTTTAATGAGGTTGACACAGTGAAAAAGAACTATCCTCATAACCCTTGTTTCATCTTTTAACAAGGTTGACATAAGATCAAGAACTTTCCTCAAGACTCCTTGTTTCATTTTTGAACAAGCTTGACACAAGACAAGGAACTGTGCTCCAGGATCCTTGTTTCATTTTTTAATGAGGTTGACACAGGAACAAACTATCCTCGTCGCCTGTTCATGAGCCATACAAGAACATGGCTCCCAAGAGGTCTTCGCTGGATAGAAGAAATGCACTCTAGGAGGAATACATGTCATGATGCACCAATGACAGATCGGGTTCCAATGCTCCCAGTACATGATGTACGAGACCATCTGCATGATCATCAGCAGAGGCAGAGACAAAACAGGTAGCCACATAATTGACCTATGGCAAAGAAGGTAATGCTTGCGAGCAAGGATCGAGAGGGGATGACAGATGCGCGAGAGGCACCAGGGGACTAAAGAAGGATAATTGATCTATGGTCACCATTCTTCCGTCATGTGGAAAAAAAACCACATGGAAAAGTGAAGAAACGAGGGCCCCCATGGCATAAAAATAGTCATGGCCAAGGAGAAGACTGAAATCTAAAGCACCTTGGACAACCATGATGTCTATATAGACAGTTTTACCCGCCAAAGTAATAGGAAGCTTCGGGAGGATCCCTAAAGGTTGACTGGTTCCTCCGTCAAACGCCAACAGATTCTGTGTGACAGGCACAAGCTGTGGGGAGCCCAAAGCTTGCCAAGTAGTGGAAGGCATAAGGCTGATAGACGCACCCTCACCCAAGATAGTGCTAGGTACTGCCTTATCATAGGCATGTACTGTAATCTGGAAAGGCACATAGGATGGAAGACAGAAGGTAGTCAAATGACTCCAATCGAAGGAAATGACCAAACTAGTTGGTGGGGGAATCATATGATTGCCCCCCTGCTCTACAGGAACTGAAGAAGGACTCTCTGAATTAGCTGGGATAGGAGTGTCGTTCTCAGACTCAGGAGAATCTGACGAGATGAGAAGAACATGAGCATGACACTCTTTCGAAACAGAGTGATCAACAGGTGGTGAACCCAAGTCGACACTCTCTCCGACCAATGATTGGTCCAGAACAAGCTGAGCACAACCAGGCTCAGAAGGAGGAGGACGGAAAAGAGAAGAATCTAAGTCAATCTCTTTGTCAACGGGAAGAGGGTTCGAAGAGAGCCTCTGATAACCAGCGGGAAGTTGGGGTGAAGAAGTTGTAAGAATTTCCAAAACAAAGGAAGCTTTATCCATAAGAGGACAAAGGTGAAGGGGATGGTTGCCCTCACATAATCTATAGGGGAATCGAATATTCCCTTTCTTCTTACCATTGCCAGTTGATAGGGTAGCATCGTCATGAGCTTTAGAGGATGATGACGGAGGAGCCGGATCATGATACCATACTTCTAAGATCTTAGGAATACCAGGACAATCAGGAAGAAGATGGTCACCCTTGCACAATTTACAAGGAAACTTAACCTTCCGTGGAGGAGCAGAAGGTGGTCCGACCTGAGATGTACTCGGAGCAATAGCTGCACAAGTGGCCTTGCATTTATCGGACTTCTTCTTGTTCTTCATCATCTTCTTCTTCTTCTTAGTCTCTTGGTTACTAGATGTGAAACTTTCACCAGGCGAAGGAGGAGAGGAGGAGGAAGAAACATGGGAAGAAGGTGTAGGCTCAACCTTGGAATTAACATGTCATGGTTCAGATGAAGGAGATGGTGGAACAGGAGTCATGACACTCGAGACCACCGAGGTTGAGAACAACCAAACGGGTAAACTGATGGTTAACCCAGGCAAGGACAGTGTTGCCATATACGAAGCACCGACATTTCTAAAAGGTGGAAACAGACTAGGATTCCCATCTGGGGAAAGACCTTGGCCGGTAGACTTGGGGAATGTTGCCATCGGGAATGAGCCTAAAAGACAATCGAACTGTAATGAATAACTCTAACTGTTACTAGGAATATTTAGTGGGTAGTAAATTTTATGTCATAGGAACAAAACTTGACCTTTTCATGTTTGAAGAGCCGAGAAAAGGACGAAAAGGTGACTCTATCTCTTTCGAGGTTTAATGAGCCTGAAAGGACAAGTGCTTAGATGGACCTTTTCTTTTAGGGAGTCCAAAAAGGAATGAAAGTGACGACTCTAGAGAACTAGGTAAAAGGTTTACCAAACAACTCGTAAAACTGCATATACACCTTGGCAATCATATGAAAGCCAAGGACTTTTTGTACGACAGTCAATCTTCCTGAAAGCTGTGTTCGGTGCGTTACAATTTGCAAGGTGGCAGACATGGCTTCCTAAGGATCAAGGATGATAACCTAGTGGGGTGTCCCAACATATACCCGATGGTACATGGTAGCACAATTCCATACTAGACCGCTATTGAGTCACAGAAGGAGGAATCACCCAACCTTGAGTGCAAATAATAGTGACTAGGTTTAACGACGCCGGAGCACGTCTCTAGCCTAGACCTCTAAATAGTGTGTGTTATGTTCCAATGCATTGTTAGGTTTATTCAGTTCAATTTAAAGTTTATCTTGAATTATGTTTCAATTTCCAGGCCCTACCGTATGTATATCAAAGAACCTAGGATGCAGCTAGAATGAGTAAAACATCTTCTTACTTCAATCAACACCTACCTACAGGAGGGTAAAGAGATCATTCCCAAACCAAGAAAACCAATACAAGTGAATGCAAACACTAAGAAACACAATGCATCAATACACTAATCTCAGGATGCATCAATACTAGTAATGAAAGATTTAAAATTCGCTTTTCAATTTCTCAAACATGAAATTCGTACTGCAAATGTACTTTCACTTTTGTATGCTAAATGAATGCAAACTTTTGATTTTATATTTTTGTTTTTGAATTTAAAGAGACAAACAAGAAAGTGTGAACTGATCAATCCAAATAATTGTGATCTATGCTTGGTAGTGAAGAAGTCAAATCAACATAAAAAATTGGTTCAATAATCGACACTAAAAATCAACCACCAAGAAAACAAGCAGCGAAAGAGCCTCAAGCAAATCACAAGACGGTTGTGGATGAACCTTGAACAGAAAAATAACCCAAGCAAATGATTTCTCGACGAAACTTCTAAAGGGCTAGGTCACATGGTCAAAAACACAAGACTCACTCAATGAAATCGAAGAGACAGTACCCTAACCAAAAGCAATTAAAACAAGCTAATGAGAGACAAGAAACAACAGGGGATAAGAAAGATTGATGAATTTAGGAGATAAAGTTGTAAAAAACACTTTACAGGAATCATCGCAAGTGTTACACTGACAACTAGAGCTGTCATCGCTAAACTAGAGACCATCACTAGTGATGCACAGACAACTAGAGTTGACGTCGCAAGTGTTACACTGACAACTAGAGATGGTCGTGAAAGTACACCTATTTTCCGCGATGGTCCAATTTCAAGAGTCGTCACGGGAATTAAACTAGCAACCTGAGATCGTCGCAGGTACAAAGCTAGAAAATGGCGATGACGTCGCGACTGTTAGGCTATCTTCTGCGATGATGTTAAAAAACAATGACAAACGAGCAAAAAACTCCCAAACAAGAACCAGTCAATCCAACAGACAATAGAGGGGTTTCCTAGATCGATCTAGGTGACCCAAAAGACTGGTAATTAATCCCCAAAATTCAAGAGAGTCCAAATCAAAATCAAAACAGGAGCAAACAAGAGAAGAACATAGGCCAAACTCCCCAGCAGATTCGCCAATTTGTGATGCAGGAAAGTGTTTCCTCTATGGACAGAGGCAACCCCTCTAGCCCTAGAGTGGGTCTAGTCACAAACAAGGATAGATCAACAATAGCTTTCCTTAAACAGTCATAGTTGGAGGCCTACCTCAACCGGTGGTCAATGGAGTTCCGTTGTGCTGTTCCAGCTTCTGCTTCCTTCTCCTAATGAGTGATCAACCTGAAACAATGCAAAGGAAATACAACAAAGCACGTAACCAGAAGACAAAAACGATCTATTTACTCACAAAGTCAAGAAGTCATGAGCTATCAAGTAAATTACATACAAGACATAGGAAAACATCATTGATTGTATTAATAATGAAATGAGGGCAAGCTTATAACCAAAGTCTTGAGGTCGCAAGCCTTCTCAGACGAATCCAGCCAGCATGTTCTTCAAGCATTCACTCTTTGAAGATGGATCTCCCAACATACAAAGCTCTCTCTCACTCATAAGTTTTACACAAAGTTAAGGGCACTTCACAACCTTCCACAAGCTATCAACAATCCCACACTTGTCACACTCACACCAGCTATCTAGCAAACTCACAAACACTAATAACACTGCTCAATCCAAGAATTTACCAACTAACCAACTAGCCAACTAGCAGAGCATAGCAATAGTGAGAGTTTAAAAAGGAGAAGGAATCTCCATGAAAGGTGGAAGAGTGAGCTTATCCCCAAGGAAGGTAGCACAAATGATGGCACTGCCATACCAGAGGAGGAAAGGAAACAAAAACTATGCCAACAACTAGTTCTGGAGACACCCAGAAGGGCGATTGTTGGAACGAATTCACTCAATCTGGATCATCGCGAGCGTATAACAGAGCTTTAGCACTAACATCGCTAGTGAGCAACGTAGCCAGTCAGATCATAACTAAAGATAATAAGTCTCCTCACGCTGGAGCATGAAATTGGTCCATCGTGGGAATCAGATGTATTTCCACTCTGTAAGCACAACTGGACTCTTTACAAGTGTTGTTCAACGCATATATTAAGTCCATAGTCACGATGAGGCAAATAACTTAGGAAAAGTGGTTCATTTGGCAGCACAAGAGAGCATGTGTTCAATATGAGCATGATACCAACTAGCTAACTATCTAACTAGCAGAGCATAGCAATGGTGAGAGTTTAAATAGGAGAAGGAGTCTCCACGAAAGGTGGAAGAGTGATCTTATCCCCAAGGAAGGTAGCACAAAAGATGGAACTTCCATACTAGAGGAGGAAAGGCGACACAAACTATGCCAACAACTAGGTCTGGAGACATCCAGAAGGTTGACTGTTGGAATGAATTCACCTAATTTGGATCATCGTGAGTGTATAACAGAGCTTTAGCACTGACATCGCTAGTGAGCAACATAGCTAGTCTGATCATTGCTAAAGATAATAAGTATCCTCGCGCTGGAGCATGAAATCGGTCCATCGCGGGAATCAGATGCAGTTCCGCACTGTAAGCACGGCCGGACTCTTTACAAGCATTGTTCAGCACGTATATTAAGTCCATAGTTGTGATGAGGCAAATAACTTAGGAAAATTGGGTCATTTGGTAGCACAAGATAGCATGTGTTCAAAATGAGCATGTTTGACTTGGACACATGACACAGTAGAAGGACTGGAGTGCAGGCAGTGACAAATTACTGTGTAACAAAGACTTCCAACTTGAAATTCCTAAGCTATTTAAGTTAATTAAATTTAATTAACTATTTACAAGTTGCTATGAGAATATAATTCAATTTTAATTCATAGTTTAATTCAAGGACAAATTAAACTGAAATTTCTTATTTCCATTTCTCAACACATATCTATGTATAGCTTGTGGATTCATTTCATTTATAGGAAATATATCTTTCCCTTGTCTTTAGAGGAATGGATTAGAAAGTAGAACAAGCACACTAATAATCCATCAATAATTTGGAAAGCGATAATTGATTCCCTTTTGATAGGCAATGGATTGACACAATCTATTAGCAATGCCGAACATGTGAGGTTGGGGACTGATCCATAGGTAGAGTGTTTAGGGGCCTTTATAATTCGTAAGTAATTGGTCTTGCTACGAAATAATCAAGGTTACATATTCTTATCATAGGTAGTGGATGTGGGAATGAACTCTTTATGGAATTAAGGATGGATGGAGGCTAACCAACTATAGTTGGATGGTGAATATGGTGTTCTATGAGGAAACTATATCCAAGACCTTGTTAGGTTTCATATCCAGATAAGGGACAGGGAGGACACTTCATGATATCTCTTGATTCAACTAGTATACACACACTCAAGGCTGGTTATGAAGTTCAAATAAAATACATACTTGGTGTAGCTCTTGAATGATGATACAAACTTATCTGGAAGTTGTTATTACTAGCAAAATCCGACCTCTTTCTCTAGTGTCTTATGAAAAACAGAGTCCCAACATGGGAAAATCTAGAAAAGAGGAGAATAAAGGGCTAGGATGGTGTATCATCTGCAAAATAATGGTGAAAATTGTCCAGTTTCTATGAGTGTTTGGAGAAAGGTTAAAACTTCTTTGAGTTGTAACCTACCCTGGAAGGGTGCCTCATTCATAGATGCCTAGTGTTCTTGGTGGAATTCCACACATGATGAGGTGGTAAGATGTATTATGATTATCATATGATGGGGATTGTGGCTTTATAGGAACAAATTAATATTCTAAGGTTCTACTTCAGTCCAAGAACTCCTTTCTACACATGTCCATGCCATCCTCTCTTACTACCCACAAATGACTAGATTCATGTTCCTTGCCATGTTGTAGATGAGTTGATCGACCAAAATATGATGTGGGCCTTCTTTGATGGGGACTGAAAAGAAAATTTTTCTTGTGGGGGTAGACTCATACTATTTTTTAGGGAGAAACACTTTCTAAAATCCATGGTGTGATTAGGTTATGGATCCAAAAATTTGGTAACCTCTTCTCCTTAAACATTTTACCATGTTGGGCTTTGGAACATGATGTGAACTTTCTTTAGAGCTTTTGAGACTCTATGAGTGTTGTGAATTGGTTCAATGACACTCAACGTTTTCACAATCACACAATTTTGACATCAACTAGTCAACCTTTTTATGCATAAAAAAAGATTATGATTTTTTCCTTGGACAAAAAAACAAAATTAAAAACATGACTTCTCTTTTAATTAAATATTTAAAATAATATTAAATTATTTTTATTTATAAATTTATTATTATTATTATAAATATAATTTAAAAAATAAATAAATTTTTAATTACGTTTATAAAATTGATTGAAAAGTAAAATTATATGATTTTTTTTTTTTTAAAGTAACATTAAAATTTCGTTTAAGATGAAACTACTCTAGTACAAAGATACCTTTTCTTGGCAATGATTAACAAATATTTTCAGTTTACACCAACAAATTTTTAAGTTAATTAAGAAAATAAGACTTATTTAATTACTTAATAGTTGTTTGGATGTTTATATCTTAAATCTTAGTATAACTACCCTCGTGAAAAGTTCATGTAATAAAAGTTAATAAAGGAAAAATAAGACCACGGTTAAGGGTCACTTATTCCAAGCTGAATGTTGGGAAAATATATCCTAGTGGGCATCACTGGATGTGTGCTTTGGCTAAGGAAATTGGCAAATTCTAAGGCAAAGGCATTAAAAGGCGAAAAATGAATTTTGGTTCATTTACTTATGAAAATAAAGGAAATTGGACTAAAGGAAGGTAAAAGGTCACAAGTTGCATGTGAGGAAGAAATTGAAGGAAAATAATGGAAATGAAGAAGTCAAAGGCCTCATGCATAAAAGGGCCTCTCAGGAACAGTTCATGGATTTTGTCAATTCAAGTTTGGATCTCTCTCATTATTCTATCTCTCTATGTCACTCTCTTGGCCACTTAGAGTTTTCTTGGAGCACTCTAATTTGGATCAAGGAAAGGAAAAGTAAGGAGAGGAAAGGAAAAACAAGAAAGGATCAAGGAAAGGAAAGCAGGATCAAGAAACTTCAACATGAATACTTGCAGGTAACCTTTTGGATGTGTGATTTCGTAGCTGGTTTGGACATGCATGGCTTTGCATGTTAGTGTATTGTTCTTTTTCTATCAGTGGCATGGTCTTGTTGGGTTATGACAGTGGTTTTCAGTCTAGCCTAGCCTTTTTCTAGATGCCATGGTATGTTGGGATGTTTATTTCAGTCTTCGAGCTTTGGAAATGCCAAATTAATTTTACTATCTGGGGTGGAGGTGGTCTCAAGGTTCATTCCCAAAAACCTAAGAATCCTTTGAATGGTTTTGGTGGGATACATGATAAATCTTGAGGGAGCAATCTTGGTTTAGGGCCTAGTGATCTAGGTTTGGATTATGGTAAAGCCTGTGAGACAATGAGATGAAAAATTCCTCAAGGATAGTGATGGATTTCATATGACATTCCAAGTTTTTTTTGTTTGTGATTGGAACAATGGTTTTGGTGTGATCACGGTTTTGTGAGGGTGGAGGTGGTTTAACCTCTGGATTCCATTGGTTGTTCTTGGATTGGTTATTCTATGAGATCCCACATTCATGCTTGGAATATGACATAAGGGTGATTGACTAAAAGAGAAATTTGGTTCAGCCATGTCTATGGTCAGGGGGCACGTGGAAGTCCTGAACTTGGTCAGATTTTCCTATCATTAATAAAGCTAAGTTCTCTCACTTTTGAACTGATTTATATGTGGATTTAATGGTTGTCATATATTTGATATTTATATGGTTTTATGTTGGTTATAATCATTGTTGAATGACTAGTTCATGTCATGGTTATTTCATATATTTACTTGTAACTGTTAAATGGATGGATGCAAGACCTAATTGATGATGTAGTAGTTCAATGGAGAAGGAGGCGATCCTTCTAGTTATGTTTCATAAGTTGTTTCAATCATTTATGCTCTGTCTTGTATCCTAGACCTATATGTTGCATTGATGCCAAGTTTTTGATAGAATGTCAGTCCCGGTTGGGGATGCTCAGGCTTAGTCCCGAGGGTGATTTTTTATTGATCAACATTGTTATTATGTTTTTAATGAATTCTGAAAGTTACAACAAGTTCTGGGCAGAGGCCAGGATTCTAGGCTAGAAAAGTGGCTTCAATCGTAGGGTTATTGGCATAGAATTTGAAATTTTGGTCGACAGTCACTGGTAGGTAGGTCTGTGAGAGTGACTTTTGGTTTTTGGTCGCTCCCTTTCTCATAGAATGAGAGCGACTATGGCGTAAGAGTTGTAGAATAACAGTGCGACATAGGGACATGCTATTTGAGTGACTGACTTGTCTCTTGAGGGTTCTGTTGATGATTTTGGATGATTGCATGTGATGTTCCATTCCACTTCCTGAAGGTGACATAGAATGTTGAGTCTGAGTGTAGTAGCATCTCTCCTCATGTTTACCCTGGTTGGCATGGTTAATTTGGGTAGACATGGGAGGGGGTGTTACAGATTTGTATTAGAGCATGGTTGCACTCTCTTTGGGTAATACTTAGTGCTACAAATATGGGTGAATGTGTTGGTCATGCATGCATGTCAGTTGAGTGTGTGGCTCTTACACTTGCATTCCATGTTCTTGTTGCACTACATCATATTGATCATGGTAGTAGCAAGGTTATCAAGAGGGAATTTATGTCAATTTTATGGAATTCATCGTCATGGGTATATGATTGGTTATACAATTATAGGTAGCTTGATTACATCCTTGTACATTGGGTTTCATTCTTGCTTATTTGATTATATGCATCAATCTTGTAGGTTGATTACAAGAATTGATCGCTTATGCTCGACTACATGCGGTTATGCGTATGTGTAGTTGATTAGGCATTTTTTATGCAAGTGTATAGTTTCCTGAGACAATGTCTATATTGGAGTATTGGTTTTTGTCATGCATTGATGATATGACCTTGCATTAATGACTAGACCCTAGTTAGTATGATGGTTATGTGTTGATGCACTTATTTATATTGTTGGGTTGTGTTATATTCTTCCCACGACTAGCCTACCTGGTTAACTGGGGGGTTCTTTGTTGTGCCGATTGCCCAGCAGGGAGGTCAAAATGGGTTTGAGGGGGGTGGTTAGCCCCCCTCTACGAGGTTTGGGACAACGCCTTGGGGAAATTTTTTTTTGGACCCTATATTAGGTGGGTGGACCTACCTATGTTTTTGTGCATGGTTTTCGCACATGGTTTTGGGCACAATGGTTTTCGCACATGGTTTTGGGCGCGTTGGTTTTCGGTCCATGGTATTGGATGCTTTGACATGTATATATATATTGTAGCATTGAAATGAACATAATGAAAAATCAAGCTTGTAGTCCCGGTTTTGGGATCTAAGGGAAAATCTCAGTGCATATTTGTTTTATGTGTTATGCTCTCACTATTGTTTATTTTCTGTGTTTTAGAATTCATATGCAGGTAATTTATGTACGGGGTTAAAACCTACAGATATATGTCTATATTTTATTATGGTTATGTTGTAAATGCATCACGTTGATTTGATGATCTTGTAGACAAGGTATCCTCCTCGAGTATGCTAAGGTTCGCTGATTTAGGGTGGTTTGGTTTAGTTTACGTAGTATGCCTTGCAGGAAAGAGACCATATGACTAGCAAGGTGGTAGACTACATAGAATCTCGCTATGCATTAGATGACCAATGTGGTGTGGGGGCACTCTTCTAACTTGGAAGACAAATTGGGAAGCCTGAAGGACGAAATAAATAGTTGCAAAGTAGACAATGACAAAATCATGTAGGCACAAGAGAAACAGGCAGAGGTGAACGTGGTATTACCTCAGAGTTTGTAATATTTGTAGCTACAGGGACCTCTTCGGATTAGCCATGGACACGAGGAAAAAACTAATGGGGCATATGGTCAACAGGTCTCATAATAGACATAGGTCAGGTACATCTAACACTATCAGAGATGACAAGATGATGGACACTCCAAATAGGAGGGGTGATAGACAAAGGTATTACTCTAGTTCTAGTTCTAATAGACACCATGATCGTCATCATTATCATTTGTACAAGAGGAATGATAGGGGATACTTTCCATATGAGTTAAAGAAGGAAAAGCCACCTATATTTGATGGAGAGATGAATAAATTGCAAGATGCAGAGGCTTGGTTGCTTGGCATGAGGAATTTCTTTAGATTGCATGATTACCCAAAAAACATGAAAGCAAGGATAACCCTTTCTAGTCTCAAAGGTAAAGTGGATATTTGGTGGGAAGACGTGAAGAATGTCAAGGACATACATACGGTTGAGTTGAATTAGCATGCATTTGAAAGGCTTTTAAAGAAGAAGTACTTTTCTGAGAGGCACTGTGATGACAAAGCTAAGGAGTGCTATGAGTTACGAATGGGTTCTATGACATATGAGGAGTATACTAGTAGATTTTTGGAGCTGTTGTGTAACACCCTCTCCTAGGTCTTCCCAAAGTAACCATGCCAACCGAGGTAAACATGAGGATATATGCTACTACAGTCAGATTCAACCTCCCATGTCACCTTAAGGTAGTGGAATCGATGAAACATCACCTACCGTCATCCAACATCATCAACAGAACCCTCAGGAGACAGGTCATCCACTTCGAGATCATGTCCTTAGGTCCCATTGCTATTCTACAGCTCTTAGGCCATAGTCGTTTTCATGCTATGGGCAAGGGATCAACTAGAAACCTAAAGTCACTTTCACAGGCCTGCTTGCCAATGAATGTGGACCAAAATTGCCAATTCTATGCCAATGACCCTGAGATTTAAGGCACTTTTCTAGCCCAGAATCTTGGCCTCTACCCAGAACTTGTTGTAACTTCCACAATTAATTAAAAACATAATAGCAATGCTGATCAATAAAAAATCACCCTTAGGGATAGGCCTGAGCATCCCCAACTGGTACTGACATTCTATCAAACACTTGGCATCAATGCAACCTACAGGTCTAGGATACAAGGTAGAGCATAAATGACTGAGACAACTTATGAAACATAATTAGAAGGATCACCTCCTTCTCCATTGAATTACTAGATCATCAATTAGGTCTTGCATCCATCCATTTAATAGTTACAAGTAAATATATGAAATAACCATGACATGAACCAATCATTCAACCATGCTTATAACCAACATAAAACCATATAAATATCAGAGATATGACAACCATTAAATCCACATATAAATAAGTGAAAACGTAAGAGAACTTAACTTTTATTAATCATAGGAAAATTCGACCAGGTTCAGGACTTTCACGTACGACCCGACCATAGACATGGATGAACCAAATATCTCTTTCAGCCAGTCACCCCCATGCCATATTCCAAGCATTTTCGCCTTGTCGATGTTTTCCATTTTTTACCAGTATTTTGATGGTATCTTGATTTCACTGATGTTTGCCAATTTTTATTGATATTTTCCCGATTTTTATGATTTTTTGGTTTTCCGTACCCTTGCCGATTTTATCTCGACGTTGATGTTCACAACATTGCAACAGACAATAGGCAGTCATAAATTGTAGCAAGATATATACTAAAATAACAAGATCCATAAATTGTCTATGCTTCGGAAGTAGAGCATAGGAATTTGACCTTTCTAAAAAATCAACTCCCTCTTAATGAGATGATTATTATCTGATAATGGTTGCACTCGAGGTCATGTCTTCTTCTAAATACCAAGCTATCTATAATCTGCTAGCGTTCCTGTCAGTATTCTTAGGTTTATGAGCCACAATCATATGCAGCTTAGGAGATATAACATATCATCAGAGTTAAAATATTAGAGACATCCAGGGATACTATAGCTCCGTTTTAAGCCTTCATCATTCTAGCCCTCTTATATAATATGGGATTTTATCATACTTCAATTGTATTATAAAACTTCCTAATTGGAAAAATTATAATCAGGATCCTTCTTTAACCAGGGTGAAGAAATCCTTTTATGAGATCATCCAGACAATCAACTACTTCTTGATTGTTACCAATCCATTTTATGAAGGTCTCTTTTATTTAGGCATCAGAAAATATGGGCTTTCCAAAGATCCAATCATTGTTCCTTATGATTATAGGGGTTGCACAAAGGGGTTGGTTCTCTCTTAACTGAAAAGAAAAGAGGCTTTCAAGCTTTCTCTTATTGAGACCTCTATTACCAAATTTTAACTACTTCAGGACCTACTGGAGTAGCTTGCTTCAAATCTAATTATGTCAGGGTTTCTTATGTAATCTCGATTTAGAGTCCTGGCTCTTTCTAGCATTGTTCCTAACATCATCTGCCATACTATGGAATCTAGATAATCTAGAGAAAATCCAATACATACCAAGGATCAAATATTCCACAAGAATAACTCTAAATGTCACCAATCTGATTCATGCTCAACTGCAGATAGTATCATAGGTTGATAGACTAATGTGCTGCAACAAACCCTACCATCAGCATGCTCTGCTTCACTGTACCAATTTTTCAAGTACCCTCTATTCAACCTCAGTTTTGACATATGTCAAAATCAATAGGTCAATAACTGCAATGAGACACTGTTGTATTCAATGTTGTCAATGAGACCCTTTAATTCTAAACTTATTGAAATAAGTATCATGCCACTTTCAAATGTTCAAATGATGAAGACCTAGACCTTGCTGCAAGATTATGAAACTTCTTTATATTGTATGAACACTCTGCTCAACCGTAATCAGGATTCACTAGCTATGAAGGTTTCTGCATATCTAAGGCAACTTTGTTTTGCTATCAAACCAACATACTATAACAAACCAAAGTCTCAAATCATGCTTATATCAATTTCGATGGCTTTCAATCTCAAGAAAACATATCACTGCATAGTATAAATGGCAGTAAGAAAGGGACTTTTCACAATTCAGAGCTTCAAGGGAATCTTCACAATTCAATCTCATGAACCTCAGTTCTGTGCTGATCCCTACCACTGTGGCACTAAGTGCACTCATTCTTGCAAGAAAATAAATTCTATGCATATTCTGTCTCAAAGCCCTCTACCATATAAGGACCTTACACTCTCGAAGAACAAGAGAACTGATATCCTTGTGACATCAGTAATTCTATAAATTTGTCCCAAAACTTGATTTGAATGAGGTTAATGTGTACATCAAATAAGCCACAATCTTCATATTCTCTCCCCACTTTAAAGTAAATTTGGGGCTATTAAGCCAGCCAATTCATACACATAATGTGGGAAAATGATGTTTTGAACCCAGGTCATTATTGTGGCTACCCCCTCTCTTAACTTCTAGATGGAACCTCGACGGAGAGCTTGATCAGCCAATTTCAATATCTTGTTTTTAATTATTTGTCCATGTATTTTCACCATTCTTCATCTAGGCAAAACATTTATGCTTTGTCATGTTGATTATGTGGCTATATAATTTTTTTTCATATTAGGCTTGATTTCTTGATCTTCATTCAATGTAGTTTATGGCTCTTCTTAATTATCCTTTTCCTCACTTAGAAGCTGAAGGATGCTTTTACAAAATTGGCACAGACATGTCCATACCAAACATTGTTGGGTGCTCTTATGTTTTGTTCTCCTCATCTTATGGATTGGGTTTAGTTTCAGATTAAGTAGAAGCTCGCTTTTACTCGACTTATTGTTTCTAAGGTTGATATCTAAGAATTATTTTCCCATGTGTTCCTCAATGCTTTTATTCCTTCCTCATATGTTTGTAAAACTAAAGTGGGTTATTAACCTTTAAGTGCCCTTTTGAAATTTTTTCCATCCTTCCTTGCTATCTTCCAGTTGATGTATGGCTTTAATGCATCTCGTTTCTCCATTGTTAGGAGATTTCTTGATTTTTTCCACATTCAAAATAAGGTTTATATTTCAAGGGAGTGTTTTTGTAGTGTACTGTCTACTTCTAAGCATGGTCAAGGAGTTTTAAATTAAGAGAAACTAGTAACCCATCCATTTCCAGATCGATTATAGCATATTTTGCTATCCTTTTATCATTTGAGACTTCTAAAACTTTCAACAGTTTTCTTGAGGTATTGTTTGTGCTTTCAAAGAGTGATGCTTCACTAGGATCCCAAATATAAGTTTGGCAGGCTTACTAGAACATAGGCTATGAAGGTGGAGTTTTACAACGGATCAAAGCTTGCTTTCGAATATTATCTATCTTGCCTAAATGATCAATCAACCTCCTCTGAATATATTATCCCCTGCTATTAAATCAAGAAAAACACTATGAAGTGCTCTCGGATTAGCATGGTTACCTTTGTTGCTTCTTAACTACATCCTTTGACACAAGGACAAATAGAACCCCCAAAATAAGACATGGGGGATGTGAAAATATATAAATTTATTTTTATATATGAAATAAAAAAATATTAAAATTACAGAAAAATAAGACATGCAGACATAAGGAGCTAAATAAAACATACGTTGGGACACTTTATTGCTCTGTTGGGACACATTTCTTACACATAAAACACATTTGAACATATTTTTGAAATTTTTTGGTGCCTCGATTGTTGGATATGTAGGGGTCGCTGGGGCTGGACTGTTTGACACATGTCAGACATGCAATCTTGCATGCCCATGAATCCAGGTGTCCAACATGTGGATTTCTGGGGATTTTCATTTGTTGATATCCAACTTAGTATGGCTTTAATAAGAAGACCTTACTCACATGATTTTTCATTATGTGGTTTTGCTCTAGTTGATGATGCCATATAAGATGGTTTTGGTTTCAAAACAACTTTGGATTCTTCTACTTACTGAAAGAAATCTTATCTTTTGGTGCAGATAAAGCTTATGCTTTGACTATTATTGGAAAAAAAATTTGGTAACTCTTTATGGTCATATGAATTCTAGAGAGTAAATTTAAGTCTTTCTCCCCTTCCATGCAATAGGATTTGTTATGGTTTGTTGGGATCTAAGTACGCTCATAAGGAGTAGGGGATGGTCAAAACATAGCCTTATGCTCGATGACATATCCATGTTTATCAATTAGGCTTCAACCTTCAAGGTGCTATATCCCATTATTTCTACCTCTTGAATGTCCAGCATTAGGCCCATCAGCCTATTGAGCTGCCTTATTGCTTGCAAAAGCCTCTAAGATTTTTAGGTAGCCTTGCAACTGGTTTTGATGCCCACATGGTTTGGGAAATTGTTGGCTTGCTTTTGCCATGTTTTGGTCCTACCTTAAAAAAGAACCCCTTTGCAATACTTTTCATGTCGTTTTTTTTTATTTTTTTGTAAAGTAAAAATATAATTAAGCCTTCAAGAAAAACATCATAGAAGTTTATGGTTTTCCTTGGTTTTCCACTTGGGAAACCAAATCAGTGACAAAACCATAAATTTTCCAACATCCAAACAAATTGTCTTTGAAATTTCATCAAAGAAACAAAAAAACTATACTACAGGGCTAGAAAGCTTGATCTATTAGCCAACTTAGAAATAAAAAATTGACAAAAGTAACTTAAAAAACTAAAATTATTAGCAATTTTAATTTGGATTTGAAATTTTTTGAAGCATCCATCACTATTGGCTCCTTTCTAATGCCAGGAGAACATCTAGGATCCTGGGGGAAGGCTTATATGTTCTTCAATATGACCTAGAGCCATGTCTAGGTTCCTCATAGTTATTTGTAACTTGTCCAACATGAGAATGATTTTCTTTTTTGGACTTATTTCAATCTAGCAAGACATGGCCAAGCAAGAGATTCAAATGCTAATTGATGTCAAAAATCTATATTTATTGAGTATAGGAAACTCTGGCATGCCTTGTATCAGGAACCCAATTAATTATTTCCCAAATCACTTCAAAGTCTATCAAACAATGACATCCCCTAGCTATGTCACATTATACTTGAGTAATTTCTCCTTAATATATTTTGGAGTATTGGTTAGATAACTTTGAGCAAAGCTTTATGCTCTTTATTGGGCTCTAGAGCTCCCTTGATCCTGAAAGTAAGCAACCCCTCGTTCACTCCTAGTGCGTTGATGATGCATTGGGAGAAGGTGTTAGATAAGAGATGAATTTATTAGAAATAAAGATTGTTTCTTGGGAAGGATATTAAGAGAAAAAGTAGGATGAGGAGGGGCAAGTAAGGGAGAGCTTGGTCTAGCAACAAGAGAATAAAGACAAGAAGATTACAAAAGAAGATACATGGTGAGGAAATTATGCAATGTTTATCATGTTATCTAACATTAGGTCACTGTATTAATGCTTTATTAATGATGTGATTTTTTAGTAGTCATATGTGGTTGGGTTATTTATTAAATATTAGGGGTTCCAATTGAGATTCAACTCTAACTTTGAAAACCATATTTTTTTATCCTTTACACTATACCAATGTTTATTCCTTTCCTTGAATTATACATATTGGTTAGAAAAGTTGCTTACATACATTAATAAAAATTCCCTTTCAGCCTAGGAAAAAATAGCGGATAATCATTCTCCATATGGAATTGGGGGACAAAACAATGTTTTGTTTTATATACCATAATTTATATGGTCTACAGAAATAGCTAAAATTAATTAGGATGATTCCATGGCTAGTTTGGCAAGATTTTTAAGGCTGATTTGGGCCTTATGATAGGTAAATGGATTTGGTTCGGCAAGTGTCTCTATGACAAGAAAATAAATTTGTGTGCACCCTTAAACAAGCACGGGATTGTCATAGAGATTTATTATTGGAACACCATTTTGGCTTATAATATTTTCTCATTGAGAAGTACAAACATGTACTTTGATAACATCATTGAGAAGAAGCTCTCTTCTAGTATTCCTTAGCGATCATGTGCAAATACTTGTAGAAAGCTACTTCTCAAGTTCACTTTCACTACAATGTTTAGTGACTACTTTAGGTGGGAAATCAAAATGGTAGTAAACGAACTCTAAAATGGTACAGGTTAGAACTTGGCACTACCAATTTTACAATATTTGCAAGCAATTCTATTTTTGGCTATCTTTGGTCTTAACAAAAGGTTTCAAAATGGAAAAATACTTGAAAAAATTAATTAATTTCTTGGAGCATACCTCTCTAGATCATGATAAAATGAATCTGAATCATCTCCATTGTTATGATACAATGGAAATCGTAATATTTCAGTACATACAAAACACAATAATAACAGAAAATGCAAAACTAACAGAAAGAAGATATGTCTTGTGTTTAATTACAAGAGATCACCTGTATTTATAATACAATGAGAGGGGCCTAGCATTAAATATAGGTGGTTGGCTTGTTCACCTACCAATTAGTGACAAGTAAAATATGCACAGGATTAGACACTGTAATCTAAATAAACTTAACTGCATGATGTATGTACAACAATGCCCCATCATAAGTGCAACGTAGGGACACAGGGAAAATATGTTTAATCTCAGGATGGGTCTTGGATATAAGGTCATGATAGGTACCATGTACAAATTGTTCAAAACAAAAGAAAACAGAGATGGGGAGTGAGATTACCCCCACCTAAGGGACAATTTCCTTCACCCCAAGCAAGGTATGAAGTTGAACATAATGAGACCTTGTCAAGGGTTAGTGAAGATGTTAGCAACCTACATATCAGTGTGTGACAATACTACAAATCAATAATCCTACCGTTAATGAATTATTGGATGTAATGCATATGGACTTATATAGGTTTTGGAAGTTGATGCTCTACTGCTGCTTGATAACATGGATAACACTCTGATTATTTCCCCATATTAGAGTAGGTTTCTCTTGTTGAAAACTAGACTTGGTCAAAATATGTTCAATCCAAATAGACTTAGTGGTGGCACTATCAACATCTCTATATTTTGCATCCATAGGGGGAAGGACATTGATAGCTTACTCTTTGCTAGACCAAAACCCAGGACCAGAGCCAAGATGAATGGCATTGATAGAGTTGCAGTTGCAATAATCAAGATTTCCAATCTAATCAGAGTCAGTATAACCCACTAAATTTTCATTACCATCAAAATAATATTGAATACAAATTTCTAATGAAGCTCTTGTGGTTCCTTCATGACTGGGAGACCAACCAATTGCATAGGGGACATCTGGACAACTGTGAGTCAAGTACAAAATGCCTCCAATGAGCTGCTGATACAACATAGCATCAACCAAAGGAGTGGAAGCACTTGGTTGATAGATTAACCCCTGACAAAAAGGGTGTGGGTGTAAATATGCAATCCAATCTCTGAAATCTGCTAAAGAGATCAAAGGCACAATTGAACTATGATATGCCTAACCTAGATGCAAACTAAAAGAGTTGTTGATACCACATATCGTCAATCAAGGTAGTGGAAACCATTGGTTGAAAACATGACCCTTGACGAAAAGGGGGTGGGTGTATATTTGCAATCCAATATGTGAAATCTACCCAAGAGATCCAAGGCATACTTGAGTTTGCAAGATGCTTATGTTAGATGCAGACCAAGTGATCTGTATCTTAAGAAAGTAGTGAAGGAGCCTCAAGTCTTTCATGTTGAAGTATTGATGGAGAGTGGACTTCATGTGATTAATAAAGGTAGGAAAAGGCCCTACAACATACTATGCCCTACTATCCACAACGAAGGAAGAATCATAGCTTGATGGAGATGAAAAATTGCACGATCCATTCCAAAGTTCCTTGCTGGCAGATTTGGGCCAAAGCCATCAATTCTGCCAAATATGTTCAAAATTACATGCCTAACAAAAGCTATCTAGGGGGTGTCCCCAAAACAAGCCTTGAGAGGATGGAAACCCTATATTGGCTATCCCAGAGTCTTTGCATGTAATGTTGGGTCCAAACCCCCAAATAAAAGTGCAAGGCAATGTACATACAATGTATGGTTTGCATATTTGTTGGCTACCCAAAATATGTTAAAGGTTGTAAATTTCTTGTTCCAAATACAGAAATGCTAGTCATTAGGAGTGTTCAATTTTATGAGCATGTTCCTTGGAATCTTGATCTTCATATGATTTTTCTTCTTTTGAGTTGAATTCTCCAACTAATGATTGTGCTCTTGAAGAAAATTGTGTTGAAATGTTTCTACCGCTTTCTAAGTGGGGTGAAAATGTACATACTTGGTCTAAGTTCACTTAGGTAATGCATTAAATCCTTAGTTGGTATATTTGCCAACTGAATTATTAATTGCAGGACTATTCCCAGTTTGCTATGAATGGAGGTTCTTTCTTTGTATTCTAGACACAACAGATTTTATAGACAGTGATAATATTGTTCCTTAAATTGGTTTTGAGTCTCTGTTCATTTATTTGAGTTCTGTGGCCTTCACATTTAAAACAAAGAGTGTTGACCAGGATGATTTGTTAGCTTGAGCTCCATACAGTCAAGGTAGAACAACAACAGAAGAAGCAGAACAGACAGAAATACTTATGTTCTTTTTCTTCCTTGTCTGCATGGAGTTATATACATTTAATTACAAGGAGATAACCTGTATCTATGACATAGACTGTAAGGAGCCCAACGTTAAATATAGGTTGTTGGGTAGTTCACCTGCCAAGCTGTAGTAAGTCAATTATGCATAGTGGTTAGACACTAAACATCAAAGTTAACATGGATAGATCTGAGGGTATGGATGCATAGTTAACATTCCATGGTTGGTTTGGAAAGGTTTTTAAGGCTGATTCGGACCTTACAAGACGTAAATGGATTTGGTTCGCCAAGTGTCTCTATGACAAGACAACAAATCTATGTGCACCCCTAAACAAGCATGGGATTTTCATAGAGATTTATTATTGGAACACCATTTTGGCTTATAATATTTTCTCATTGAGAAGTACAAACATGTACTTTGACAACATCATTGAGAAGAAGCTCTCTTCTAGTATTTCTTAGCAATCATGTGTGAATACTAGTAGAAAGCTACCTCTCAAGTTCACTTTCACTACAATGTTTAGTGACTAAATTAGGTGGGAAATCAAAATGGTAGTAAACAAACTCTTAAATGGTACATGTTAGAACTTGGCACTAACAATTTTATAATATTTGCAAACAATTATATTTTTGGTTGCCTCTGGTCTTAGCACAAGGTTTCAAAAGGATTTTTTAATTGAAATATACTTGAAAAAATTAATTTATTTCTTGGAGCATACCTCTCTAGATCATGATAAAATGAATCTGAATCATCTCCACTATTGGGATACAATAGAAATCGTAATATTTCAATCCATACAAAATAGAATAATAACAGAAAATGCAAAACTAATAGAAAGAATATATGTCTTGTGTTTAATTACAAGAGATAATATGTATTTATAATACAATGAGAGGGGCATGGAATTAAATATAAGTGGTTGGCTTGTTCATCTACCAATCAATGATAAGTCAAATATGCATAGGATTAGACACTGTAATCTAAATAAACTTAACTACATGATGTATGTACACCAATGCCCCATCATAAGTGCAACTTAGGGATAGAGGGAAAATATGTTAAATCTCAAAATGGGTCTTGGCTACAAGGTCATGATAGGTACCATGTACAAAGTGTTCAGAACAAAAAAAAAATCAGAGAGGGGGAGTGAGATTACCCCCACCTTAGGGAAAATTTCCTTCACCCCAAGCAAGGTATGAAGTTGAACATAATAAGACTTTGTCAAGGGTTAGTGAAGATGTCGGCAACGTGCATCTCAGTGTGTGACAATACTGCAAATAAATAATCCTATCATTTATCAATTGTTCGACGTAATACATATGGAATTCTACAGGTTTGGGAAGTTGATGCTCTACTGGTTGCTTGATAGCATGGATAACACTCTGATTATTGCCCCATATTAGAGTAGGTTTATCTTTTTGAAAATGAGTGTTGCGAATATCTCGATAACATCCCAATTTTATCTCGAAATCATTATTTTTTGGCCTAACCAATGTTTACTGATTTTTAAATATATTTTTATGGTATCTTAATTTTGCCGATGTTTGCCAATTTTTACCGATATTTTCTTGATTTTTACGATTTTTTTGTTCTCCAGACCCTTGCCGATTTTATCTCGATGTCGATATTTGCAACATTGAAAACTAGACTTGGTCAAAATCTGTTCAAACCAAATAGACTCAGTGGCAGCGCTATCAACACCTTGGTATTTTGCATCCATAGGAGGAAGGGCATTGACAACTTGCTCTCAAATTTTCTCCACAACCCTTCAAATTGATCATATTTGGGGTGATCTCTGATGTTGTTGGTAAAGAAAAGCTATCGAGGAATGTTAGATTGCATGAGTCAATTTTATGTTATTGTTCCTTTATGATGTGCTCATTATCTTCTACTTGTTTACAGAGAAGAGGAATCCCAACTACTGTGGGAGTAGAACTTACTCATAAAGGAGGAAGCCCTTGGAAGGGATCATCCTTCTTTGGCAGTGCACCTTTAGAACCTAGCAACATCTTATGCTTTATTGAGAATATTTGAGAAATCTAAATATATTCTTAGGAGTCTAAGAATAATTTCAACTAGCTTGGTTCCTAATGCTCTAGAGATTTCATTTCCTATGTTGAGTCTTGCAACAACTTTATATCATCTAGGGACGCATAGGGAAGTAGAGGATTTAGCTCAGGAAGACTTGAGGATACATGAATCATCCTTTGATAAACAAAGTTCTATAGTTGGTGAGTTGTGTTTTCTTCTTGGTAATTGACATATGTCTTTTCAATTCTATGTCATGAGATCCATACTCTGGGTTACAAAGTCCATTTTTTGTTTGATTCTGAGCTTATTTCTAGAAAATTATTTTCTTTACAGGAGAGGCTTGTGATTGTTTAGCTTTGATACAACATGCTTTAGGTAAGGATGATGAAGTGAATCCCCTCATGTGGAGGGTCTTACAGATCCAAGAAAAGGAGTTTGGCTATGGCAATCCATAAGTGAAGTCTACATTAGAAATGCTTATTGTTTTTCTTGGCAACTTGGGAAAAAAAAACAGAGAAATCACTTCTTCATCGAAGATTAATGAAGCTGCAAACAAAATACAAAGATTGATTTTCAATCTCGGCTTCATTATAATCATGTTTGTTTTACCTATTAATAAAAGTATGTACCTTTTTTACTTGTTAATAGAAATATTACTTGTTTTCTTTGATGTCTTGAACTGTTAATACAAATATGTACTCTTTACCTGAATTTAACATTCCTTTGATATTGGTGGTTTTTCTCCATGAGTAAAATCTACAATAAATTTTTTTGTTGTATAAGCTTAAATTATCTCGCTCGTGTTGTCTTTTTCCCTGGAGAACTCTTCTTTCTACTCATCAAAACAAGTTAAACATTACACAATATAACTTCGTAAATTCACTTGATATGGCTTTGCAAGTTTAACAAATTATTTATAATTTTACTTCCATAAGATATCCACAATGGAATTAATAAATACGAGTTTTTTTGGATGATTGAATTATGTAAATTCCCAAGGATTGTCTATACTTTTTATAATACGAGAAGGGCAACATTGGGTGTGGCCACCCTATCTAATTGGATTGGTTGAAAAGTAATGAAGTTTGGGCACATGTCATAGTTACAACAACAACTAGAATGACATAGAGTGGAGGTCAATGTTGTTGGCATTGTGGTGTTCGTGTTTTGGAGGCAGCCTGTGTGAAACAATTCTTCAACGGGAAGAGATCAGATTGCAATAATTTTCTTGTTTTTTGTTGTTGTAAGAGATCTAATAGTAATGCAGTGGGTGTAGAGGCTTCATGGTGAACCAATTGTGGCTAGCCGCTACTGAGCTAGAAGCCTAGAACTAGTGTTTCAATTGTTATTCTTTTATCAGTGCAGGTAATAGTTCTATAATTATCATTATTATTTTTAATTACTTAAATAAGTAAGGAGAAAGATATGCTCAGATATTGAGTCTTTGATCATGGGAGAAGACACCAGTAAGGCCATAATAATATGGTATGACAAGGATAAATCTATGAAAACTTTCAGGGTCTACATAGCATATAAAGCTAGTGCCTTCTAGAGGTCCATATCAAAAGCTGTATTAGAGTGCAAGATCAAATCAAACCTTTGGGAAACTTTGTATTTTAATCATGTTTATGTCTTTGGATTTGTATCCATTCATATCATATTCTCAAGGAATCTTTGTATTCCAATCATGTTCCATTTATATCGTGTTCTCAAATTTACTCTAGAATAATTGTTTTTCAAGTTGCAAATTTTTAAACATTTAAGGATGTCAATCCCGTTTCTAATATATATATATATATATATATATATATATATTACTTTATTTTTTATTTTATTTTATTTTATTTTTTCTGGCCAAATTTTCCCTAACTTGTGTTCAACAATTGCTCTGTTGATATAGATGGTCGTGGGAAATTGTTGCTTGATTTGGAAGTGATTGTTTTGGGAAGTATATCTAATGTATTTAGATCGGCCACAAAACCTGGCTAAGTAAGGATTCTTTAAATAACCTTCTAGCTTGGTTCCTTTTTGTTCCATCTAAGCTTGGTAAAGTGCCATGAATTTATATTGAACAATGTAAGAATCTAGTCTTTTCCAGAAACAATCAAGCCAACTCTTTCATTTTGCAAATTTCCTACCAGTTTTGGACATATTGTTTGAAATTTCTATACTGAAGGTGTTGGATTTAGGTAAGTGATGAAGAATGCACACCTACAGTTCTATTATTCACCTATTAGACCAGTGAAAATTATAAGCAAACTTGGAAGGGTTGGACGTGACTGTTCCAACAATACTCTTATTGGCCCACAATACATATATTCATAACACATACCTACAATACTATTGTTCACCTATTCGGCTAGTGCATATTGTAGGCAAACTGTTAAATGTTGGACTTCGTTGTCTCAAGTTCACACACCAACACTAAAGATGCAACGTATTATGTGCATCCTTAGATATGTTTGAGATTGCAAGCTAATTGTTTAAATAAATGCATGTATAAAACTTCTATATTAGCAAAATAACCATCAATATTTTTTTCTAGCATTTTGGGCTAAATTCATAATAGTATGCTAAAAAGTGTCATTTCAATGTCTGGAAATTAGGATATATAAATGTGAGATATATACACTACATATTTAGGTTATCTCCTTTTCAAATCTGAGCTTTTTTAGGCTACATGTTAGTTGTTTGAACTTTGAACTTTGAACAAATTCCTAAATGGACCTTGTAAGGTAGTGGTACCATAAATTGTGTTATTTCAAAGATTTGACTTCCATATTTTCACAAAATACAATGTCCTCAATAAATTGTTCTATGTATAGATACTTATGTTTAGGATTATATATGTGTTGGAGTGGTTCCTTTATGTTTTACTATAATCCTGATGTTGACAAGCTTTAGTTGACTTTTTTCATCAATTGTTCATAGAATATGCAAAATATTTCATTGTCAAAATGTGGCAAAAATTACATTTCTCCTGATTTCTTTTTATTATTATTCATGACAAGATAATCATGTTGCAGGAATGAGTTATCCTACAGTCTGTTTCAATTTGTGGATATTTTTCTTCCTCCCATTTTTTAGAAGGATGTAGATTTCATTTTCATGTTGATGATTTTTGCATGTATCTTATCTAGCCCCAAATGCTGGTAATGGAGCGGAGCCTGAAAAGTAGTCATGGACATAGGCTATTAGAGGTTAATGTTACAATACCACTTCCACCTAGTATCAGAAAATGTTTAATGGTCTGTGACATAAAGAAGAGTTATTTAATGACAGGGTTGAAAGGGAAACCTCATGTCTTAGTTCTAAATAATTTATTTGTGTTTCTTAGCTGTAAGTCATCAATTTGATTTTGAGATTTACCAGATCAATTATTTCACTAATCCAATATGCATGGCTTGTATTTCTCACCCGATGTTAGTTACTTGACATGGTTGATATAACATTCAATTCTAGGCCACTTTTATTTTAAGTCGGAGATTTTATTGATTAAAAAGATGTTCATATTTTTGACTGGTTTACTTGGAGATTCATTTAAAAAAGTTTTGTAAATTCCACGTGGACATTATTTTTCAGGGTGAGTTTTTTGCACCAGTAAGGTCAGATGAGTCCTAGAACATAGGTATACAACAAGCACATATTTGGCCTTTGTTGTCTATCTTTTATTCTTTATATCATTGATGGATGGTTATTGATGATGTAAAATAGAGGATGGGAAGGTCTTGCCAATTATCTTGAAAAAACAAAATAAAATGGAGTGGTAGAGTTGTGTTTTAAAGGGTGAGCCAAAAATCAATACTTGAAAGGTAGAAATTGAGAATGGAAAGCTATTTGATCTAGATCTAGAGACACAATAGACCATGGAAAAAAATGGATGGTATTGAAAAGTCTTCTTGGAAAATAAGCTCTAACTGTTAGACCACTGCCTAAATTTCAGTTATCTGCAATGGTAATAGTGACTCTAGCTTATGAATAGCGACTTTGGCCATTGTCCTGTTTGTTTCCTATGAATGATTTTGATTTTTGAACTCCAACTAGTTTGTTGTTAAACTAATTATAGCTTTGATGACAAACTTATAGTTTTCAAAGCTCTTTTCTAAATCTATTTTCTTTAGAAAATTTGTCTTTTTTACTTTAGGTACTGTAGATTGCTACTTTGTGACATATGCTAATTGCATAATTGCCTAGATAAATAGATAGAAGCATTATACAACATAGTGTTTTTTAAATCTAAAGAAATAGTCTTTCCAAATACAAAATTTTATTAATTAAGAACATCATTTGGACTTCTTAGCTAAGTTATGGTTATATTTTAGTAGGGGATTTTATGTACGCTAATATTGTGTTGTATCTTTGGTTTCTATTAGGTAACAATGGTTAACAAGGAATGTGTTCTTCAGCAGTAGGCGCACATCTTATTCTACTATCGACATGAAAATCCATGGTTTTCAAGCATGGCAACAAAAACACAAATGTTAGTGGGATATCCAAAATAGATGTTGGATGAATTTAATACTAGTGATGATTTTGATTCCTTGTCAGATAAAGAATGTCACAAGTCAAATTCAAATAAACAGAAGAAGCTCAAGAATGAAGGTGAAGCTATTGTTTTCTATCCAGGTCAATTTTTTTATTTGTTGGTTGTTGTCATGTTTTGAGTGCGGACTTGTGAAATTCCAAATTTCATGTTGATTTATGTAAAGGGGATATATATATATATATATATATATATATATATATATATATATATATGTATGTATGTATGTATGTATGTATGTATGTATGTATATATATATCTATATATATATATATATATATATATATATATATATATATATAGATATATATATATATATATATATATATATATATATATATATATATATATATATATATATATATATATATATATCTATATATATATATATATATATATATATATATATATATATATATATATATATAAGTTTTATCATATGTCGTTCATGGTTTCCGGAGATCTGTGTTACATTTGGACGAAAGTTTAGATATCATTCAGATATCTAAACACCAAACAACAACAACATTGATATTTTTCTTTCATTCACTCAATCTATAACATATTGAATATGTTTTCATCAATGCTCTTCTTCCATATGTTATCCACTTATGACATTTCCTTTGCAATATTTGGTGCATTTGCTAGTTATAGATCATTTATAGGTTATAATTATCTTCAGAGTTTCACTTCTAATTGAGTATCCAAATGAACATATTGATTCTCTCATACATAACTATTTTTCCCTCCACCCACTTTTCATAACTTCCATAACCATTAGGTAGGGACCTGCAGCTTCGATGCTGGTTTTCTTGTTTAGTAAACTATTGCCAAGACTTTAATTTATTGAAAGTTGTAGGATTTACAATTTATGAAGTTTCAAGGTCTAATTTTTAAAAGTCTAATTTTTTAAAGGGTGTTAACTCAATGGAAGAGCACCTTCTTTACAAGAAAGAGGTCGGTGGTTCGATTCCATCGTGCCTTGACATCCATATGGAATGACGATGAACAATTTTTGGTGACGGAGGCTCTTTTGACCATCACCAATGAGCTTTGGTGACATTTTTCGACCCTCACAAAAAATATGAAATGGTGACGATCAACGAACGCCACCATATATACGCATCAATAGTTACGACCCTCAAAGGTCTATAAGCATTAATTGTTGTTGTTGATATGAAATGGTGACGGTCACTGTCTGTCATTATAGTCATTATTCGTGACGGACCTTGAATGTCACCACAACACCTATACTTTTGGAAATGCGGCTTTTGGTGACAGTCAACGAATGGCACCATATATATGCACCAATAGTGATGACCATGAAAGGTCCATCACAATAAATCATTGTTGTTAATATGAAATGGTGACGGTCACTATCTATCATTATAATCAATATTCATGACGGACCTTGAATGACACCATAACACTTATACTTTTGGCGATTCCACCTTTGGTGACATTCAGTTTTTGGTGACCAAGGCTATGGTCTATCACCATTGTTCATATGAAATGGTGATGGTCATTATTCATCATTATAAATCATTATTGGTGACAGACTTTGAATGTCACTACAACACCTATAGTTTTGGTGATGCCACTTTTGGTGACGTTCAGTTTTTGCTGACAGAGGCTATAGTCTGTCACCATTGCTCATATGAAATGGTGACATTCGCTATCCATCATTATAAATCATTATTGGTGACAGACTTTGAATGTCACTATAACACCTAGACTTTTGGCGACGCCACCTTTGGTAATGTTTAGTTTTTGGTGACAAAGGCTCTTTTGACTGTCACCAATGAGCTTATGGTGACATTTCTCGCCCCTCACCAATGTACTTTTTTCTTGTAGTGCTAGGAAACAAAGAGAATCAAGGTTATGTGGAAGCAATTAAAGTAATCGTGGTAAGGATGAAAAGGATGAAAAATCCAAAGGAAAATAAAAAAGGTGTGAAGTCAGTCAAAATCACAATTGTACCCTAGTGTAAATCTATCCATTAAAAACAAATATATACAAGCTTTAATAGATCTACCCACCCTCAACTGATGCAATACTTTAGGTATCCAAAATTGTTTTATGGTAACTTATATACTTGTTATAACTTTGGTCATAAAACTATTGATTGTAAAGTTAATAAAGTTGAAGGAGATGAAAATGTTAGACTTAGTCACTTTCAACATTATAGATCTAGAAATTCCTTTTCTCTTCAGAGAAACTCATTCTCTCCTCTTATTAATGAGATTGAGTGTTATGTCTGCCACAATTATTTGCAAAAAATCTAATTATTGTTGTAGTAATTGTTTAACCCTAGTAGAAAATAGAAGTTTGAAAGGCCATCCCCTCAAAAGAATGTGAATAAATGGAAACAAAAGACAAAGGAGGTTGAGGGATCCAATGTTGTATTGTATGCTCACAATCAAGAATAAAAGTGGTATGTTGACAATGGATGTTCCAAGTATATGGCCGGTGATAGAGGTAAGTTCTTATTTTTGAAAGAAATCATTGAAGGAAGTCTAAAATTTGGGAGCAATGCTCTAGATGAAATAAAATGGAAAGGAATAGTCAACCTACATGAAAATACCAAGGCTTAGACTTTCTTTTATGTGTATGGATTTAAAGTAACGCAATCTTATAATTTTTTGACAGACGTATGATAATGTGTATGGTGTTATTTTTTGATAACAATATTATGGAATTAGAAGGGAAGAGAATGTGAAATAGTTGGTAAAAGTCAACATGACTGAGGCTATCATATGATTACCAAAATTGTCAAATCATAATAGCTCAATATCTAAATCCTATTTGTTGGTAAATAGGAAAGGGTTCATTTCAAAACAAAGGAGTAGTCAACTTCTAAACCTTTAGAATTGTTCTATACATAAACATGTGGGATCACAAGGAGACAAAGTCTAAGATGAGAAAAGGATATTATTTTATTCATCGATGTTTTCACCAAAGCCATGTGGAGCATGTTATTAGAAGAAAAGTTATAGGCTTTGAGCAAGTTCAAATTATTCAAGGCACATGTTGAAAAATGAGAAAGATCTAAAGATCAAGCTTTTATGAGCAGATAGAGGATGAGAGTACACTTCAAGGGAGTTTGAAGAGTTCTAAGATGACCATTGTATTAGAAATCAATGCACTACTGCAAGAACCCCTCATTAGAATGGAATTGTAGAATGAAAGAATAGAGACATTCAGGAGATGGCTAGGATTATGATGGGTGAAGGAAAGGTTGGAAATACCTTCTAGGTAGAAGTGGCCCAAGTTGTTGTGTATTTGGTCAATGTAACACAACTAAACCCAAACAATGATAAGACCCTTTATGAATTGTGGAAAGGAAGGAGAGCCTCAGTGAAGTACCTCAAAGTCTTCACGAGAAAAGCTTATATAAAGAGAAATGACAAGAAACTTGGTATGTTTGACTCTTAAGTATATGAGAGAATTTTTCTTGGATATAAATCAAGAAGAAGAATGAAGAATGCATTGATGTTAAAGTGGATGAAGTTGTAACTCATTCAAAAAATACTCAAGAGAAACCATAAAAGGATGATGATTTTGATTTCTAGTATACAAAAACTTGAAGAGATAGAAGAAGAAGATAAGGATTTTCAAAGATCTCCTCAAAAACAGAAAAATCCATCTATATAGGTGCTAAAGCAACATCCCAAGAGCCAAATAATTAGGGATAGAAATCTTGATTTGCAAACCAAGAGAAAATTTATAGGAAACACAAACAGACAAACTTTACAGTGTTGTCCGAAATGGAGTCTAACAATTTCATCCAAGCAAGTGAAGGAAATTCTTAGATTAAGGAAATGGATGAAGAATTAGACCAAAAAGAGAAGAATAACACATGGGAACTAGTTCCTAGACCAAACGATAAGAATGCCATTGACACCAGGTGGGTTTTCAAGAATAAGCTAAATGAAGAAGGGAAATTTGTAAGGAATAAGGCCAGACTGGTTTGTAAAGGATATGTTCAAGTGGAAGGTAAATATTTTGAAGAAACCTTTGCCCTTGTAGCTGGAATAGAAGCTAAAATAGATTTTATGGCATTTTCGATCTATAATAGATTTAAATTTTATCAGATGGATGTCAAGTCAGCATTCCTAAATGGTGATTTGGAAGAGGAAGTATACATTAACCAAGAAGAAGGTTTTCAACTCTCAAAAGATAAAGATAATGTCTGCAGGATAAGAAAAAATGTATATAGGTTGAAGAGGGCTCCAAGATCTTAGTATGCTAGGATAGATAAGTATCTACAATAATAAGGATTTAAAGGAGAAACAACAAATAAAAATTTATAGATTAAATATGATGGGACAACATATAACAATTTATGCATTAAATATGAGGAACAACATATAGCAATTTATTCATTCCAGCTAAGTCTATTCTTTAGGCTATTGATGTCTAATTGATTGGTTGTATTTTTACTTTCTTAATTCCTGAAATTTAATAGAATGCCAAACTTTAGCTTTTGTTGTTTATATAACTTATTCCACAAGTATTTAAAAAAGAAAGTTGGTATTTTTTTATCAAATATTTACTTTATTTGATTTCATCTTTAGAATTATTATATCCTAATGTAAAACTCTCCTCTATGTTTTTACACCCAGTTACTTCCCATTTTTTGATTCAAATATTTAAATAAAATTTGTATAGCCATTACTATCTCCTTGTCTTATTTTTCTGAACTCTTTGATGATACTATTCACTTGTCAAAGATACTTTTTTCCATGCACACTAGGATTATTTTCTAATAGAATCAATTCAATAGTGCATTGATATGAGAGAATTATTCATACTTTTAGAGTCCTTAAGGCACATGATTCCTTCTCCATTTCTATTTTTTCTCTGTGGAAGACTAGTTTCTTCCATCTCGTTTTGCACCTACACAAAATAAAAATAAATTCATGAAAATAAATTGTTTTCAATCATCTACATCAATCCACCATGCAATAACTTGTTGTTCCTCCTCCTTGTCCCTTACATATACATAACATGTCATAGAATTTATATGAGTTTACTTTGAAGCCCAAGTTTCACAATCTACTTGTTACATTCTAAACATTCAATCTTCTCATTCCCTTATTCGAAAACTTCTTGTTTTTATATTTCCTGTTTTGTAATTGCTAGAATGTTTTTTTCATTTTAATCAATCTATTTGAGACTTAATTCATGATATCCAATTTTTATAGTCTCTCCTTTTTCCTTCATTTCTCTATTTACATTTTTCCTTTTAGATTCCTTGTTTTGAAAATCCCATACAACCTCTAGAATTCAATTTCACATTCCCTATACTAAATTTCATTTTCTATTTAATCATATATGTGTTTTTTTGAAAGGTCCATCTCAAAATCATCATCCATTAGTCTCATCTCTTGCTGATTTTCATGCAACCAATTGGATTCTCCAATTTGTCCCGTAAAGATTATGTATATTCTTTTAAATTTCACATTATCCTGTATAATATTCCTTCCAGTCCAAATATTATCAAATCCTTATCAAATGAACACTCATACAACTAATAATTCATGTCTCCAAGTTACATTTCCATTGTACATGTTTGTGTAGGTTAGAAAATACTACATAATTTATTTCTTGATCACCATTATTGAGTTCCCATTAAGATACAATTTAACACTAAATATTTCATAGCTTTTGGTAAATATTTCTACATGGTTATGCAACAATGGTAAATTACATCATCCTTCCCTAACATCCCACCTTTATCATGGTCTTGAAGCTCCATACTTACATCATTAACATATTTCATATAACATTTCATGAATCCATATACTTTATCATTTGGAGTGTCTCTAAACCAATTTATGACTTTCTTCATGTATTCGTTTTACTTGAAATATTGCCTCAACTATGAAATATCCTCTTTGAATTTCCAAATTTGGGTATTTAGTGCATCCATATTTCTAGTTTTCTAATGTTAGGTGAACCCTTAACTAATGTATCTATGCTTATTATTTGTTGAGAAGGATGCCTTTTATATTTTTTCTTTTGGCTTCCTTCTTTCTTCTCAAATATATCATCTCATTTATTCTCCAATTTATCTACAAATTCTAAAGGTATACCACTACTATCTAGCACTCTTGGATACTCCGTATAACTTACTTGAACCCTGTCTACAACATGTTTGCACTAATCATCAAGCATGTGATTTGCTAATCATTGTTCTAGAAACATCAATTATTCTTGAAGACTTATTGGATTATTCTTAATTCTAATGTCTTTTATGCCTCCACGAGGAGATTCTTTATCTTATTTCATGCAACTTATGATGGTTTTCCATATTCACGTCCTTCGTAACTTGCATAGACAAAAGGAATTCTTAGCTACAAAATCATAATATTATTGAGTTTCTATTCATGTTTTGGGTATCATTTTCTTATGGTTCAATCTAGAATTCTTCAAGTATTTTATGAAATAATATTTAGGTCCCTCATCTTCCTCCTCATATTTCTCCAAGAATTTCTCCTTGCTTTGGTTCACAAATGTGAACTCATTCTTCTTCATTCATGGATCCCTATCCATACTCATTTCCTCTCAATATTACATCTATCTTTAATTACAATTATAGGCTTTTATGTATCAATTTATTTGCATATAATTGCACAATAGGCCATGTAAATTTCTTTATCTAATTCCACCAACATCTTTGGTCTTCTGCAATTTTATCTAGTATCGACTTCATTATCCCATAAAGTTATTCTTTTAACTGATATATTGCCTTGTTAAATTCTTGATCACTTATCTTCTTTCTCCCAAGTTCTTTGGCATCTTTTGTCCTCTTGTTATAGCTTTCTCCTAAACTCTCTGTCTAATTATCAATAGTCATCTCTATATCTTTCTTCCTAAGATTCTCCAAGCTCAACTTTGAGTTACAAATAAGCCCCTATGATAAGGATATTTTTCTCCTTGCTACATAATACCTCACCAAGATTTTCTATTATGTTTGGCCTTTTGGTACTCCTCATTCCTTCAACTAGAACACTTTGAGATTCATCTACTAATATAGGATTCTACACCTACTCATACTCTCCTCCTAAGAGCTTCCATTATTCCTTTTATTATGAATCCTATACAAAAAACTGTCATAGGTTCTTCTCCATGCTTTTCTCTACTTTCTTCTACTATGGGATAAAACAAAATCTACTTCTACCAAATTTAAATGTAACACATATTGAATATATTTACCTAGTGTTATCACTCAAAAATTTTCCCTAGAAGTTATCAGAATAAGGAAAAGGCCAAGGTAACCAGAAACCAATCTTTTAAGTATAGGCTGTAGCCAACCTATGACTCAGAGAGGGCTCTCTCTATATGATTTAGCTTTGTTTGTTGGGATTTTGGGCTAGTTCTTAAAGTTCACAGGGTTTGGATTTGTATTGAAGGTTGAATGGTGGAATCCTTAAAATAGATGGATAGAATGAAGTTTGTGGACCATTGGGCTATGGAGTCAAAGATGGATAGCAGAACTGGGATTATCTCATTAAAGGGAGTGTTCAAAGGGCAAGCTAGCAGAGTGAAGTATAGGTCTTTAGGTCGGATAGGTGAAATGATCTTGACCAAGGTGAGAAATCATTTAAGCATTCTCAAACCTGGATTAAAATGAGGAACAAAGGATAATCATGAGAAAAGGGCAATTAAGAATCCTTTACTATAGATTAGAGGGAAACTACCTAATCTAAGGAGAAATCAAGAATTCCTTAACTTAGATAATTAGCAGAAAACATTAAAATGCTTAATAGTTAAAATAGAGTGAATTGAAGCAAATTCTGAGATATCATTCCATATTATAGCATTTAGATTTTAGATACATTAAAGATTATGAAAACACTTTTAAAGAAAGATAACAACACAAGAGAGAATACTTGTTTGTACTTCACACTACGCATGAATCCTGTGAAATGCCTTAGCTTTATTCATTAATCCACCTTATTGGTCCAAACAATGATACAATAGCTTACAGTCTTTGATCAAGAAAGTTTATAGAAATGTCTAAGAATCCACCCTACATAGTTCGAATGGTGAAGTATTTATACAAAAACTATTACAAAATATCTCAAAACAAACTTGAGATTTATTCTAGGAAATGCAAATATCTTCTTACAAGAAGATAGAGATAGATATTGAACTGTTTCATGCTGTCCCTTTTTATTTGGTACTGCTATCTTTTATGGTTGAATTTGTAGCCCTTTATGCTGGCTTGTAGTTGTGGTCTTTCATGCTGGAATCTTCTTCAATTTTGATCTTTCACCTGATACTCTTCGACTATGCTGGCCTGTTTTCATTGGTTTACCTGACTGTTTTCATTTTTACTGTGCAGTAACTTTTTGCTGTAAGTTTATCACAATAAATCAGTCATTGCCTTCCACCATTCTGCATCAGGTAATTTTACATTCATCATTCTCATATAGATTTCATCAGCTTCAGTATACATGGAAAAATTGGGCTTGGTGACGAATAAGTGTTTTATTTCATGCTCAAGAAAAAACAAGTTCTCAAATGTATTGTACAAAACTTTGCCTATTGGTGGTGCTTTTATGGATGAAGTGCTTGCTTGTTCCTTAGCCAACTGTTTGAGTTTGTTATCATACTCCAACTGTGTCATGAGTTTATCATTGATGACTAGTGGACTAGGCAATCCTTTCTCCTACTTACCCATTTACTCATCCTACCATTTTTTCTTCACTTTATTAGGGTGCATTTAGGCTAGCAAACCCTTATCAATCTTTTTCTTTTCTTTTACAAAGTAAAATATCTAATTCTAACCTTATCACATCCAAGGGCTCAGATTAAACTGATGAGCTCCTTTTATTTACTCTACCTATCTAATGATCTGCCAAGATTACACTATTTTGTTAGATTTTATTCACTAACTATAAACATAAAATTCAAAGCATGGTATAATCAAGATTAAACAGTTTGATTACCATGGATTGTGGCATGAGTAACAAGCTGCACACAATCATTATTATGCATAAAAGTAAATAGTAGTGGCATTTTGACTTGCACACTTTCATGGTATCTTTTTGTCTTTTGGGGTTCATATATCTTTCTTTTTTGACCTTTTCTTATTCTTTTTATCCTTTGATTATTCTTTTAGGACATACCCTCTTTACATTTTTTAATTTTTTAATATGGAAAACATTTTCAGAAAGCAAAGGTATGTACAATATTACAAGGCTTAACCTTAGTCATTCAAAATTATGACTCCTATTGGTATAGGAACCTAATAGTGGCTCCACTTGGGGATGGAATTTTCTAGTGAAATGTCAAGAACTTTGTAGATCGGTAGCCTTTGAATTGCTATTGATGTTACCTTGCAAAATTTTCCTCTATGCCTCTGCATTATTAATACTTATGATAGTAGATATTTTAAAGCGTAGGGCCTTCTCTTCGAGCTTGAACTTCAAAAATCACCATCCAATCCAAACTAGACTTCTGAAAATAGAATATATACAAATGGGAAATGAAAAATTAGTAACTAGGCTCAAAATAATGTTTTAGCATTCGACCATTCACTGGTCCACCTTCTACTTCTATACCATCAAGTTGTCTCAAGAAGAAACCATTATTACCTCTGAAAGCATAAATGACATATGAGCCTTTCCATAGGAAATCAAATTTCCCATGTTTACCTTTGTCTTCCCTCCTTGAATCCCACTTGAGCACCTTGTCACCAAGGTAGAAATCATCAACCTTGGTTCTTTTGTCAAAAATATTTTTAACCCTTTCCTCCACAACTTGAGACCTGATATAGACCTCTTCCCTAGTTTGTTGAAGATGAATTGTTTGGTTGATTCTTCTTTGGATACTGTTTGGTTCAACCTACATTTCTTGAAGCAACTTCATCATTGGTGTTCCCAAGGAAGATGGAAAGACAACTTCCATCCCATAAACTAGTTGATAGGGAGAAGTACCAATTGATTTCTTTGTGGTTAATCTATTTGCCCATAGGCATTGACTAACTTCTTGTTCCATGTTTCCTTATTGTCCTCTAGCAATTTTTTGATGATGTTTACTAGGATTTTGTTTGAGGATTCTGCAAGTCCATTTCCTTGAGGATAATAGGCTATGGAATGGCCTAGGGTTATATGATACTTACTGTAGAAATCTATCATTCTTTTGGATTTAAAGGCTGCTACATTATCAGTAATGAGCTTAGTTGGGCATCCAAATCTTGATAGAATATTGGTTTCAAGGAAGGTTATGATAATAGTCTCAGTGGCTTGCCTTCAAGGTATGGCCTCTATCCATTTTGTGAATTAGTCTGTGGCAGTAAGGATCCATTTGTGTTGGGCAGAGGAGGGTGGGTGACCAATGAAGTCTAAACCCCAATGTTGAAAAAGTATTTCAACAGAGATTGGCTTGAGGGGTAAAGGTAAAATCTTTTTTTTTTTTCCCTCAAAAATTTGACATTTGTGACAGGAGGTCACATATTTCTTGACATCAGAAAACAAGGTAGGCCAGTAAAAACCATCTCTAAGAATTTTATCTGTAGTGGTCTTCTAGTAAAGGTTTCCTCCATAGTCACCTGCATGAAAATATTTCAATACTCTGTCAGATTCATCTTTTAATAAGAAATTGAGAAGAATGCCTTCATGATATCTCCAAAACAAAGAATTGTTTAAAATACAAAATTTTAAGGATTTCATCTTTAAAAAACTGCTTTTAGTCCTAGATAATTCAGGAGGAGCTTGTAAATTCAGTAAAACGTAAATGATATCAGCATACCATGGTGATTCAATAAAGGCCTGGCTGATTAGTGGAGTCGCCATCTCCTCTCCATCATCTATTGCTGCAATAAAGTTTATATCCAAGGCCTGACAGTTTGATTCAGCCATGAGTTTGGCTAAACCTTTGCCCTTGATTAACTTAGTAGGTTTGATTTCTATATCACACTCTAAAATAGTAGCAATCCACTTTCCCCTCATTCCATCTGGACCTTCCTGAGTTAGGATGTCTTTGACTACTGAATTAGGAACGTAGGCCACTATAAGAGAATATAACTAAAATCTTTGACGGCTTTGACCAAAGAAAAGGCTTGTTTTTCCATTATGTTATATTTCAAGGGGGCATTTCTTAGGGCTTTGCTAAGGAAAGCAATAGGTTATTCATAGCCCTGGTCATTTTTATGCAGTAAAACCACAACAATTGTGTGCTCAAATGCAAAGGAAAATAAGATGAAATCTATGTCAAATTTTGGACTGATTAACACTGGTGTTTTAGTTAAGGCCGGTTTAATGTCTTCAAAGGATTTATTACCCTCAATAGTCCATTTTATGGTTGAACCTTTTTTCAGCATATTTTTCAGTGATCTAACTAATTCTACTAAATTAGAAACAAATCTTCTAAGAAAATTATTTTTCCCTAAGAAAGCTTGCAATTCTCTAATGTTCCTTGGATGTTGTATCTGTAAGATGGCTTCTATTCTTGCGGGGTCTATTCTTATGGCATCTTTTGAGATTATGTTACCTAACAACTTTCCTTCTTCTAACCCAAACAAAGAATTCTTGGGGTTCAAGGAAATTCCATATTTCCTGCATTTAATAAAGACTTGCCTTAGATGATCTAGATGTTGATTGTCAGATTTTGAAAATACAGTAATGTCATCTAGATATATCACAAAAAAATCATGAATTTATATTACAAAATCTATATCCATAGTCCTCTGGAAAGAGGCTCCTACATTCATTAGTCCAAAAGGCATTTTCACATACATGAATGTGCCCCAAGGAGTAGTGAAGGCAGTCTTGGGTTGGTCATTTGGATGAACCAAAATTTGATTGTAACTAGAAAACCCACCCAATAATGAGATTTTGGTTGCTCCAACTACTCTCTGTAAAATGTGGTCCATTTTGGGGAGAGGGTAATTGTCTTTTAGTGACACATTGTTGAGGCTTCTGAGATCCACACAGAGTCTGATCTCACTAGTTTTCTTCCTAGTTGGCACCAAGTTTGATACCCAATCTTAAAATCTGATTGGTGCAATTATTTTGGCTTCATACGTCATCTGAATTTCCTTTTCAATTGCAGGTAATAAGATAAGATTTATCCTTCTAAGTTTTCCTTTGAAATTCTTTTGATATTATTTTATAGGAATGGTGTGTTGTATGATGTTGGTGTCACAGGATTTGAGGTGCTCATAACTCCAAGAAAAAACATCTTGAAATTCTTTCAACAACTCGATGTATTTTACTTTTTCAGTGGGAAGTAATGATTTTGAAAGTTTGATCAGTTTAGGATTTTCACTGGTTCCTATATTATATTCCCCTATATTAGACCTTATTGGTTCCATTTTAGGTTTCCTAGGAACATCATTTGAATCGATTAAATCTTCCAGAGGGGTTAATCCCTTAGTTAAGAAATTATATTTGAGATTAATTACTTCAGTGTCTTCATTAATTATTTCATTAATCTCAACTTGCTCTAGGCTTTCTACACCTGACTCAGTAAATTCAGTTGGCTTAAATCTATCTAGTTCATCACCTTCTATCTCATTAATTTCTAACTCATCCTTAGAGTTAAGATCTATGGATGTATCAGTATCTATGTTGTGATTTGAAAACTCTTCTTCTAAATTTAAAAATTTATTTATCTGTTTATCATTAGAAAATACTTGCCAATTCTTCAAATTATCTGGAATTGCAGGTCTATGCCTAACTTCAGCAGTATACTGATGGTTAGGTTGGAAGGGTAACTTGCAAGTGCTGGCAAACATTGCTAAACTATGGGCTTGCATATTGTGTTTTCTGGGGATTACTGCAAGCTTAATTTCTAAGAAAGTATTAAGTATTTCTACAATAGTTCCTCTATGCCAACTTAATCTAGGGTCCTTTGTCATATATACATCATCAATCTATTTTATAACTAGTTCAGAGTCTCCCATGACAGAAACTCTTTTAGCTCCAAGATTCCTAACTAATTTAAGACCTAAAATTAATGCTTCATACTCGGCCATATTGTTAGTACATTTAAAATTCAGTTTGTATGCATGGCCTTCTGAGTGATTGTTCTCCAAATTGTATATCCACACTCCTTCTCTTGCTCCAAACTTATTGACTAATCCATCAAATTCAAGATGCCATAATATCTCATGCTCATAATTTTCACTATCTGGTGCAACGCAATTTGGCCACCTCTTTTATTGGAAAGTTCTAAAGTTTGGTTAGTTTCATTTTGAATAGAAACTGCAATTTCTTTTGGTTCTGTATCAATACTGTCTAAAAGAGTTTCTTGTGTTTGATCAACATTATACAGGATAAAGGAATCAATTTCTGAATGTATGGAGTATATAGGAAAGTTTTGAGGCTGATACTGGCTACTTACCATGTATTTCATTAACGTTTCCCAGTACAGCCTCTTAGGTTGTCCAAAAATAGAGATTGTTGCATATGACATATCAAGTTGTAAATATCCCTAAAGTTTGGCTCCCCATGATCTGGATAAAGGCATGCCATACTTTGGTGGGATGTCAGTAACCACAATATCCATAAAGATGTTTTTGTCAGGATATTGAACTAAGGTAACACAAAGGTCTTTAATCAATCCTAGACACTTTACTTGACTTGAGTCAAATGAGAATAAGTCCTTGTAAGGCCTTGTAATATCTAGGTTTAATTTCTCCATTACTGATTTAGGCATTAAGTTGTGGGCGGCCCCAGAATCCAACATTGCATTGGGTAGATTTTTGTCATGGATGCTAAGGTTAATGTAGAAAGGTGGCACTCCTCCCTCTAGTGGTTTTCCATTAACATCTGGACCAAATATAAGTTCTGGTTGGTCATCAAATAGGTTAACAAAATCCTCATTTTCAACAATGTTTAAGGTCTGGTTTATCTGTGATTTGTAAGTTTCATTCTTGATTAGTTCTGTTAAAGGGACTGAAATCTTTAGCTTAGCCACCTCTGCTCCCAGATTGAATGGAAAAGGGGCTTTTTCTGTTTGAGGGTTTTGAATTTTCACAGTAGGGATTTGAGTAGGATGGTCTTCTTTTCCTTTATTGGGGACCTCTTTATGTGGGTTTTCAAATTTGGTGTTTTGAGGTTTGTCCACTGGTTCTTTAGGGGGAATTGAAGTGGATGGCTGATCATTAGAAGGTTGATTAGGGGTTATATCTACAATGGTGGGGCCAGAAGGATTCTGGTTTTGTCTAGGGAGAATCTGGAGGATTTTAGAAACCAGGGCTTCTTTGATTTTCTTGGGTTGATTTTTCACTGTTTTCTTGGTTTGGTCAGGGACATCAGTTTTCTTTTTATTCCTTATGTTATACTGTTTATGCACTTCAAAGATGGCAGAATCATAACCTTGTTTATAATCGAATGACTCTCCAGATTGGATTTTCAATTGCTACAACATATGTAATTCCTACTCATCTTGGGTTAGAAAAATAGTATCTTCATCATCTAATCCCATTAAATTGATCTGTGTGTCTTGTTCTGGGTCTTCAAGATGGGATGTTTCTGCATAATTTTCTTGAAAAGGAGGCCTAATATTCTGATCAGGTCCATTTTTTCCAGTGTTTTGGTTTTGGTTTTTTCTAAAATTTGGGTTTCTAACTGGAGGTGCTTGTTGATTATCCCATTGGGGTTTCCTTTCTATGTTATCTATTCTATCCATTAGTCTTTCCATACTTTTGGCTAAACTATCTATTTTGATGTCAGATGGTGAAGCTTCATCTTTAGCAGTTCCTCTCTTTTCATTTCTAACTCTAGCTCTTTTAGCTAACAAATTAGCTTCAACACTAACAACTACACTTTGCATTTCTTCTAATGTTGGGGGGTTTCTTTCCCTAAGTTGGAATGCCATATCTGTGTCAAAACCATCAGGGAACTTTATTAAGGCTAAGTCAGGTGGGGGTCTAAGATTAACTGGGATTGTGTTATATATACTGTTAAATCTAGTGCAGTAATCTTGAACAGTTTCATTAGGTCCCCTTCTAATATTTTCATATTCTAAAAGGATTTGTAGGGGATTTTTCTTCTTTTCCCATCTGTTCAAAAATTGCTAATGAAATACTTCTAAACTATCAATACTATTATCAGGCAATGCTCTAAACCATTTCCTAACATCACTAGCTAAAGTTTGAGAAAATAGTCTCATTTGAACATCCACAATATCAATTTCATGTAGTTCAAAGTAATCTGTCATTTTATTAACATGGTGCTGTGTAGTGTAGTGTCATGCGCCATCAAATTGAACAATTTTGCTTTGGTAATCTGTTGGCATAGCACCAAGTGGGGAAGGTAAAACAAGAGGAGCATATCTGTTTTCCATGGTTGTAGGCTGGGAGGGGTTAAGATGTGGATGAAGAATGGATGAAGAACCAAGACTAGTAGGTGGTGAATGGGATATGATAGGTTGGTGAGGAAGAGTAGGTACAAATGGTGGTGGAGAATGGACTTCAGAAGTTGAAGGGAACAACGGTGAACTAAGAGTAGTGGACAATTGTTCAGAAAGCTCAGGGATCTTAGCAGTACTAAGGGATGATTGTGGAGAATTCAGAATGTATTCATCAATTGACTTGTTGGCCTTTTGGACTTCAAGGTCTGCAATGAAATCAGGGTCTAGAACAATATCGTATATTTCACTTTTAGACTTTGCTTTAAATAATGACAAATCAAATTGTTCATCAAAGGGAATATCTTCTAAAAACAACCACTCATTAGGACACAAATTAGATTTAATTAACAGTGTGTGACTAGCTGAACTTTCTTCTTTTTTGGATTTTTGTAAAATCGGGTTGGGATTATCAAATATTGGGGCAAGGTTTGGATCTGGGTTAGCCCTAGTATAATGAGTTCTCCTTGGAGCCAGAATCTCAAATTTTTTCTAATTGTTTTCTTTTGTGAGATTTTTTTAAAATAACTTATAATAAATTACTTTAATAGGCTCAAAATATAGATTCAAAATTTCATAAAGATTTATTAGGACTGAGGGTTTTGAGTCCCTAGTATGGTCGCTACTATATTATCACTCAGGAATTTTCCCTAGAAGTTATCAGAAGAAGGAAAAGACTGAGGTAACCACAAACCAATCTTTTAAGTATAGGCTCTAGCTAACCTATGACTCAGAGAGGGCTCTCTCTATATGATTTAGATTTGTTTACTGGGATTTTGGGCTAGTTCTTAAAGTTCAGGGGGTTTTGATTTGTATTGAAGGTTGGATGGTGGAATCCCTTAAACAGATGGATAGAATAAAGTCTAGGGACCATTGGGCTATGGAGTCAAAGATGGACAATAGAACTGGGATTAACTCATTAAAGGGAGTGTTCAAAGGGAAAGCTAGCAAAGTGAAGTATAGGTCTTTAGGTCAGATGGGTGAAATGATCTTAACTAGGGTGAGAGAGCATTTAAGAATTCTCAAACCAGGATTAAAATGAGGAACATAGGATAACCATGAGCAAAGGGAAATTAAGAATCCTTTACTATAGATTAGAGGGAAACTACCTAAACTAAGGAGCAATCAAGAATTCCTTAACTTAGATAATTAGAAGAAAACATTAAAATGCTTAATAATTAAAACAAAGTGCATTGAAGCAAATTCTAAGATATCATTCCATATTATAGCGTTTAGATTTCAGATACATTAAAGATTATGAAAAAACTTTTAAAGAAAGATAACAACACAAGAGAGAATATTTGTTTGTACTTCGCACTACACATGAATCCTGTGAAATGTCTTGGCTTTATTCATTAATCCAGCTTACTGGTCCAAACAGTGATACAATAGCTCAGAGTCTTTGATCAAGGAACTCTATAGAAATGTCTAAGAATCTACCCTACATACTTCGAATGGTGAAGTATTTATACAAAAACCATTACAAAATATCTCAAAACAAACTTGAGATTTATTCTAGGAAATACAAATATCTTCTTGCAAGAAGATAGAGATAGCTATTGAACTGTTTCATGTTGTCCCTTTTTATTTGGTATTGCGGGCTTTTATGGTTGAATTTGTAGCCCTTTTTGCTAGCTTGTAGTTGTGGTCTTTCCTGCTGGAATATTGTTCAATTTTGATCTTTCACTTGATACTCTTTGACCCTGATACTCTTTGACTATGCTGCCCTGTTTTCATCTGTTTACCTGGTTGTTTTCATTTTTACTGAGCAATAACTTTTTGCTGTAAATTTATCACAGTAAGTTAGTCATTTTCTCCCACCATTCTGCATCATGTAATTTTACATTCATCATTCTCCTATAGATTTCATCAGCTTTAGTATACTTGGAAAATTGGGCTTGGTGAGGAATAAGTGTTTATCTCAGGCTCAAGAAAAAATAAGTTCTCAAATGTATTGTAGAAAAATTTGCCTGTTGGCAGTGCTTTTATGGATGAAGTGATTGCTTGTTCCTCAGCCAAATGTCTGAGTTTGTTATCATAGTCCAATTGTGTCATGAGTTTATAATTGATGACCAATGGACTAGGCAATCCTTTCTCCTATTTACCCATTTACTCATCCTACCATTTTTTCTTCACTTTATTAGGGTGCATTTAGGCTAGCAAACACTTATCAATCTTTTTCTTTTCTTTTACAAAGTAAACTATCTAATTCTAACCTGATCACATCCAAGCGCTTAGATTAAATTGATGGGCTCCTTTTATTTACTCTACCTATATAATGATCTCCCAAGATTACACTGTTTGGTTAGATTTTATTCACTAACTATAAACATAAAATTCAAACCATGGTATAATGAAGATTAAACAATTTGATTACCATGGATTGTGGCATGAGTAACAAGCTACACACAATCATTATTATGCATAAAATTAAATAGCAGTGGCATTTTGACTTGCACACTTTCATGGTCTCTTTTTGTCTGTTGGGGTTCATATATCTTTCTTTTTTGACCTTTTCTTATTCTTTTTTTCCTTTGATTATTCTTTTAGGACATACCATCTTTACATTTTTTAATTTTTTAATATGGAAAACATTTGTAGAAAGCAAAGGTATGTACAATATTACAAGGATTAACCTTAGTCGTTCAAAATTATGACCCCTATTGGTAAAGGGACCTAACACCTAGTATATCTCATCATATATGTATCTTCAAAATATTCTACGCTACTTGCAACTTCTAAAACTTCTAAACAATATTTCCCTATTGAGCAATCTTCTCAAATTTCTACCAAACAATTTTCCTAGCTGTAACTATTCCTTGTTTCTAGCTTCTTCGTTGCAACTTGTATTTACATAACTTCTAACCCTTTTGGTGTGAAAGTATTTAACTAATAAAAGATGCATTTGGTACCTCAACAATGATTCCTTCCTAACAACATATGTTCGTAAAACATTGACTAAGTGGAACTCCTTTTCAGCCAAGTAGTATTCTCCCACTTTGATGCCAAAGATTTATGTAACAAGGATCTTTTGCTTGTGCTCATTTTCTCCCTCTTTTATTCACTCTTCTGTTTGTTTCTCTTTAGCATGTTTCATGATGTATGTAAACATTTATATCAATTGAGAGAAAGAAATCCACGTTATCTATCAATATCTTAATCTCAGTTACTAGAATGTTGGCTCACTCAGATGTTAGGAATCAAGGAAACTCACAACTTTTCTCAATACATGTTTTTCGTAGGATTGAAAGATTGTCAAGTGATGGGATTCCTTTCCATTATTTAACAACATTGGATATTTGGGTTTGTGTATTAGAAATTTGGTGACTAAACACACCACATAACACTTTATCAATCTTTGTATATAAGTATGTCTTCATTGACATACATATTCACATCCTTATATATAGAATATATTCTCTTCAACCAAATTCTTTTCTTCTGATATCAAAATATTAGGGATATCGAGCACATGGAATATTGGGTATTAGGGATATTCAATAGGGGGCATATTGGTTACTATTGATATCAAGTATCAAGATTCCAATCGGACAACATTAATATAAAAACCCTAATATGTTTCCATCCCAATAATAGAAAAATTATACAACTAATGCCTTTCTAATTAGCTACCATTTTAGGTGTCATGTGTTGGTACTTGTAGCAGAATATTGTATTCCTTAAGCACTTATTATGTAACTCGTCTCTCTTATTTCTCTTAGTGTTGTGCTCGACTCTCATATTGTTATTGATCTGTGCCTTTGCTTTCTTATGACATTTTAAATAATTAGTACATAACAATATTACATGTAAACCCTACCTTGGCTAACAACCCATCTCCTATGTGTGACTCATAAGCCATCAAACTAACCTTTATATTGACTCCATGAATGTCCCAAGTCCATCTCCACCAGAAATTTGGAAAATTTCCTCAAGATATATGAATTATTACAAAAAAAAAAGGAAAAAGGAATAAATACATTATAAAGTTTTATCATTTTAGCCATTCTCTCCATGAATGATCCAATCAAAAGGTTTTGAAATAAACCCATCTTTACTTAATTTAAAGTCTTTTCCTATTTAGAAGTTGTTCTCCCACTATTAAACCCTAAGCTACACTACAATCTAAGATTTAAGTTGTTCTCTTGTTATTAAATACCTAGCTATAATTTAAGACTATGACCCATATCTATTAGTGTAAAATTAACAGAAATATTAAATAGAGAAGACACCTTGGCCATATTAAATAGAGAAGAGACCTTGTTGTATATTAAATACAGAATATCTATTAAAATATTAGTTCCATTATATAGTAGGTTGTCTTTAACACAGAAATGACCATATACTTTTTCTTTTTGAAATGGCAATTTAATTTGGAAAAACATCAACACCTTCAATGTGCCTCTTACAGACAATAATTTAACAACCTATCAAGTAGAAAAAAAAGCCCATCTCTAACAAAAATACAGACATGGTCAACCACCCCAGAGTGCGAGAGTTCATGTGCATATTCCATCTGGACATTGTTATCCACGAGGAATATATATATATGTATGTGGGCCAAGTTCATTTTGGTTTTATCAAGCAAACCCTAGTACAAACCACCAGCTTTAACCAATCCCGTTTCATGGATTATAGAATCTAACGTGGTATGGATCTATTAGTTTAGGTCGTCATTTCTACCTCGACTCTATGCGACAAAACATAAAGTCGGCCTGATTTTATATATGATGATACATGGTAATTGAAATACAGTATCTATAAATAAGAAAAGGTGGAGCGATGCAAATTCATTTGAATTAAGATCTGTGAAAATTCGCATCTGAATTTGTTTTAATTTTTTAATCTATTCTTTATTAGCGTATTGATTGCTCCCAGTAATCTACAAACATGGCGTACAGAAGATTAGAAAACTTCAGCCTCCTGATGCGAATATGCATCGTTAGCGTTCTTCTGTGTGCAAATGTTTCCACACAAGAACGATTCAGCTTCAACTCTGAGCATAGGCACCTAGAAGGTCGTCTTATAAAATCTTTGGATGTTGATGTGACTGCACCAGTCAACGGTGGCGCAATGTTTAGCGTGGATAGCTATGGAGCCCAGGGAAACGGCGTCTCGGACGACAGTCAGGTAAAACAAACATATTAACTCACTCACAGCTGATGCATTTAAATCATCTTGTCCAATAGGGAAAGTGGCTTTATTAACCGTCGCTTTTGTTATCAGGCCTTCTTGGCAGCTTGGAATGCAGCATGCGCGAGCAGCTCGAGTTCTGTTTTTCTGGTTCCACAGGGGAAAAATTACCTAGTTAAACCCATAATCTTCAGTGGCCCTTGCAAGACTCCTGATTTGGCTGCCCAGGTAGCAATCAACATGCTCTGATTTTGCAATATACATTTTAAAAGGTGCATATCATGCTAAGCAAATTCATGTGGTCATATAATATTAAACAGATATCAGGCAGAATAGTTGCTCCAGCCGATCCCTCTAACTGGAACCCCCAAGACCGCACGGTATGGCTCAAATTTTCCAATGTGCGAGGACTAACTATCCAGGGCGGAGGCATTATTGACGGTTCAGGTCAGAAATGGTGGGAAGCCTCTTGCAAGAAGGACCCAAGCAAAGTAAGACACCGCAAAATAAATAGTTATATTCCATGATGAGTATAGCTTGTTTTAACATTTCTAATATCTCGTATTATTATTGACACTCATTTAAATTTTGTGTTTTACAGAGTTGCCACGATGCCCCAACTGTAAGCTCGCTGAAACATTCCATCTCCATTTTCCTGGATTAATTTCTTCCAAACTAATACCATAATTACGTTAATTTCATTTCATAGCTTCTTCGTTTTGCATTGCTTACGTAAAATTGAATACAGGCATTTATGGTGGATTCTAGCTCAAATGTACATTTGAGAGATTTGACGTTTCAGAATAGTCAACAAATTCATGTCCAAATATATCGTTCAACATACGTTCAACTAGAAAACATGCAAATTGTTGCTCCTGGTGACAGTCCAAATACGGGCAGGAGACGATTGTGTTTCAATAGTTACAGGAAGCTCATATATTCAAATCAACAAACTAATTTGCGGACCTGGACACGGAATAAGGTAACGACGTGCTCTAGCTTAATATGCATCGAAATTATATTGTAGAAAGGAAGGAACTGCTAATGCTGTTTGTTATTGTGTGAGCAGTATTGGAAGTCTTGGCAAAGATAATGCAAAAGATGTCGTTTCAGACATAATTGTTAATGGGGCTTCTCTGACTGGCACACAAAATGGCGTACGAATAAAAACATGGCAGGTAATTCCGATATTAAATCTTAATGCATCATCGCAATGCTTCTAATTTATTCAGTCGCTATTTTATTCATAAAATAAACTCCTCTGATTCTGCTTTCTCTCTTACATACAGGGGGGTTCTGGTTATGCCCAAGGAATAATTTTCCAACATGTGACCATGAATAATGTCTCAAATCCCATTATTATCGACCAATATTACTGTGACTCTCCAACACCATGCCACGATCAGGTAAGTGCACGTCGCTCGCTAACATTGTCTTGCCTTGAAAAATCGGTTACCAAGTGTGTTTCTCATCTTTAATCTCCTCGTTTGTTGTTGTGGTGAATATAGACTTCGGCTGTTCAAGTTAGCAACGTCACGTACACAGACATTACCGGCACGTCAGCAACGAAAGAAGCAATAAAACTCGCGTGTAGCAACACTCTTCCATGTACAAAGGTTGCGATGGAGGGTATAAACCTTCATTTGAGGAACAGAGACACGGCCACTGCTTTCTCGGCTAATGTGCATGGTTCCAGCGATGGCCAAGTCATTCCCCCTGTCACTTTCCTGCAACCGACGCCTTAATTAATCATAGAATTTAATTTATTTCGTGCTGAAGTTTTGTTTAGTGTTAAGAAATAATGTTTCTTTGCAAGTTTTGTTTCTTATTGAGAAATAAGATTTCTTTGCCAATTTTATTTTATTAATCATATAAATATAAATATAAATACAGATCCTATATTTATCATATGAATTAAAATAATAGAGATATTTAGTGTCATAAGATTGGGAAAAATTGTCAAAAAAATCTTTGCTACAACAATCGCTTGTGGTAATGAATGATTTAGTGGATCAAATAACAAAACTTCATCATGACTAAAGAAATTTGGGCGACCTATGACAATGAAATTATTATGTTTTTTTAAATGGGCGACCTTTGACCTCTAATATTCACCTACTTTGAGGTTCTAACATGCCATCTAGGGTCCCTTTCAACTATGCTATCATGGCTTAAGTCACCAAACTTTGACTGGGAATAACTCATAATCCAGGCGGCCATTTGTAGACTTCCACATACCATTGTAAAGCAATTTCAGAGCCCTTTCCAGTGGGTAAGATCTAATGTAGGCTTTGATCCCATTTTCTACCTAAAAAATGGAAGCAATGTTGCTACCATTCTTTCCACCTTGGATCTCCTTATTATTCCTGAAACCCACTCTTCAGAGGCATTTTACAAGGTTCCACATACCATTGGAGAGATCTTTTAGAGCACTAACCAAGTGTGCCATCTCCAAGAGTATATGAGCTGATCTCTTGAGCCAAAACTTCCTCTAAGTTTGGGACTCCCAACCACCATAGTCATCATTTTATGACTTCTCCAATCAGATTACTTCTGTGGTGATTCTCTAACAGAGGCTACAACAACTACGGAACTCCCCCTGAGATTGACACATCTATTGCCATCATAGCTAGCCTAGTGGACATCAAAGATAACATATTCTGCCATAATCCTCCATGCTATTTTGGTTGGCATCAATGCCAACACTCTTTCCAACAATCAGTCAAAGTCAATATGCCTAACACATCTCCCAACATGATTGTTGACATCATTTCCAACACGCTTCTAGCCACAAGCCATCCAGACAATGTTAATTGTCCAATAGTTGGAAATTCCCTCAATCAAATAGAGGTTAGTATGGATGACTACTTATAGGATACGTCTTTCATGGAGATAATGGTGTTATATACATTCTAGAACAATGAGCTAGGGGATGGTGCTCATATTGTGGATACCTTATTTAAAACCCTAAAATCTACTTCCACAAACCCTCTCTTTGGACCTAGAGGACAGTCAAAGTCTACTCAGCCAAGGACAATGATGTTACTATACAACTTGAAAGCAAAGTTTGGCATATCGAATGCACGTTACTTGGAAATATTGAGGTAGTGAACCATGATTAGATCCCTTATATTTTGTCAATAAATCTTGTCACATAATCAACATTAAAAATGGTCAATTAAATATTGACATTGTACATTTATATTTCCCACCAACTATAATTTATTCAAATATAAGGTTCTTCTAAATGATAATGTCTTGCCTGGTTGTTGCGAAGAGGCAAAGTAGTTTTTGAAAATGTTGGGTGGTGTGTACACATCATATCATGCATGTATGAATCATTTTATTGTATATAGAGGAGAATATGCAAACAAAGATATATGCCTAAAATGTGGGCATGATAAGTACCATAGAAAAGAAGGGTAAATCACTTTTCCCTCCTCATAAGATATTTAGGCACATGTCTTAAATCTTGACAATTCAAAGGCTCTTTCATTGCAAAGAATTAGCTATGTTTCAGGGATGACATGGCTGACATAGAAGTGAGTCGAGAGTTATGTAAATCCCAAAAGATTCAATATCCATGAAGCCTATAGAGTATACATTACCTAAAAAATTCAAGGATTAAGTACAAAGTCTACGACATAGCATAGCCATGGATGGTGTCAACCCATATTCCCTCCAAATACCAACGACGTTTTTTGGCCTATAGTAGTGATCAATAACAATATCCCCCCATGGTTGTCCGGAAAGAATGAACATCTTATGTTGGCTCTGATAGTCCTTGGTAGAATACAAGTGAATAATATGGATGTCTACTTACAACCATTGGTATATAAATTGAAGGAATTATGGGAAGGGATACATGTATACTATGTATCAAGGCCCATTACAATAGAGAGTAGTTTTACATTGTATGGCATATGTGCTTACGCAACTCATGAATATCCAGGCTTAAGAGTTTGCTTTAATAAATTACATGTTTATATATTTGTTTTCATATGTAACAATATTGTTTCACATATTAATTTAATTCATTGCAGTTGTTTCGATCTTCATGGTCACTAACATGCCTCACTTATACAGTAATTTTATAGGTCTTGTAAAAAAAGGGTATCATGGATGTAAATGTTGTGGACCTTCTCTAAAGGCTAGCTCATACAACCACCTATGAAATACAGTGTATGACAACTCCAGGGTATTCCTCCCAGAAGAACACCCTTATAGAAGTGAAACATATGATTTCAATAGTAAACCAGAGAGAACCCAAAGGCCTACAATAATGACACCAGCTGAATGACTTAGACCATATGAGAGAAAGAAGGTGAAGGATTTTAAAGAAATGTTTGATTCAAATGGGTAGCCTATGTTCAATGATCTATAATTCTTCAACACCTATGTTGAGAAATTTCCAATTCGAATGGAAAGGAATTCTATATTCTACGAGCTCCCATATTGGGAAAATCTTAATATTTCCCACTTATTAGATCCCATGCATATATCTAAAAAAAATCTGTTTTCTTTATGGAGGCACATATCACTAAAATAAAATTATGCATTGGTTGTTAGGAGAGATCTTATTTCTTCAAAAAATAAAAAGAAGCACTGGCTAAGAAAAACACAATAAAGTAGAGGAGAGGATGGTTCTTCTTAGTCTTTCAAAGAAGGTGATGTCCCATGGATTTTAAATAAATATGATATTTCTTTGGCAAAGTAAGTTAAATTTGAGGGTGCCTTATTTATATGGGTCTTCACTATGGCACTACTTCACTGTGGAATATCATTTGTTGGGGTTGACATTCCATGACATTTTAACCTTCTAAGAGTACATATGTAAAAAACATGATTTTATTTTTTGTTATTATTTCTATGCCATGGGATAAAATATAATTGATTTTTGTATATGTTTATTTTGTAGTGTCCTTATCCTCTTCTCATGTGTGGGTGTTTGAACCATGACTTCCCCCAAGTCCTACGACATTCCATACATAAATTATATGCATTTTTGCATTGTATGACATCAAAGGAGATTGATAACCGAGTTTGTTTGTATGTTTGAGAAGGAATTACCGATGAGTTTCATGGACATTCAGGTTCATCTTGTAATTCACCTAGTAGTTGAGGTTGAATTAATTGGGGTGGTTTCTTGTCATTGGATGTTATTCTTAGGGAGGTACATGAAGAAATTGAAAGGTTTGTTCGATAAAGGGGAAAACGCAAGGGGTCTATGGTATAGGGGCACATATCATACGAGACTTTTTATTATGTCGGAGAGTACATAAAGTAGATCAACAACACACCAGGTATGGTGATTTGCAATGAAGAAAGGTATGAAGAGAAAAGAGAAGGGGAGCTTCTCTAAACAAATGGAAAAAGGCACATGATAAAGAGTAAGTGACTTATCATTTGTCAAATATCTACACATTAAATATTCACACTAAACTTCATAATGTATATTTCAATCTCATACATACTATATATGTCAGGTTTATTTCATCAGCGAATTTAGAAATTGAAGCTATCAACAAAATCATTCTTTACAATTTGAAAGCGACACAACTTTGGTTCATATTTTACGAACAAAAGAGGAGGAAATGAGGTAGTGATAAGAAATAGTTCAGATGGTTGAATGGTAGAATCATGCCTTGTCCTTATCATTTGAAAAGAAAATATGTCAATGGCATGCCACAACAATTGGGTTTTTGACCAAGTTAGATAAATATGGTGCATCTGGTCATTACTTGCATGTTGAGGAGAATGCATCAAACATAAGGATTGGGTGTACAAACTTTGTAATAATCTCTTTCTATACATTTTAAATTTGATAATCCACCTTTGAATAGTAACACCTATATTATATACTTTAATTATGTTGGAGTTATCGAACACATGACACTATGATTCTTTCAATTTTTTATAGGTGCATTTGTTGCCATCAATGTGGGCATATGGGCATAATTTTCACACAAAGGATACTTATGATGGACACATGACACAAGACTGTGGAGTGGAATTTGGGTTCGACCAATCTATTAATGCTAGCCTCCACGATAAAAAACCTAATGCAAGGGATGTTAGCTTATCATAAAGATACAAGAGATCATTGAAGTGGACTTCACTTCATTCCAATGTGTTATTTTTAGGTGCAAGTGGTGGGACACCTTTAATCAAAATAATGTAAACGAAGATCACGATAGTGGGTTGATATCTATCAACTTTAGAAAGATGTGTTATGAAGCTAGGGAACCTTATGTTTTCCCTAAGCATAACAATCTAGTGTTATTTTACCTAGATGTGTTGTATAGGGATTGGTGGTTTGCATTAAGACACAACCCTAGATCAAAGCATATTTTTGAGATAAAAAATGTTATCATGCCAAGTGAGGAACATAATGAGGGTGATGAAAATGGATAGTGATATGTATTTGTGTTATTTTATCATTCATACTATTGTTGTATGTTTTTTTTTTCTTTATTTTTCTAATTACATTATTTTTTATTCATATTCTTGGCATTTTATATAATTAGTAAGATTCACAAACCTTTTTCCTCTTAAAACTAAGCATTTCCATTTGTGTAATTTATAATTTAAAATATAAAATTTTAACATATTTGTTTAATTATAGGTTTAAGATAAGTTTAATTTGGATGTTGTGATAATTTGGTTTTCAACTTAGCTATTTGTTCATTTGTATACTTTTATCATTGCTTTTGGAAATATTTAAATTATGCCCCCAATTTTGACTAAAACTACTATTAATGAATTAAATTAAAAAATTGATAGCAATCGACTTCCAAAATAATGAAAAAAACAACAAATATAGGAATATTTGCATCCATAAAATTTTAGGGCCAATAGAATGCTTATGATTGGAGATCATAACTTTTTTATAATAACAATTTTTAGGGTAGATAATTCTATTTAAAAAGACTAAATAGTACAATGGAAAATATCATTTATCCATATGTAATTTTTTTTTGGAAACGAATTAAATTAGAATGAATATGTATGAACTATTTATACAATAGAAAAATATTTATGGTAATTTTACAATTATAGCTTCAACCATATTAAACTTTGTATAAAAATATCTTTACATTTTTTTTATTTGAAGTAATTCCTCTTGCATGTACTTTCATATATAAAAATTTCGATATAAGTTCACCAATATATAGTCTATAATAAATATATATCCTTTCATAAAATAAACATCATGATGATAACCATATAACAAACATAAGAATAATGTAAAATACACATTCAAATTCACTAACATCATCTAATTATATACACCTCTAGCACATATAAACATCATTAACTAACACAAATATAATCATATATCAGGGTATCGTCATCGCAATCACATCTAACAATATCCCATCGTAGTAGATCCCATGCTAATTGTATTGGTTTTTATTCATCTTGTTATAATTTTATATAATTGGTAAGATATTAAATTTAAATTTAAATTAGTAACAATTTTTATAAATATTAAATTTAAATTGCTTGAAACTATGATAACTTTAGCTATAAATTAATTCTTCTGAAAAATACAAATTTTTAAGTTATATTAAATCTAAATTAACTATAAAAATTTATGAGCCTCAAAGGGAAATCCTAGAACTGCAGGCTTTGGCGGAATTTTTAGAAATCATGAAGGCTTGCCTCTTATGATCTACTATGGAAACATTGGGTGGGACACCAATAACTCGGCTGAGTTAGAAGGTCTATGGCAAGGTCTCCTTCTTTCATGGAAACACAACTTCCATCCCCTGGAGGTGGAAGGAGATTCCCAGATCCTAATTAACATGGCCAAGCAACTCCTAAATGGATCTCATGCATGGAAAATAGCCACCGGTTGGAGGCTTGAAGCAAGACTGGAAGCCATCGAGCAAGCGCTTCACAGTAATAGGGCCATCACCTTCAATCACATAAAGAGGGAAGGCAACAAGGTCGCTGACCTTATGGCCAATTTGGGTGTGGAAAATGAGAATACTCTACTCACAGGGACTCTAGACATTATATCGAATCATGATCAGGAACAGGAATGCAATTGTCTGGTCCAAAACGATGCCACCCCCCGGATGCGGGTGTTTGAGGAGATGGGATGGGCGATCACCAAAGGCCACCTGCCCGCCATGCGTAGAAGTGCTGTATTCACATGGGGGAAGGGACATGCTAAGCGACATGGGATTGGAATTAAAAGCACACAGCAGAGGAGCATTAATGCTCTGTTAACCTCCGCACGTGAAGCTGGGCTATGCTCCTCGGCTCCCATGAAGCCAACAGTAATGGCGGGAGCGCCTCGAGGCAAAGGTGGGTGCATGATACATGGTTGTAGCATGGGATTCACAACGCGGATTCAGGCTCTGCTCTGTTTTTTACTGCCGCCTCTGGCACTACTAGTCCCTCCAAGCATTTGTCTTTCTGCTTCTCAACAGGATCCTTGCCCATCTGTTTAGTCCACTCCCCCGCCTGTGTCTGGTCTTTCCTTGGCTGTTCTGGGATCCAATTCTGCTTCGAGCTCCATTTCGGCTTCAGAAATAGAGACTCTATTCGGCCCTACAGTCATGGTTCGGCCTCGACAGCGGATGCTCAGCCGTCGAGGCACCTCCCGTGGCGGGTCCTCGTGCCCCTCAGTCGACGAAGACTCTTCCCATCACGGCCATTGCCACTGCCCTCGCACTGAAGGAGCAAGACTCATGCAGTCCAGCCAATTTTTGGATTCCAGCACTCCTGGATCCTCTTCCTCGCCCTCCTTTGGCTTGGCAATATTCACATTCAACAATTCTTTGAACCGTCCCTGGATCAGCGCCCATGTTTCGGTGCTCTTCATTGAGGAGGCCCAAGATGAGGGCGACTCCAGCGCTCAACGGGAGACAATGCCAACTGATGGCTCTGCGAGAGCCATGGAGACACCCTCTACAGATTCTAGGAATGTATCGGAAAAACCAATTGCTGATTCCACGAGCGCTAGGGAGACGTTGCTCAGCCAGAACGAGGACGTCAAGATGGAGCCCGTCCCGACAGCTACAGAGGAGGCTCAGGACTTGGCAGAATTCGGGTGGTGCAGGGTTGTGGAGGAGGATCCTGAAGACTAACTGCGGCTTCTTCTTAGGTTTCTGCGGCCCGATAGTGAGGGATTTTGGTCACTTCTGATGTTTTTGGCTATGTACTTGTGTCAAAGTTGTGGTGTAATCATCTGTGTCAATGCTGTTGAGAATTTGTCTGTGTTCAGGTTCTAAGACTTTTTCTTTGTGGTTGGAAAATTATTTTGGCTCCCCTGCGCGGGATTAGATTGCTGGCCCCTCTGGCACCCCTACGTGGGATTGCTTTTTGGTCTGGTTCGTCCTCTCAGACTGCGAACTCTGCTGTTCCATGCTGCCATCACCACCAGGCAGCTGGTTCTTTTTGTTAAGTTATGTTGTAATTGTTCACTGTTAATGTAAATAATAGAATAGTTTTACTGAGAAAAAAAATCTAAATTAACTATAAAAAGTTATGACTTAAGCTTTTCAAATTTAACAATAGATTGAGTTTTATAAATAAACTAAAAAGATATATTTTATATTTTTTAATTAAATATTATTGATAATAGTTTATTGATTGCATATTCTTATTTATTAAATTAAGCATTAGAAATTAAAAAAATGATTAAAATTAAAATATAAGAACACATATTTCTTTAAAAATTATAGCTTAAATAATAATTATAACTAATAAATTATATATTTTTTAATGATGCTTCATCCATAATTATTATTAATAAATAAACTTTAATTTATTAAATCTATAAAACCAAATTAATGGTAATGTTATTTTCATAATCCAATATTGTATGAACAATGTTTTTTAACTATAGTTGATTTTATAGACCAATCAATTATATATTTTAATTTTATTATTAATATTTTGAAATTTTTATTTAATGATTGCATGTTGCAATATAAGTTTTGAAAATTAATTGCAAAGCTTACTTAGATATTGTCTAACTCATGTATTATAAGTATAGGTCACAACTTTCTGTATTATACGCTTGACTATGACTAAAGAGGTAGTTTTGATTAGGAGTTTGTACAATTTAATTGTGTGCCAAGTTGATTTTCTTTTGTGGTGACTATTTTTTAGACATGTTTTATAAACGTTTCTTTATATTTTTATGTTTTCTATAGGGAGGGACTATGACGCTCACAACCCTTATTTGAGTGAGAATTTAGTTATAATGAATACTTATCAACTATATATGCAGTAGAAAAATATTTATAGAAATTTTAAAATTACGGTTTCAACCATATTAAAATTTTTAATTTATAAAAATATTTTTCCATTTTTTATTTGAAGTAAGTCAATTTTCATGTAATTTCATATATAAAATTTTTGTATAAGTTCACCAATACATAGTTTATAACAAATAACATTTCATAAAAGTAAGCATCATAATGATAACCATCTAACAAAAATAAACATAAAGTAAAATACACATTCAAATTCGCTAACATCATTTAATCATATACACCTCTAACACATATAAACATCAATAGCTAGCACATAAATCTAATAATCTAACAGGGCATCATCATCGTGATCACATCTAACAAAACACAAGCATTGTCTAATAGCATCACCGCACACATCCTCAAATATACATATCATATAGCACATTAAATGAACATGTCTAACATGACCTAACAATATACACATCAACACCAACAGATAAATTAAGTACATAAACATGAACAAGAAAAAATGCACTATATATGCACACGCACCCACACACACACAAAAACAAGTCAAATAAATGTTATAAAATATCTGATTAAATAATACTAATGGTAGTCTGGTCTGTATCAAAAGACGATGGATGGTCAACTTCTTGATCAAGAGTTGAACTATGAGGTGAAGGAGGAGGTGGTTGCTCTGCTCTCTAAGGAGAAACATAAGGTAGTGGGTGGTCATGAGGTGAATGACGAGGACTAGTTAGCCGAGTACTACTAGAAGGATCACCGATACCCTGGTCATCATCTGATGGTTTAGTACATCTAGGTGAAGACTGTGTATTTGATGCATGGCCATCCTGAGGAGGTGGAGTACTACTAGAAGGATTATCACCTTGATAATCATGATATAATGGGGTAGTACTCTATGAAGATTCTTTATCTTCTGTATGGCAGCAATCCCTCCTTAATGCCTATATAAACCTGGTAGATCTGACGATATAAGACATAAAACTCATCATATCGCATGGAAAGTCTGTCCAAAGTTCTAGGAGCCTATCATCTACCTTAATGTATTAAGTTCTCAAAGGGCAGACTCCCACCTCAACCAAAATTCTAGAGATTCAATCTCCTAACTCCATCCTAAATCCAATATCAAGCCTACTGTTGAGTGTGGAGCTTGATTATCTTCTTTATTAAGAGGTATCACCACATTGGACCCTAGTTCATAATGTGGTGGTATAGCCACCAATAATATTTGCGTTGCAAGGGGGGTCCAAGGTGCAAATCGTCGTCAATCCATCCCCACATAAGGACAGGACACCATGATGAATGGGTGGTCATACTCACTGGCACTAGCTTTAGTGCCTCGATGGAAATATTGGCCAGATATTCTGGCTGGCCGCATCTTGGGCATCATGTCGCCCCACATGTGTAACTACACCTTAGTCATCACCCTAAGAGGGTGAGAGTCAAAATTAGGTCTCGTGTCTAGAAACCTATCAAAAAATATAAAAAACAGCTCCTAATAAAAATGGTAGATCATCGTCCCATGCATTATAGCATGAAATCTATCTAAAGCTAAACAAAACTACCACAAAAAAATGGTAGACCATCAAATACATCATGGCCTTTGCACCAAATAATAAACACAAAAAAATAGGGAAACTAATGTGTTTCCCATCACTAGTAAAATGTCTAATGGTACTCACTAATAGTGGGAGGCACCTAACCTCCTATGCACCAAAATAAGTGATTTTCAGTTGTCCACCAGACAGCTAAAATTTTGTTGCAGAAACTACATGATGCCCAACATATCTCTAAGGGTATAAAATCTAAGGGGCATTACAAAATTATTAAAGCACTAAGGCTCCATTGGAGTATAGCATTAGAATGATGAAAATGACTTTCAGGACTGAGATTTTTTTAGATTTGCAATAGCTTTGTGTTATCGAGTAGTATACACATCGATGCCCCAGTGTTACTGAGTACACCGTTATTTTTATATTTAAGAATATATGTTAGGTCCCTATAATACTAGTGACTCCCCCATTACTGTTGCCATTGTAGCTCCTTATTGTTATATTTCTTCCCTAATTGTCCCCATATTGTTATTATTGTGCCCCATAGAAGCCCACTATTATTATTATTGTGCCCTTATATTATTATTGTTATGTCGATTTTGATTATATTGTGACCCCTTAGACTCCTATATATAGAAAGGAGGTTTTGTCATTCGAATCATCCAAGAATTGTTCATTTGTGTAATGTAAAAGAGGTTTCCCCCTCGAAGAGGCTGATTTTGAAGTAGTTTACCTATTTTTTCTTCTATTTTGTAAACTTGTTACATAACATTTGGTATCAAAGATTTGGGTTCTAGGGTGTCGCTGCTCCAAACTGGTCATCATGGAATTTTTGCTATAATGTTTTCTCTACAAAGTTTCAGAAGCTAAAAATAAAACCCATTTGAGATGTAATCATTCTAAACCTCGGGTCCGAATTTCAGATCTTGTATCACTATATGTTCAGAGATATGATCTGAGAATATTAGGGTTCTTGCAAGCTCCAGATTTCCATATGAAACATGTCATCGTGGAAGTTTTTGTATAGTTTTTTTTCTACGAAGGTTTAGAATCTAGATTTAAAACCCATTTGATCAGAAATATTGGTGAAGCTCAGGCATGATTTTCAAATCTTGGTTTGCTGTATTTTCAGAGATACGATACAAGATATTTAGGGTTTTTGCAGGATCCCAAATTACATGTCAAACTGATGACCTTAGGAAAATCGTCATAACTTTCTCTCTCAGAATTAGATTGAAATTTCGTAAGAAGTTGAAACAATATGATAGAATTTATTTTTTGTATATCGTTTTCATGTCGTAAGTTCGAAACAGTGATACGTGGCACTTCACAGAAGTTCACTCTACTAAAAAGGTGTATAATCAGGTCATCTTGGGATATTGGGCATAAATATTTCTTGGAGAATCCAATTTTGATCTAACTGGTGGAGTTGGAAAGAGGACACAGAGGGCTACCATAGTGTGCAATTTCAGACTTTTGAGATCCAAAATTTTAGGGATACATTAGATTCAATATCAAGTGCCTACAAAAAAAAACAAAGTGTGTAGTCTTTTTAAAAATTTGCATAAGTCTTGTTTGAAAACTTAGTTTGAAGTGATTGAAATGGAATAGTGAAGAAAATTATCATTAGTTGATGCCCCATGTTATCCTCTGCAATGTCCCAAGCTGAGGAGGAGATAGAAAGAGGTAAGTTCAAACCACTTGTAGTTCAGTAGCTAGCCCTACTGAACCAGAGAGGGATCTCTCTAAGGATTTATCAATGAATGACTAGAAAAGAAATGGATTTTAGGCTAGATGTATAAGTCTTGTTTGAGTATTTGAAAATTTAGGGTCTTTTAGGTTACTGAACTAGGGATGGGAGCAAGCAATTAGGTAAAGATATCAAGTTTGCAGTAGCAGGCATGAAGAGGAGATAGATAACAATGTGTTGTGGTGAACTTAATATTTAGTCAATGTAGCATAGGTATGAAAGTTTAAGAAATCATAATGAGCATGTATTAGCATGAATTCATTAATCTGGAAGAAGAGATACATAAACATGATTTTCCACATAAACATAGCTTTGAATCTAAGAATTCTGCCAATATGACCGTAAGGAAAACCATAAGAAGAAATAAAAGCATGTTAAGAGAGATGAATACATCAATAAAAAAATGATATGAAAGGAAAACAACACCATAGACTCACTGAACAAGTATTCCTGAAAAATAGTTGCAACTACTCCTTGATTAACTGTATGAAAACATAAGGTACAAGTCTCTCCATAGAATTCCAATCCTTCTCTCCGAATGATCAATGATACATATAGACTCAATCAAACAACTTCCCAACCTTTAGGAGTCAAATTCCTAGGTGGTGGAACTATTTCCAAGATTATGTCATCCAACAAGTAAGAGTGAGAAGGTCAAAAACACACTCCTCTTAGACTTTGATTTGAGTTTTGCTTCCTTTATGAGGTCTAATTAACCATAAAAACAACCTATCATGTGTATTTATTAATTATTACATCATTTAAGCCTCTAACTACTTATGTTACATCATGAGTTTAATTTTAACCAAGTCAAACTAAAAACCAAAGAAATTACACAGTGAAATTTTTAAATAAAAACTTAGAAATTTGCAAAAGCGCAGAGCAAACTTGGAGGCCACTTTTAGGTTCCTTCCTAAGGTGACATTTGAGATTTGATAGCATGGTCAACTATCCTTTCCTGTCTAGTTTCCAGAACATCTTAAATTTTTGAAAATGACCCATGGGAAGGCCTTCAAAAGTTGATTCTCCCAAGGTGTCTCCAAAAGCGCAACGCTTGTCAAAAAGTGTGGAAGAATGATGATTTTTGACACCTTTTTCTCCCTTTTCTCAAAATATGAGCCTTATCAGAGAAATTTTATGAAATGGGCTTTGAGAGGAGGTCATCATCTTTCCAAAACTGTAAGCCACTTGTCATTTGGAGCCTTGAGGAAAAAGCGCAGAGCCAAGGCGCTATGCTTCTGTGACTAGCCCAATTTCTAAATTTTGCACCAAAATTCCGAAAAAGCCAAAAATGCTTATAAAACCTCCAAAATTGGTCATGAAGTGAAACATGAGGTGTTTCATGCTCTCATGGATGCTTAAACAAAATATCCAAGTTATCCCTCTCTTTTTTTTCCTTTAGGGTTTCCTTTAGCTTGTTTTTCAATTGCTTGAGCTTAATGTTGCAAATCATGTTTCTGGTCTAATAATGGTGGGACATGTGCCTCAATAGATGGTTATCCCTATTGGATTTCTAAAGAAGTTGTTCTAAGTGGCCATTTACGTTAGCCAATACTGTCTATCTTCATTGATCTGCAAGGAAATTATGTATTCAATGTCTGTCTTCATATACTAGGATATGTTCTTTCTCTTCATTCATTGCCCTTTTGAGTCCCTTGGTCCTTGGATTATTTTTTCCAACTTGTTCTTCATGTTCGTCATGTCCACCAGGTTCCAACACTTCTTTACCTTTGCCTTCTTGCTGCATCACCTTAGATTTCTCTTTCTCCATGATGAGTTATTTGGCCTTAAGCTAACTGTTTTCTTGCTCAAGGAAGGAAATGAAGAATATTGCCCTTGCCATAGTGTCCATGAGCTTCCTGATTTGAGAATCCTTCTCTTTGATAATTTGTTGTAATTTTGAAGGTTCATCTACTGCTTCCAAGTCAACTAATTTAAAATCATGTTCAATTAGCTCTTCATCGTGTACATGTGATCCCTATTTTGTTGATGTAGAAGACTTGGCCCTTTTCTCAACTTGAGAAGTAAACACAAGCCTTTTTCCTCTCTCAATAGTTTGTTGACGACATCATGATGTTCAGGAAATAAACACTCAAGGAAGCAAGGGCCCTGTTAGACATCTTGCAAGACTTCACGAATGCCTCAAGAACGTAGATCAACAAAGAGAAGTCAGATATATTTTTCTTCAATACAACAGCCCAATCCCAAGCATTCCTAGCAAGAATAATGGGCTTTCATATAGGAACCTTCCCATCGAAATACCTAGGGATTCTGTTAAGTCTACACCCAATTAGAGTGGCAAATTGGAAAGAACTTCTGGAAAAGATTCAAGATCGTCTTCAGAACTGGACATTTAAGACTTTAAGCATGGCAAGTAGAGTTAGACTTCTAAAATATGTGTTACAATCAATCCCGATATATTAGTGCTCAAGCACAGTAGTTTCTAAAACAATATGTAAAGGAATGATCAATATATTTAGGAAATTCATGTGGCAAGGTCCACAAAATGTTAAAAAATAGGCATTACTATCTTGGAACTAGTTAATCAAACCAAACAAAGTGGGGGGACTAGGACTTTGAGATCCATATACCCTAAACTAGGTAATGGGGGATATGTTATGGTTGAGATGGAAACAAGGAGGAATGAATCTATTAGGGGAGAAAATATGAGACGCCTAGATCGCCAGAAGGAACATTAAGAATCTAGGAAATATATAAAGGAATCGGCTATATGGACCTTGCAACAGAGAACAAAGAACTGATAAGAAACCATAGCTTTTGGGAGATCAGGGGAGGAGATGAAGCTAGGTTTTGGCAAGAGGCTTGGTGGTAGAGAGAATTATTGAGTAGGTGATATCTAGCGAAAATATTCCTAAATAAGAACAACCTAGCAAATCAGATGATGAAAAACTATTAGGAAATGGATACATGAGAACGATAGAGAGAATGGAAGAGAAGACAACATTGGCCAAAAGAACCAGACTCTATTCTGTGGGCAACCTATGATAAGGAGATGGACTCCAGAAGAATAGTGATTGTGGAAGGACCGAACATTATAAGGTGGGGATACAGAATAAACAGGATGTTCACTATCCAAGAAGGATATTATCTGCATGCAGAACACCAACAACAACAAGTGTTACCCATATGAGAACGTATATGGAAGGACAAATTGTGCCGAAAATAGCCTTCTTCCAATGGGTGGTCCTGGATGTCCGAGCCTTAACATGGGATCAACTACAGTTAAGGGGGATGCAGGGTCCATCAGTTTGTTGCACATGTGAAGGACAAATGAAAATGATGGAACACCTACTAAATGCTTGCAATTACAACAAATTCCTATGGCAGAATCATGAACAACTATTCAGCCACAGGGACATGGATCAATCAAGTACGAAAAAAATAATGGAAAAATGGCGAAAGAAGTTATACTAGAATCCCATATTGAACCAAGCTTGGAATATCTCATTAGGATTCCTACTGTAGGTGAGGTGGAAGTAAAAGAACCGGTGAATTTTTAAAGGGGAAAAATAACAAGAATAGAGTTATGGGAAATGATAGTTCATAACATTAGAGAGATGATTCTCACAAAGAAATGATACCTAGATGATTGGGAAATGATGTCACAGGAAAGTCGAATAATGGAAGGGTTAAACCTGAGCCCTCAATGCTGATGCCCAATTCTTGGAAACAAAAACCTACTTCCCATGATTCGTCAATCCAATTTGTGTTCCCCTAGGAGGATTTCATAAAACTAAATTTTAATGGTGCAGCCAAAGGAAATCTGGGTGCAACTGGCTCAGGAGGTGTGTCTAGAGACCACTAGGGCAACACCATCCAAGTATTTTATATGGATTACGGAACAATGAGCAACAATGAGGCAGAACTATATGTGCTAAAGAAGGTCCTAGAAATAGCTCGAAGTGAAAATTTCCAGAAAGTAGTGGTGGAAGGAGACTCGACACTTGTTATAGACATAGTGAAGAAACTTCAACAAGGAACCCAATGGGAGAAGATAAGAAAAAGTTGGAGAATGACACGATTAGTACAAGAAATAGGATACCTAATCCAAGGGATAGACTACATCATACCGACACATGTTTGAAGATTAGGAAATGTGGCAGCAGATTTCCTAACAAACTAGGGATGTGGAAAACCTAGAATCAAACTAGATATACCGGGAAAAGAGATAAGTCAAACAAAAGGAATGAATAGCCTCATGGAAATTCTAGGAAAAGATAGGGAAGAAGGACAAAATCCTTGATCAGGGTGTGGAGGACAATGTAGGGCAAGGGAAAGAAGGACAGGACAGATGGCACAATGGAAGGCAAGCTGTTGAAGGGAAACGGAAAATATAAGATGGCAAGAGTAGCCATGAATGGAAAGGTGATGATGGAGGACAATAAATGGCAGGTAAGTGGGAAACTAGACTGAGACTTACACATGAAGGAAAGGGAGGCAGACAACGAAGTAAGGCAAGTGGAGGATACCTCGGTAATGAGGATAGGTAGGTGGGAGAGCAAGTTAAGTAAAAATGTGGCAAGGTTGAAGGGTAATTTCATGCAAGAAGCGGAGAAAGAATGATCAGACAGAACTGGTGAATGCCGAGAACTGGGGTGTGACGACTAGAAAACAACCTTCGTAAGAAACACTTGGTATGTACTTACAGCCTCCCCCTATGTTGATAGGGTAACAATGCCATGGAATTTGAGAAGAATTTGGAATTTAAGGAGAAAAGTAATCAATACTTTAGAAAAATTTGGCACTATGTTACTGGTCTCCCAGTTGAGAGAAGGAATGGAAAATCTTGAGTATTCAAGGATAATTGTCTGTTAACACGAAATGGGTTTGACTTGATAAATTTCCAGGAAGGGTGGGAGGGAAAAATTGAACCTCGTAAGACGACTGACTAGTCCTGGGGAAGAACAAGACAATCAAGCCATATAGATGCTGAAAGTAGCAATATTTTAAGTGTCTCCCCCCTTAATTTCCTGAGGATAATCTCATGGTATAAAGGGATGGTTATCCTGTTGGGGTGGGTGGGTAAAAAAGGTCACTGTAAGAAACCTAGGAGGAAAACAAAACCTAGAGAAAAGTCTATACTGCCTACTTGTAGGAAATGCCATAGAATGGAGAAGATGAAAGGCCTGTACACTTCTACAAGTTGTCAGGGGAGCTGCTGCCCCTTGGACCAGGATGGGGAGAAGGATAGACTCTGGAGCTGGAAAATCATCCAAGGGATGATAGAATGGAGACGGGGGGCAAAATCGTAGCACAGGGATAAAAATCTAGGTCAAAGGTATAAGAAAGGGAAAACTCTAGATGAAATGGGCAATGAAAGGAAGGAGAAATAGCACACTGTAATGTTAGTGGGCAGGGTTGTCTACCTAAGTAAACTGCAGCATAAATTTCACCTACCCTGAAGGTGGCGAGAAAATATCTAGCCTGCTAGACCATGAGCGTGGAGGGGGTTATCTCAGATCCTTATTGGGAATCAGAAGTAGATGGGGAATAGAGTTGAGGATTGAGAATGTAATGGAGTGGTTTCAAACTGACAGTGATGGGAAGAACGCGAAAAAAATTGGAAGAGAAAAGGAAAAAACACAGACCATAACAAAAAGGTATGAATACAAAGGATAAAATTATTCTTGATTTTAATGTAAATTTACTACTGGTTCACTTTATAGATAGTATAAAATCCAGTGTTCATCGGGCCTTTATGCATGAGAACTTGAATCAATCAAGGGAGTAGGAGTGCAGGGGCTGTAAGAATAGAGAGAAGACAAATATGGTAAAGGAACACAAACAACATGGACAAAAAGGGAGTAGAATAATAGGAAAAAAGACTGATCTGAAAATGAAAGGTCCGGAGACATCAACAAGAAAACCACTAAAGAAAAGGGGTAGAAAAACATGATAGGAAAGTATGTAGAATCTAATCAATGCCTACTATGTAGGAACCCTAACTGAAATAAAAGCAGTCATAGCTGAATGGGAAGGGGAGTTAAATGCCAATATAGAAAATGAAGAAATTCCTGCAGCAGAATGGGAGCCTATAATCAGGATCCAAGTCATACCTGAGGTTGCCAAACATTGTTTAGGCAGACCATCTAGCAATATTGGGTAATGAAAAGCCTTTTAGCTAAAGCAATGACAACTTACAAGGATTGAGAAGAGCCAGAAGTGGACAGACAAGCAAAAAAATCTCTTCTTGAAGAGAATGGAACAACATATCCATACACTACTACAGAGTGAAGCACCTGGGTCAAGTGGGAAAGACTCGGATCTAGTAGAATCCTCAGATTAATTCTTTGTTATTATGTCAATTAGAATTTACTTTTTAAGTGTGAAGCATATAGTATATAAAGTAGCAAATGCAACCTCGATGATAAGAATTAAGTTATTTAAATTTTCGATAGCTTTTGATGCGGATAGGTGGTCAACATACCTAGCTTCTTGCGGGCAGTTCGAAGCCACCAACAATATTTTGAAAACCATATTTGACTATCTATTTATGAAAAATTAATAGAAAGGGTAGTACCACCAAGCTTACACAAAAAAAAGAAAAAATAAAAGAAGTTGAGGCTATTATTAATATTTAATTTCCTAACAAGAGGATGCTTTTACAAGTTAGCATGAGAAAATTGGAAACATAACCTTTTTTAACAAATTCGTAAACATTTTATATAATGCATATGGCATTGAAATTGGAAATGTTAACATGACCATACACAAAGTATAATGGGAAATTTATAGGAATGTTAATTCAATGAAAATATGTAACTTTTCTAGTTATCATATGTTCCTACAACTCTTCCATTGCCTCTATTCATTGAAGCACAATTATGAACATCCATGGATGATATTTTCTTGTCTCCATATGAAAAAATTTATTTCAAATAACTTAAATTCAGTCCTAAAAAGTATTATAGAGCTTGAATCATGAGTACACAAAGACCAAAAGAACACAATTAGGAAATATGTTTACAACTACAAGGATTATTGATAGTTTCACAAAACAATAATCATTTCGTAGCATTTAAGAGTAAATGATATGCAAGGAGATGACTTGTTCACGCATGTATTCAGTGAATTCAATGCTAAAAAGATTGATATTTATCTATAGAGGTTTTTTATATTAATAATATACAGTAGTTAACTTTAATCATAGGTTATTGGCAATGCTTCTATAACATTATGTGAATGTGTTGTAATGGGATAGGAATTATATTTTCAATGAAGATGAAAATTGGTGTTATGAACCTATTAGTGCCTATGTTAAGTTTGTAGATTCTTCCATAGAGAAAACATTTGTAATGAAATGGCATGTTTCTTCATGGGAAATATAAGTGAGGAGGAAATGGATATACCCAGGCTAGCGTGAAATTGGTCAATTAAGATAGACATTGGTTAAATTAGAATCATTAGCAGAGGATCAGGATTGTAAAAAATATCGATGTTGGCTTGTTCTCTCACAAAAATATTTCATATTTGTTTCATTTTTTACATTTCTATGACTTAGGATACATATGTGTATATGATGCATCTTGTGTAACATATTTCACATGTGAAATAGTAACACGTGCTAATTATGTAGGGAAACAAGAAATATATAGATAAAAAACATTATGAAGGTCATTAATTAAGCAAGTATTCTAATTATGAAGCATAAATGACTAGAAAAGGATATTTTCAGCGATACAATTAGCTCATTTGCTCATACCATTAGCAACTTTCATTAGTTGACTGTGTATTAGGGGTATTTGGAGGATCTGAGTGTACAAATATTTTTGATTATTTGATTTGCCACAATGTTGATTTTATTTTTGCATAATGCATTTAAAAGCAAAGATTATTTTTCAAGCTTATGTTTCCTTACATAAACTTTTATATCCAAATATATCATCGCATTACATCACATCTTCGACTTTCAAGTGGGCCTGAATGGCATCTCTAACTATCACATGGAAACTACCCAGAGATCCAAATTTAAGAAGATAGAGGTAAATACACACTTATCATATAATAAAATGTTGAACATAAAGCTATTGAGATACAATATTAATTCACTATTAATGACAAGTAATTATGCAAGTGCGAGGAGGAACAGACAAATTAGGGTTCATGAAGTGGTGGGTCATGGCAAGGGAATAAGTCTATGTGAAAATGTTATGAAACCATATCACAAAAAGAAATATATATAGATCAACAACTTCAAAATTATCCTCTTCAAGGGAGAAACCTTCGTTACATTACATAAATGAACAGTTCTTGGATGATACAAATTACATGACCTCCTTAACATATATAGGAGTCTGAGGGGTCACAATATAATAAAATCCTACATAAAAATAATAATTTAAGGGCAAAAAATAGCAACAGTGGGCTTCTATGGGGCACAACAATAATAACAACAAGGACACACTAAAAATAACAATAAAGGGACTACACTAGTATTATAGGGACCCGAAATGTTCTTCTCCTTAAAAAAAGTGTTCTCCTCAATGCCTGAGTAGTTATTTATGCTTCTGTATAAAATTCTCATCCTCCCATTTGGAAGCTTCAGCGAGTAAGTTCTTCCACTTAATGAGATACTCTAAAATTGATCGAATTTGTGGCTGTTAGATTCTTGTTTTTGTGATTGCTTCAGGCTCCATTATGATTTTTCCTTCCTCTTCAAGTTCTAGAAATATTGTTTGAACTAGGAGCTTGTTACCGATAACCTTCTTTAAGCATGAAACAATATGGAAATCTGGGTGTACTCGAGAAGATGCAGGAATCTCAAATTTGTCTACCATAGTACCAATCTTTTGTAACACATTATAAGGACCAAAATACTTGGGTGATCATTTATTATCCTTCTTAGATTACCTAAGGGAAATCTTTTGTTATGGTTGTAGCTACAAAAATACCCATTTTCCTACGTCAAATACCAAGACAAGAAAATAATTCCATCCAAAAATTTCCAATAAAAATGGGATCTTTGTCACTTACAATAATCTATGGGTTTCCATGTAACTTTTGAATTATTTACATAAATTTTGTATCGAGTATATTGGCTTTAAGAGGATGAGATAATGCACATTTTTTTCGAATTCCACATGGGAGATCAAGATTGGATTCTTTAAGATAAAGTTATGCCAAATCTCAAACGATGACCTCATTATGGATTGTTTCAATAGAGCAAACTTGTATGGAATTCCATGTGTCACTATTTACACCTTAGACCCTGAAATACATGAAAAACTAGATTCCATGTCATTTCTATCACTTTTTATGAAACTCAAATTTGATGCACGAAGAGAAAGTTATGACTATTTTCCCTAGGTTGCCTATTTTAGATTGAGTTCTGGAGCATGCAGAAACCCTAACTTCTTTGGATCATAACTTAGAAAATATAGCGAACCAAGTTCTAAAATTTTTACACAAAGTTCACCAGGATTTTGGCTCCATGTAGTTGAAGTTTAACCTTTTGAAGCTTCGTGGAAACTAACGTTATAAAAAAAATTCCAAGATGACCTATTTGAAGTAGTAAAAAACTAGAACCCAAAGTTCTGATTCCCAATGTAATGAAACCAAATCACAAAACTAAAATATATATATATATAAACGACTTGAAAATTATCCTCTTTGAGGGGAGGACACCTTTACATTACATAAATGAGAAATTCTTCGATGATACAAATGATGATACCTCCTTGGTATATATAGGAGTCTAAGGGGTCACAATATAATTAGAGCTTACATAACAATAATAAGGTAAGGGGATAGCAATAAAAATAGTTGGCTTGTATGGAGAACAACAATAAAAATATGTTGACTACATGGGAACAAAAATAATAATAAGGGGGATATAGTAACAATAACAATAAGGGGAATAAACTAGTATTATAGGGACCTAATAGACAAATGTGTAATATCTAGATGATTATGTCATAGGAATGTAGTATGATGTTCCTTGTTATTGATAGTTAAAATAGGTTGGAGATGCCATTAGAGTTCAATTTAAAATTGAGGATGTATTTTCCAACATATCCTGAAAGTGAAAGACAAGAAAATCTTAAACAATCATGATTCTTTCTTTTGTATGTCGTGAGTATATTTCTTAAATATTGAAGTACTTTTCATGATTTAAGTTAATTTCTAGTTACAATCTATTACATGCAGAGCCTCTTCCTTGTTATGTCAACATGAGAGGTGAAATATGCAAAAGTGTTGTGTGGAAGTTGCAAAAGTGTAGGTGTCTATTTTGCATCTTCCTCCCCATGTACATATTCACTACTTTGCACATTTCTTCTACACACTTCCATTTCATGCAATGACTTTTCTATACATTCACGAACTGTTTTTAATGGGATTAATTTTTCAACTAAAATTTATTTAGGTGTAATTAGCATTGAGTATTTATATAGTAGATTGTGTATTTCTAGAAAAAGACAAAATATGGCTGATTGAATAAGAGAGAGAAGAAATTTACAATGATTGGCGAATAATCTATGTGTCTCTAAGGTGTTTTATTTTAAATAAACTATGACGATCATTTCTTTTTGCATTAGAATTTATGATTTTTCCGGTGTGTGTGATCTTAGTATTTCTCTTACCAAAATTCGATAACTATTCACGTTTTTCAAAGTTCCAACTCAACTGTTCATTCCTTCCAACTAAAGGCCTGTGTGTCTAGAAATTCAATATATGGTGTATAGCATATCTAATGAAACAAGAGAAAATTAGCTCAATTGGATTGAATGTGTTCAACATAAATCTACTGGCATAAAATATTAATTCATTGTTGATGAAAAATCATTATCTGGGTGCGAGGAGGTAGAGACAAATTAGGGTTTAGTATTTTCAATTATAAATGTTGTAAGTGAATAGTTCAGTGTGTCATGATAACATTTTGTTTAGTGGCAATTCTTATTTATGTTGAAAAATTTAGGTTTTTTGGTACATTGTATATTATATTCCTTGTTATCAACAACTAACATAGGTTGGATATTCCATTTAGGCTTAACTGGAAACCAAGGATGTAATTTTGAATAAATCATGAACGTCAAAGACAATGGACACTTCAACAATTGTTCTTATTGATTTTCTATGATGTGATTATTATTAAATATTGAAACATTTTTTCCTTTTGAGAATTTCATGATTCAAGTTTGTTAATTATGTTACCATGACTTAATATGATTTACATTTATAGTTTATCGATCAAAACACTTTCCTTGCTACATCAGCAGGAGATGCTAAAGATGCAGAAGGGAAATGTGCAAGGTACATACGTGTAGCTGTCTATTCTACATCTTTCTCTCTCTATACATAGTTTTCTACTTCCCACATTTCTTCCAAACATTTCCATCTCACACACACTTGTTTTGTACATTCATAAATATTCTTTAAATGGGATTAATTTTCAAATAAAATTGATGTAAGCGTAAGTAGCATTGAGAAGGTTAATGGTAGATTGTGTATTTTTTAGCAAAGACAATGAGGTTTTTGTTTGCATTAGCATTTTTTGAATTTTCCGTTGTGTGTGATCTTAGCACTTTTTTTAACAAACTCTATAATCATTTGTGGATTAGGGGAATTTTTAGGTCTAAAATGGGCCTCCTAAGGAAATTTTATAATAATAGTGGAAATAATAAAATAAGATTAGATTACATCATCATCTCATTAATCAAATCATTATGTCATGGTTTTTGTGTTCTTCTAACTATTTCCACATGGTTGTGTGTGTTTTTTTTAAGTTCCATTATTAATTAGCTTTGTTATATGTAATTCTGATACATCTATAAGTAAAAGGTCTTGGATCACTGGAGTTGAAGAGGCTCACTCTTGAGTAACAAAATGAGTGAACAAGATGGGGACATTAGTGATGGGAGAAGGGTAGTTACCCAAAATATACCCCAATCCTTCTTGACCATCGATTCGAAACCTAAAACATGGACACCCTCGATGGTTGGACACATCAAGTTCACCATACATGATGACAAGTTTTCCAAAGTATTGCCACACATGAATTTACATGGGTTACAACTTGCAAGGTCTAAAGTTTTCTAGTCTTAGTTATAATAGTGATAAGGTCACATGTCAGTGATAACAATTTATTAAACATACATCAATGATATGAAAATAGTGGGAGGATTTAATATAAAACAAACCATGTAATGAAAATTCCATCTACTAGAAATGACATAAAGGTTTTGTTGCCCCACTGTGGGAGATGATTTAAAGGAAAATATAAATTAAAAATATTTTAAGGAAATGGTAATACCATAATTACTTAAGCCATGGAAAGGAGTCGTGATAATTAATATCCACGTTCCATACTTTCTAGAGGGACAAATCTCCCTCAAATAAAGGTTATAAAGTTATGAATTTGACCACATATAGATAGTTGGATATATATATGTGTGTTTGTGTGTGTGTAATAAATGAGATAGATGAAAAATACAGGTCTTCAAGCTGAGGACAAAATTCTAGAAGAATTGTGAACATAAGGTGTCGATGGATACATGGTAAGCACGTGAAGTGGTGGAATAATAAATCACCATCTTCTCATGCATATGGATATTTAATATTTGTCTTATGGTTGTTATTATTTGGCCTCTTTAAGAGAAAATTAATTAGTACTGTGTAAATTTTCTCATGTTGGAGGTTATCTAAAACAAAAAAATAATAATCCATGGGTTATCAGAAATTATAATGAGGGATTTTACATGAAATTACAAAACATGCAACCTATCCAATTTTGCAAATCTAGTTCTCAGATTTCTACCAGAAATACGTAGAGATCTCTTATCTCCTTAATATTTCATAATCTAAAAAATCTCATAAATAAAGTTACTAAAAACATGATAAGCTGACCTTCAGATTTATTCTTTATATGCTCCATATTTCACATCCTGAAACATCTCAAAAGGAAATTCATAGCAAAGATACCAAGATAACCAATTTGAACCATGTTTGAGGAGGAATTAGGAACACTAAATTCCTCGGATCATATTTGAAAATCATAATTAAATGAGATATGGAATTTCTACCACTAGTACCTTAATATATCTTCTCTATCTCCTTTACATTTCATAGTTGAAAACATCTTGAAAAGAAAGTTATAGAAAAAATAGCAATATGACCTATTTGAAGCATATTTCCTAAGCATTCAGGAACACTAACTTCCTCATATCATATCTCTGAAATTATAGTGAAACAAGGTCCACAATTTCTCCTAATGGTGTATTTCAATATATTCTCTAACTTCTCTCAATTTCGTAGTCTAAAAAATCTCAAAATGCACTTTACAAAAAAAATACCAAGTTGACTTGTTCAAACAAGATTTTCGAAGAATTCAGGGAGCCTAAATTCCTCAAAGAATATTTCCAAAATTATAGCAAACAAAGTTCTAAAAGTTTAGTATACAAGAATCCACTATATATATCCTTCACATTTACAATTCAAATGCCAAGTTGACATGCTTGAAGCATATTTTAGGAGCATTCAAGAAGCATAACTTCTGCAACAAATATCTCCAAGATTATAGTGAACTGAGATAAAAAAAATTTGAATAAAAAATACATGATGATATTTTACCTCTATCCTTAAAGTTTCAGGATTTGAAACTCAGGAGAAGAGAAATTATAGTAAAACTTCCATATGACATGTTTAAAGAGTATTTTTGAAGCATTAAAGAACTGTAACTTTATCAGATCATATCTGTAAAATTATAGTGGGCCAAGGTTTGAAAATTTAATCATAAGTATGTGAAAAATGTCGTTATTGCTTGTCCAAGTTTAATAGTATGAAACATCCTAGAAGAATAGTTATCATGAAAATGCAGAGATGACTAATTCACCCCATAAATCACATTTTGTGTTCTTCCTTTAATGTATAGCAATCATCCCAAAAATATTCGTCATTGCCTCTTGCACACCTCAGATATCTTCTTTCTTGGATACACATAAAAATAACTCATGTATCCTTTATTTATATTTTTTTCTACGTTCACTTACATGGTCAACTTGTAAAACTGTTTGGGTTGACCTTCTTGTACTTTGGTTGGTTCATCCTGACACAATCCTTCATATGTTCTCACTCACATGGAGTTAGAGGGAGTTCCATATATCCATGTAAAGGCCTCTGAATAATATTTCCAACCAAATATCCTAGGCTCCAATTTGATTTAGAAATTCTAGTAACAACACATTTAAGTATAGCCTATCCAGATTAGGAATCAAAATTCCAAAACAATAATTCCTTCCAATCTTTCTTCCTTCAAAGATATGGTATCCAAACTAGGCATCAAAATACCCAAAAAAATATTTCTAACCATCTTCATCAATTTCCAATATTTAACTTGGATATATGTAGTCTCCCCCTATATTTGATATCAATGGAAACAATCTTTCTGACAATATCCCTTTTTTACATTTATGGAAACCCTTAGTAAATTTCAAAATAATACCAAAGAACTCCCTTAGTTTGTAATTCACCTTATTCCTACAACTCCTCCCTCTTTGACATCAACAAGGAAAATCTTAAGAACCCTCTTTAAATTTATATGTCTAATAAATGGGTGAATCCCCTTGGTGTGTAGGATAATTTGAAGGATATTTTATCAATATTATAATATGCATACATAATTTTATGGCGAATATTTGACTAAATTATGTAATATTTTAAAATCTTGTTAAATCTTTCAATGAATTATAAAATATTGTGTAACATTGGAAAATATTTCACTAAATTAAAGCTTATTAAAATATTCGCAAAGATTCCACAAAATTATATAAAATTTGTAGAACTTATTAAAGGTATTTTGATGTATAAAATGGGCCTCCTAAGGAAAAGAATAAAATAATAGTAAAAATAATAAAATAAGAGATCTATTTTTAAAGAGAAAGAAAGAAAACAAATATTTCTTATTGCATTTTTGACTTATCTCCTCATAAGTTTACTCAAATTAATAGTTTGTTCTTGTTGGATGTCGAATTATATTCCACATCCAATGAGTACCCACTCTGCTAACATTTGAGTAGACCCACACCAAAAAAATTGAAAATACATGAAAAAAATGTTTCCCTTTCCATGAAGCATGATTTTTTTTTTTTTATGTATTTTCAAATTTTCTCAGTGTGGGTGTACTCAAAAGTATGGAGAGTGGGTACTTGTTGGATGAAAATGCTACCTTTTCATCCAACGAGTGCGCATACATGAAATTTGAGTAAACCCATATGGAGATAAGTCAAAAATATGATTAGAAAAAGTAGTTTTCTTCTTTTTGCTCCAAAATATTTACCCCTCAGGATGATATATGATCCTGAATAATATTGGTTCTTTCAAAGTTTATTTTTTTTAGTAAAAATTTCATTTTGAAACCCATTTTTATTAGATAATAATATGAAAGTACAATCATAAATCTGCAATATATTTGTTTTACATGTTTGGAAAAAAGAAATATTATTTGTTTCTTTTTGATAATGTTTCAAATAGCAAGGGTTATGTTTCTCAAGGTTATTATTATGAACTTTTACATTTCTATGATGTTATTTCACTACAAAGTTCCTATGTGTGTTCATCTTGACAACCACTTATGTCAAACTGAAGAGATATTGATCCTTTCTCTACCATTTCTATTTGGATAATATTAATGTTTTCTCTGACACTTGTACTATGGATTATTTATTACTAATTTACTAAATATGAAAGAACTCATCAAACAAGTTCATCATGGGATGTTCTTTAATAATATGGAATATAATTATCTCCATTAATAACTCCAAAATTATGAGAAATTTTATTGCATTTAAGAATGGAGGAAGAAGATTTCAAGTAGGAAGAGGTACTGGAAAATTGCAAAGCCTAGATGTAGATGTTTGGGATGGCAATAAATATATGCTAAGGGTGATAAAGACAATATTTGATTCTATGGAAGTGGCAAACATGACTTCACAAGTTATGATGAAAGTGAATATTAAAGAAAAGAGATTATATAATTGATTCAAGTATTAAAATAGAGGTTGTTGTTGATGAAAGAGTAATAAGAGTCATGAAAATATTGGGAAAAAGAACATGCTAGAATTCACTATCTAGTGTGGAATCCAACTAATCAATACAAACTTTGGGTATTTTTCACATGAAATAAGGATTTTTTCATATAATATTGTATCCTATAAAATATGCGAAGATTTACATTAAGGTGGAAAAACACTATTTCTTCATACGTAAGAAAAAAAATTACAAATACATGATAAATAATTTTATGTAGGAAACTGGAACCATACCCAAACAAAATCATTCAATTTCTAAATAAACTCAAAATAATGACGTTAATATCCATATTGTATTTCATATAGACAATTCACATGAAAATAAGGTCTATGAATAACTATCTCAAAACCATGAATATATATTTACATAAAATTGTTTTTCCTTTTTATACATTGGTTCTTTAACATCCAAATACATCTTCAGTTCCTTGACTTTCGACAAAAATTTGATAGTTGGTGCTTCATCACCATTTGTAGGTATTTCACCTCCATCTTTGACTACAACTATTGCAATAGTTGCCACATTTTCTTCTATAGTTCACAAGTCTTATAATGGTAAACTAGTAGTGAGGTCCTTAGAATTGCACAAAATGAAAAATGAGATTAAATTGAAGATAAATTTTTATTGAGACTTAATTTTATACATGGAAAACAAAAATTAATAACACAAACTGATTAAAAAGCCACAATTGGTGACTCCAGAAATATAACACATAAATCTAAATAATAGTCTCTACATGTTCATTACTCAATAGAACATGTCCCAAAACAAGCATCAACTATGAAATTTCGACTTCAAGGATCAACAATGGATTTGGTACTTCAAGAATGGCAATCGAACAAACAGTCTCCAATTGCCTACATGTAGTTGTCTTTTTTCTTGGCATCTAAAATATAATTGAATTAGATAAATATTGGTCTCGTGATAGTAGGAGAAGGTCCCTTATGATGAACATATAGGAAATTAGTGCATAAACCAATTTTCTCTTTCATTACCTAGGTAGACCTCATTTTCCTTGCTAAATAACTAATAAGTATTTATAAAAATATATAAATAAAAAAATAAATAATTATAATGATAATAATAAAATAAATAGAGTAAATTATAAAAGGTGAATATGCTCAAATCATGGTGCAAAGTTGAAGGAAATAAAAAATCCTTCTTTGAACTATCAAATATATAAAGAAAATAATAATTATTATTGAAAAAAAATGAATGCCTAAAGAATAACAAATTCCATATGTTAAGCCTACTATCATATTTTTCTGAATTAAACATAACAAAAAGATGAAAAAACGACCCTTCATTCAACAAAGACCTTTAATTTCAACTTAGACCCTTGAAGCAATGGAAATAAGATGAAATTGATCATATCACAACAAAGGGTTCAATAAATAATGAAATAAGAACTAAAAGCATCAAGGAACATCATTATTACCAATTTATTCATGATAATTTTTTGGTGAAAATGTATTATCGGACTTTTATCACTAGAAGAACTTTTTGTCTCATCTATTATTTGGATACTATATACATTATCACAATAATGGATACCACTTACAATGATAGGTTGTTCAAAATAACCGTATGTTGGGCATAGTCTTCCCATTGATTGGCACTAGAGATTGTGGTGTCACCATTGATGTCATCATTGGAAGTTGAGGTTATTGTTGAACAACCCTCATAGTTCTTCTTGATTGTTTTATTGTATAAGTCTTCATAGAATGGAAAAAAATCATAGTAAATAATTTTATGTGCAAAAGATCAATTTAGGTGCCCCTACAAAGCCCACAGATCAGTAGCTCACTAAGAAACCTTTCCAACAATATATGAGACTTAGAAAATCTCCAAAGAATTTAAGAGATATTGTAGTTTGAAGTTGGTTTATTAGTGTAGTAGCAAAAGTCAAAAGGTTAAGATCTTTTGAGAAACTAGCATAGGAGTGCAGTGAAACAAGCCATACCTTGGACCCATATTTTAGGCTAACTTAAATGGGAAGTATATCAGACATGTAACATGCTAGAAAGGAGATGGATGTTGCACTAGTATGAATATATGGGTTGTTCTAACCATTTGAGGGTGAGTGCAAAGAAAGGTCCCAGACCCAAACCTTTTAGCAAAGTCTCATTCTTCAATATGATTCCAATATAGCTTGGGAATTTAGACCTGAAGAATATTATAAAATAAAGATAGAAAAAACCCAGAATCACCCTTTCCCTCTTGTATAGGTTGATGAGATGGTGGGATGATGAGGGTAGTGCTGTGGCATACAAGTGGTGCTAACTATAATTATGTTATGATGTGGTACCTTGTACACATAGTAGGAATTTTTGTAGGTTTTGGATGGAAAATTCATGTGACAAATGACATCATTCAAATGCCACCATATGACATGATGACATCACCATGACATGAGTAGTTTCATCAATTGATGATGTGGCAGATCATTGGGACTTGTGACCACAATTTAATTTTGTATTCAATTTCCTGTGTTATAGAATTCTTGAAATTCAAATAAAGATAAGATAGTTGGAATGAAATGAGTGTTGGTTTAGTAGTTCAAGAATTCAAGTGATTTTCTAGAGCGCATCAACAAAAGGGGTCAAACCTAGACATGATCATAAACATGCCAAACATAAAATCCTTGATTACGGTTACATTCACATGAAGAATTTGTTGAAGTATATAAAGCTTACATAATTAGAATTTAATGCCAAAGGAAGTTATGAAAAACTAAAGGATTAGTTTCAATAGTTGCGTTGTAACAAATTACATGATCAAAGGATCTAATTAATGATGAGAAATGATAGATATCCGCATGTAGGGAATGAAATATAAAATGAAGACCGTGCTTTCATGCAATTGTAACTTAGTATAGAGAAGAATTAAAAGGAAATCATGGTTGGTGGAGATTAAATGATTTTCTTGAGATTCTAAAGTTAAGAAACATATTTTCAAAGCAGAATAAAAACATACTGCAACTTTAATGAATTGAGGTATTTAACTGAGACGAAGAAGAATTTATGAAAGTACATATTGTATGTTATAAGAATTGAATGAGGCACTTTTTCTTGAGTAGTGTGTGAGATAGATAGAGTCAGTGTTGAGTTGAAATAGTGCATATTGAGATTAATTAATATTAATATCAAGTGTGTTGTAGAGTTGTGTGTCACGAATTGTGTTTGTGTGTTCCTTCATTAAAATGAAGAGCCTAATAAGGTTTATGTGTGCTATAGAAGGAGATGTGGTTGTAGGAGAGCGGTTATATTAATCTAAAATAAAAATAAAGAATGGTGACAAAGGTTTGAGTCTAAAAAATGTAGGAAATATAGATCTGACTCGTGAAAGTAGGTTAGTTCATACACAGATATATGGTCAGTGCCTCAAATAATTTGGCACTTGTTGACCTGAGGGGGTTGGAGCCTCCTATGAGTGGGTGCTCACAAAAGAATTGATGTAATTAGAATTGGTGCTTTTCATATACATCATAATAAAAACAAGCTTTGATGGTTTTTCTCCCGAAGGGTTTCCACGTTAAAATTCTACCTACACATATGATGTGAATGATTTCTCTTTGTATAAATTACAAATGGTCGAATGATTTCATAAAGTAGAGTAAATGTATAATTACTTATTCACCCTACCTCCTCTTAGTAATTGGTATCAGAGGCAGGTTCCTTTAGGATGAATTTAACCACTTGAAGGTAGATCCGCAAGGAATAATAGAAAGCTAGGAAAATCAGGATATGTATTCAAGTAGAGTTCTAATTTTTTATGCAATCATTTATGTATTCATGAGAGTCTGAATGGGTTCCTACATTGTGTCTCTTGGTGTGGATGTATAGGCCTCTACAAAATATGGATACATAGTTCCAATGACTCCACCAACATATCGTGATGAAAGGATAGACTACAATAATCATGTGAAGGTGAAGAATTGTAATATAATTGGTCTTGACCAATATAAGATAGTAAAGGTGTTGCACTAAAAATCAATAAAACAAGCCTAAGATAAGCTCATAAACTATTACTAATGAGATGAAAAGTTAAATCAAGAAAAAATACAAACTTATAGAATGAGATTTCAAAGTTTAAGGATGAACAATGATCAAAAGCATTGCAAAATACTTTATTAGAGTAGATAAAGTTGCAAATATGATTAAAGATATAAATGAAGATATCAAGAAGAATTAAGTGTACATAAAGTCTTATGATCACTCCTGATGAGGGACCTATATTTTAACATTAAATATCAGAAATATGATATGGTAAGTGCACGTCGCTCGCTAACATTGCCTTGCCTTGAAAAATTGGTTACCAAGTGTGTTTCTCATCTTTAATCTCCTCGTTTGTTGTTGTGGTGAATATAGACTTCGGCTGTTCAAGTTAGCAACGTCACGTACACAGACATTACCGGCACGTCAGCAACGAAAGAAGCAATAAAACTCGCGTGTAGAAACACTCTTCCATGTACAAAGGTTGCGATGGAGGGTATAAACCTTCATTTGAGTAACGGAGACACGACCACTGCTTTCTCGGCTAATGTGCATGGTTCCAGCGATGGCCAAGTCATTCCCCCTGTCACTTTCCTGCAATTGACCCCTTAATTAATCATAGAATTTAATTTATTTCGTGCTGAAGTTTTGTTTAGTGTTAAGAAATAATGTTTCTTTGCAAGTTTCTTATTGAGAAATAACATTTCTTTGCCAATTTTATTTTATTAATCATATAAATATAAATACAGAGCTATATTTATCATATAAATTAAAATAATAGAGATATTTAGTGTCATAAAATTGGAAAAAAATGTCAAAAAAATCTTTGCTACAACAATCGCTTGTGGTAATGAATGATTTAGTGGATCAAATAACAAAACTTCATCATGACTAAAGAAATTTGGGCGACCTATGACAATGAAATTATTATGTTTTTTTAAATTCGCTATTCATAAAAAAGATGACATTTATCTTATAAAATTATTCATATAAATTAAATTTTGATTACTGCTTTTGTATATGATGTTTGGATTAATTTTCTATATCATCAGTTTTGATATCTCTTCATTATAATATTTAATCATCCATACATTTAAAGAGTGGTGTAACATTTCACAACGACATTGGACAACGCAATAAAATAAATTAAAATGTATTTTATTATATGAATAAGAGGCTCTTTGTCACACAAAATGGGATAGTTATTGTAGCCCCTTGTATTTCGATTGGGACAATATGTCCATTACATTAAACAAAATATATGATTTCCATAGACAATTATTTCAAAAAATACAATAACTTGCATTAATATCCAAATAGATCATCTTTCTTCGCTGGAATTGTTGTCAGTGCTCGAGCTACTTCTATGACTTGGATTATTTGGATGAATGATTCCTTGATTGCATCATTTGTTTTCATCTTGTTCAAGTTCCATCTACAAACGTAAAATTAAAATGTAATGAGTGTATCTACATTGGGGAAAATAATGAAAATTGAAATAAATAATATACATCAATGTAAATCAAATAACAATTTACTACAACAAGAAGTGAGTCTTGAATTGTACACATTCTCTCAAAATCAAATATCAGCCTTGTTTCAACAACTCTTCTATTGGCGTAGTTCCATAATTTGTTTCCTTCAAGTTTTATACCCCACAATAAATAATAGATTTAATATAAATGACCTTTTTGTTTTATTAATTATTAATTCATAGAAGTAAAACAACATAGATACTTACAATTAATTTTTAATATGACAACATATACTCACAACCCATATTTAACCCAATGCCAGTCGTTTCTTCCCATGACTCTTCTTTGTGTGTTAGCACCTATTTGAAGACATTCAAGGATCGTTGTTGTAAAACAACTTAAAACATAAAAAAATAAAATCCTAAGTTGTTATAAGGAAATATTAACAATTACTAACAAACTTTGATATCAAACCTTTTATTCCTTGTAATCCTATTTTATATGCAGAATGAGTTCCATTTTGTTTTTTTCTGCAAGAAAATGCTTAAAAATTAATATTTAATGCTACATTATTTTTTGATTTGTATCAAATAGAAAAAACCAATGATTACATACATTTGAAGCATGTTCTTGTTGAGATGGTTCCTTCTGTGATTCAATTATGTTCATTTATTTGATAGCTCGTCGATCCTTTGGGATTTTCATAATCTTCGTGAAAAAGTAATAAACTATTTTTATATTATAGAATTCAGGCTTCTGTGATCCATATCAAGTTCGTGAGAGGTTTTTCAGCGAAAATCACATGGAATACCATTTGTCGACGCGTTTCGAACCAACTAGTGTGGTTCATCGTCAGGACAAGTTGATATATGAAAACTAAATGTAAAAAAATGATATTAATAAATGAATGCTTTGTATTAATATATACATATAATTCTAGAAAATCATTTTAATGCTTTCTATTACTTCTTAAATGATTCTTTTTTGTTGTTGTATGTTTTTGTTTCTGCAAGTTTGACAGCTCCCATTGACTATTTCTCTGGAAACGCTTCCTGTAGTTTTAATATAACTTGGTTCTTGGAATCGTTGGATTGATTTTTGTATTGTAAGTGGAAAGTGTATCTATATGTTCATTCCATTATATCCCTCATAGTTTTGTAAAAATCACCCCCCCCCCCCCCTTATTAGTTTGCAATGCCACTTTAGATAAACTAAGGACCAATTCATCCTCATTTAAATGTTCTATAATTTTTATTTTCTTAGAACGACATTTTTTTCCTTCGTTGATGGTCCTTATAGAAAATTAAACATATGTGAATTGATATATTGTTTGAGACATGTCCTCCAATATTATTAAGTATATCCTTAATGAAAATTAAAAAAAAAACTCATATTGAATAGTAAGCTTTCATTCACTTGATTCATATTTTTGCAAATTTTTTATAAGACTTTTTACACACTTTTGTAATTAGATAAGAAATAACCTTATCGAGCTTCATCATTTTATGGCTTTTCATCACACACACTAACCAATAAATATTAGTTAAACATACATATAATTCAAACATATTAGTTTTTAAAGAATTTACAAATAACTTGCCTTTTTTGCTTTTTTGGATGAGCTACATTGTGTTGATCAGCGAAAAAGAGGTCTAGTAGCGAGTGCAGTTATTTGCACCTGTTTAATTTAGTAAATGCACAAGGGAATTTAATTGTTTAGCACTGTCAGTGGAAATTAATTCTTTTAAATAAATTTAAATTATGGTGGTGTGATATCTAACGATAAAAGCACTAGCATCACAGTGAAAGACGAAAACACAAAATATTAAACACAAGTTTTTTGGACTTAATGGTGCTATTTAGCAAAGGCATATCAATGCATTATATTACATAGTGCGAACTGATAAACAGGAGTGGCCCCCGCTTGTTTACATGTCAAACATGTTATATATAGTAACAAAAACCCATTAAATCTAAAATTCATAAATGAAAATCCCTAATTGAGAAGGGGTACACAGAGTCAAACCCTAAGGTGAAATTTTATAGTCACATAAGCAAGAAGAAGTAAGGCTTTAAGGTAAGTATTGAATTTTTTTTGTTTTATTTTTACGAATTTTAATTAAATCTAAATATCAACAAAGATTTTAGAAAAATTGTTTAGCAAAATTTTTACCATGCAGACTTTTTTAAATCTGAATTTTGATTAGATCTAACAGAAATTGTAATTTTTTTTAGTAAAATCAATAGTAAATTTTAAAAAATTTAGTATGTTGGGTTTTGAGTGAATCACCATACCTTTCAAATTCTGATCTTTTGAGTAGTTGTGTTGTTCGAAAGTATTATGCTGCTCCATAGTGTTCCTAGTATGTCTCTCTTGAAAATCTCTCCCTTGAAATTTTGGGAAAAAATAATGAAATAGTGAATAGCTTGTTACAATTTATAAGACTTTATGAAATTATATTTTGAAAAATAAATTGCTACTCATTTTTCAATTTGAAAAAAATAAAATCACAATTTTTTTTAGTTTTTCGTAACATCGATGCATTTCATAGTATAAAGAACGAGTGTGTTTAATAGTAACACACACCAATTAAAATAACTTATCAGCGTGCTAAATTTCTTTAGTGCACTGATACGATAGAATTCATTTTTTATTTTCGAAATCCCGAAAATCGCTGCAATTATTATTTTAACTCATCAGCCCAGTTATCTTCAAATTCCAACTCGTTCCATTTTTCTCAAATTCTTTTGCAGTGTTGTCCATTTCCATATCTAGTAAGTTTAGATTTTATTTATATTTCAATTATCTATTTGATTTTTTTTATCTATGACAGTTTGAATAAAAATGTATCCAAATTTGTAAGATCCTGATTCAGAATTGAGGTGAGCTGCATAAAATATTCTACTAGTTCAAAAACATTGGAAGCTCTTACCAGGACAAACATAATGCAAACAATTGGTAGATGAAAATGGATTGCTTCTTTACCCTTCCAATTGTAATATTTCATCTTCCAGCCACAGTCTGGGGTCAACAATGGTAATAATTGTTTTTTATAATGTAATTTCAACAAAGTAATTACATTGTGCTTATTAATATCATTGACGTATTAATGTTCAATATTTTTTGAAATTAGGATTCCAGTGATGATGATCGACCCACCTACCTCTTCTAGTGCACCCCACTAAAATGTCAAATATATTGAAGGTTATAGTAAGAGAAAAACTTGGAGAGGAAGCATGCCAAGAATGGATGAATCAATCAGCTATTCAATTCCCACTATGTTGAGATTCACCAATTAGGAATGAGTACAAAAATAGTAGTTCTTCATCACAAATTAGTGTTGGAAACAATGTTAATACTGAGAGGGGAGGTGAATCTATATTAAGGCTAATTTTCAATTTTATTCCAATTTATATTTCTTCATTCAAAATTGGCATCCATTATATGTGAGCAAATATTAACAACCATATAAACCAACAGAAGCATACACATCATGAGAAACAAACACATGAGACATGGAGGTTTTACGTGGAAACCCTTTCATGAAAAAACCTACTCTATTACATCAATCTATTTGTGAGCCACCACTCATATGTAGCACCAACTCCCCTTGATTATTTACTAGCACCCACTAGCAGGAAGCACCAACTCTCTCCTTTTGTAGACACTTGATAAGCCTACCAGAAGCACCAACTTCATGGATTTGTTGCAAGTACCAACTTGCAAGAGGAAACAAACCCTAAGACTTGTCAAGCACCCACTAGAGATGGAAGCACCAACTTCCTATATGTAGGCTCCAACCCACACTCAAATAACAACTAATTTTCATAGTAATTGGAAGCAACACTGCCTGATAACAAATATATTCTCTGTCCTCTGCTTATGTTATAGCCTATTGTTCTACTCAACAACAATTAGTCTTCTCAACCCACTTTCCACACTAGAACATCAATTATTATCGTCCCTCTACTCTCACAACATACATTCATCTCTCGGCCTTCTGCTCTCAACAACATCTTTTCAGAACCATACCCGTTCTATCCATAGGCTCTATCGGCCTCTCACAAACACAAGCTCACTCAACCTTCCTACTCTGCACAACCTCTCACGGGGTGTCTTTCTTCTTCTTAGGAACTCTTAGCCTTTCCCTATAGAATATGTTCACTTGGCCTCTCATAGTAGCACACATAAACCCATAGAGATCTATACACAACTATCTCACAACACTATTGCTTTCCCACGCATTGCTCAATTGTGCTCCTATATTTTGTTTCCCTGTTGCAGACAGGTCGATGTTGCCTTTGTTTTCCTCCATACTACCCAAGTGTACTACTGTTCTCAAACTCAGAAGTTGAGTTAATTCAAGGAGTGGGCACCTGTGTGTTCTTCCACAGTGAGAATTAAATATCAGTCAAACTGTAGACTCTAGGTGTTCTTCCATTAAAATTTTCTTGTACACTCAGCATGGCCCTCAATTCCACTATTTCTTCTGACTTGGCCACTACTCCTAAATTAAACACTGGCATGGGGGCTTCACTGGGGGAGAAATACCATACCACATGGGTTCATATTGGGGGATATATATTGAAGGAAAATTGACATAATATATTGGAGGATATATAGGGGTAAAGCGTATTTATATTGGCAAATACAAAATATGGAGCTCAAAGTTAATGAAAAAATATAAAGGGGTATACAAAATGTCGGTGAAAAAATGGATACCTACAATATCTAATGAAAGTAGGGGTTTTTTAAATTGGGAAGGTGTATTGGGTTCATATTGGTAGGTGGTTAAATAATATGATTTTTTGAGGTGTTTTCTAATATGTAGTCAAATTAAGGGTATTATTTAATTTTCCACGAACGCACATGATATGTCAGAGGTTCAGTGAGTGAAGCCCTCCTAAACACTGGGAATGGGCTCCTGATAATTTCTCTATATTGAGAATTAATTCTTAGTGAGGTTGCACACTACAACAAGGCTCTTCATGCTTATTCATGGTGCATAAAGCTGGACTTTGCTTCAGGATGGCTTCTCTAGACATTGTGGTTCTTCTTGGCTTGACCCAACGATCCATGCAGTCACCATTACTCCTGCAAAACCAACCTTATTCGTGCATTTACTCTCGAGTTGTTGACCCATTCATCCTCCAATTCTCCTTTGTACTACAATATTAGAGACCTTTCATTTCAAAGGAAATGTTACAAAAATTCGAGATCACGAGGTTCCTTGTTCTTTTTGCTTTGCCCCCCTCTTGTTTTCCTCCATGGGACCACTTACTGTAACCACTGGTATAGTACTTAAGTTCTTCAATATCAGAGCCTTCATCTATCGTAACTTTTATTAAAAAAAATGTTACAAAACTGCAAGGTCGCTAGATTCTGAGCCCTTTCATGTTTAGCCCCTTCTTGTTTTTACCATATAACTGGGGGCATAGCACTTAGGTGCTAAGACCTTCAGGATCCTGCCAGGGGCCTATCACCCTATTTATTTTCTCTGTGCCCTTAGTTCTTTGGGCTTTCATAACCATATTCCATAACATTGGAAGCTCCCACATATTGTAACTTTTCTCCAAATGCATTTTCAAAGGAGTTCCGAAATATTTGACCTTCGATATATTTCGATAGAACTTAGGTACTAGGCCTTCTCTACACCCTTGTATCTTTGGGTACTCGTGACCAAGCACTAATAAAAATCGGAACCCCTTTCATCGTAATCTTTTCCTAAGGCATTTATAAAGGAGTTATGAGACTTCCATCCTCTGATATGCTCCATAGCACTTAGATGCTTAGCCTTCTCTACGCCCTTGGTTCTTTGGGTCCTCGTGACAAAGCACCAATCAGCATCAGATCCCATTTCATAGTAACATTTTTTCAAGGCATTTATAAAGGAGTTACGAGACTTCCATCCTCTGATATGCTCCATAGCACTTAGATTCTTAGCCTTCTTTATGCCCTTGGTCCTTTGGGTCCTCATGACAAAGCACCAATCAACATCAGAGCTAATTTCATAGTAACATTTTTGCAAAGCATTTATGAAGGAGTTATGAGACTTCCATCCTCTGATATGCTCCATAGCACTTAGGTTCTTAGCCTTCTCTATGCCCTTGGTTTTGTGGCTCTTCTACGACCAAACGCTTACCACATTAGAATCCCCTAGGCATCATAACTTTTTCAAATATGCATTTACATAGGAGTTAGAAAAATTAGAGATCTGATATACTCCATAACAATTAGGTGCTAATCCTGCTCTATGCCCTTGGTTCCTTTGGTCTCCACGACTAAGCGCCAAACAACATTGGAGCTCCCAATATTGTAAATTTTTCGAAAAGGAATTAGAATAGAGATACAATGTCTCCTACCTCCAATATACAACTTATGAGATGATGTTAGGTTGATTTCATCATCGAAACATGGCGTCTCCTTAGTGATGACCCACTTAACACGAATTTTTCCTATTAGGCCACCCAAAATGTTGAATTTGAATGCCACATGTGCTCTATACTACCACGTTATGTTGACATCATCTGCCTCATCATCTTCTCAAGGCCAATCACCTACTGCCATGCATCCTATTGGAGGAGAGAGAAAGGGGTCCCTTGGTCCTTGGTTTTTCAACGAATTCCTTTGTAATTATTATTTCCCACAACCCTCAATGCTTTCAAAGGAAACTGATTATTACGAACTTACAAGATTCTGATATCTAAAGTTCTGAACCTTCGAGGTTCTCATCTTCTCTGATATTCATCCTTCTGATGTTCTTCCAGCTCAGCCCTTCCGATATCAAGTTCCTTTCAAATAAATTGTCTAGGTCTTGATTTTACGAACTTTTGATGTCCCTAGGCTCTGACCTTCTACATTCACCTGCTCTGAGGTTCTGATATGCCATCTCGAGTCCCTTTTAACTTTGTTATCATGGCTTAAGTCAACAATCTTTTATTGGGAATAAATTCTAATCTAGGAGGCCATTAACGGACTTCCACATACTATTGGAAATATCTTTTAGAGCACTTTCCAGTGGAGAAGGTCCATTGTAGGATTTGAGCACATTTTCTACCTGAAAAATGGATGAAAAATATCTGTGAGTATTTCCACCTTGGCTCTTCTTCTTCTTCCTAGAACCTGCTCTTCAAAGGATTTTGTAAGGTTCCATGTACCATTTGTTAGATATTTCATAGCACTAACCAACTTTGCCATCTCTAAGAGTATCTAAGCTAATCTCGTGAGGAAGAATCTCCTCAAAAGTATGGGACTCCCAACCACCATATTCATCATTTTATGGCTTCTTCAATAAGCCTTCTACTATGGTGATTTTCTATGAGAGGCTGCAGTAGCTATAGGACTCCGCCTGAGCTTGACACACTGTTTCCATCACAACTAGCCTAGTGGACATCAAAGATAACATCTGCTGCCACAAACATCCATGCCAGTCTGATTAAAATCAATTCCAACATTCTTGTAAAGAGTTGAACAAAGTGAATCTACCCAACACATCTCCCAACATGATTGTTGACATTAGTGCCAATACACTTGTAGCCACCAACCATCCAGACAATGCCAACCATCCAACAATCTTCCCATTTGGCATTAATGTCAACACCTCAACCTCCTCACTTCACTTTGATGGCCAATCCTCATGCTGCTTCCATACTTCTCTTGCATGAGCCGCCAATGGGTTTCTCTCCTCTACATAGCCTATCACAGCTTCTCCACAACTTCTCCAATAATTCTCTCCCCCTTTGATATCAATGGAAAATGGATACAAGCTTCCTTTTTCTTCCCCATGAAAATATTGACTATCAATGACAAGGGCCTAGATGTTGATGTGCATTCTTCTCTACAGACATATCTTCAAGGATTGATCATTAATGTTTCTTTATAAAATAGACATATCTGATATTCTCCCCCAGAACATATATTTCCTCTAATTTGAATGCCTCCAATTTTTAACACCTTATGGCTGTTGGCTGAATACTCTCTTTCCAATGATTGTTTTGTATCAGTTAAGAGGAAAATGATACCAATTAAACTGCTCATGGTATTGTTACTACTGAAAATACCAATAATTAGTTATGCATTTCATCTTTTTCTTCATTGTTGCTACTGCTTCATCCTCTATGCTCACTTCTCTTGAGAATCTTAACAACTTCTTCTCCCCTTGAGATCATACTGATCCAAATGCCTACCACATTGGAAAACCGTAGGCATTGTAACTTTTTCAAATATGGATTTACATAGGAGTTACGAAACTCCGAGCTCTAATATGCTCCATAACGCTTAGGTGATAATCCTACTCTATGTCCTTAGTTCCGTGGGTCTCCATGACCAGGTGCCAATCAACATCGGAGCCCTCAGTATCATAAGTTTTTCAAAAAGGAATTAGAAAATATTTATAATGTCTCCTACCTCCTATATATGACCTCTGAGATGATGTCATGCTGATGTCATCATCGACATGTGGTGTTTCCTTAGTGGTGACACGTGTCACAAGAATTTTCCCTATTAGGCCACCCAAAATGTCAAATCTAATTACCACGTGTCCTCTAAACTGCCACATCATGTTGACATCATCTACGTCATCAACTTCTCAAGGACAATCACCTTCTTCCATGTGTCCTATCGGAGGGGAGAGAAAGGGGTCCCTCGGTCCTTTGTTTTTCAATGAATTCCTTTGTAATTATTATTTCCTACAACCCTCGATGATTTCAAAGGAAATTGATTATTAAGAACTTACAAGATTATGATCTTCAAAATTCTAAACCTCTGAGGTTCTTGCCTACTCCGATATTCATCCTTCCGATCTTCTATCAGTGCAGCCCTTCCGATATCGGTTCCTTTCAAATAAACAGTCAAGGTCTCGATTTACTAAGCTTCTGATATCTAATATTCCAAGGTATGTAGGCTTTGACCTCTAATATTCACCTACTTTGAGGTTCTGACATGCCATCTCGGGTCCCTTTCAACTATGCTATCATGGCTTAAGTCACCAAACTTTGACTGGGAATAACTCATAATCCAGGCGGCCATTTGTAGACTTCCACATACCATTGTAAAGCAATTTCAGAGCACTTTCCAGTGGGTAAGATCTAATGTAGGCTTTGATCCCATTTTCTACCTAAAAAATGGAAGCAATGTTGCTACCATTCTTTCCACCTTGGATCTCCTTATTATTCCTAAAACCCACTCTTCAGAGGCATTTTACAAGGTTCCACATACCATTGGAGAGATCTTTTAGAGCACTAACCAAGTGTGCCATCTCCAAGTGTGCCATCTCCAAGAGTATATGAGCTGATCTCTTGAGCCAAAACTTCCTCTATGTTTGGGACTCCCAACCACCATAGTCATCATTTTATGAATTCTCCAATAAGATTACTTGTGTGGTGATTCTCTAATAGAGGCTACAACAATTATGGAACTCCCCCTGAGATTGACACGTCTATTTCCATCATAGCTAGCCTAGTGGACATCAAAGATAACATATTTTGCCATAATCCTCCATGCTATTTTGGTTAGCATCAATGCCAACACTCTTTCCAACAATTAGTCAAAGTCAATATGCCTAACACATCTCCCACATGATTGTTGACATCATTTCCAACACGCTTCTAGCCACAAGCCATCCAGACAATGTTAATTGTCCAATAGTTGGAAATTCCCTCAATCAAATAGAGGTTGGTATGGATGATTACTTATAGGATACATCTTTCATGGAGATAATGGTGTTATATACATTCTAGAACAATGAGCTAGGGGATGATGCTCATATTGTGGATACCTTATTTAAAACCCTAAAATCTACTTCCACAAACCCTCTCTTTGGACCTAGAGGACAGTCAAAGTCTACTCAGCCAAGGACAATGATGTTACTATACAACTTGAAAGCAAAGTTTGGCATATCGAATGCATGTTACTTGGAAATATTGAGGTAGTGAACCATGATTAGATCCCTTATATTTTGTCAATAAATCTTGTCACACAATCAACATTAAAAATGGTCGATTAAATATTGACATTGCACATTTATATTTCCCACCAACTACAATTTATTCAAATATAATGTTCTTCTAAGTGATAATGTCTTGCCTGGTTGTTGCGAAGAGGCAAAGTAGTTTTTGAAAATCTTGGGTGGTGTGTACACATCATATCATGCATGTATAAATCATTTTATTGTATATAAAGGAGAATATGCAAACAAAGATATATGTCTAAAATGTGGGCATGATAAGTACCATAGAAAAGAAGGGTAAATCACATTTCCCTCCTCATAAGATATTTAGGCACATGCCTTAAATCTTGACTATTCAAAGGCTCTTTCATTGCAAAGAATTAGCTATGTTTCAGGGATGACATGGCTGACATAGAAGTGAGTCGAGAGTTATGTAAATCCCAAAAGATTCAATATCCATGAAGCCTACAAAGTATACATTACCTAAAAAATTCAAGGATTAAGTACAAATTCTACGACATAGCATAGCCATGGATGGTGTCAACCCATATTCCCTCCAAATACCAATGATGTTTTTTGGCCTATAGTAGTGATCAATAACAATATCCCCCCATGGTTGTCCGGAAAGAATGAACATCTTATGTTGGCTCTGATAGTCCTTGGTAGAATAAAAGTGAATAATATGGATGTCTACTTACAACCATTGGTATATAAATTGAAGGAATTATGGGAAGGGATACATGTATACGATGTATGAAGGCCCATTACAATAGAGAGTAGTTGTACATTGTATGGCATATGTGCTTACGCAACTCATGATTATCCAAGCTTAAGAGTTTGATTTAGTAAATTACATGTTTATTTATTTGTTTTCATATGTAACAATATTGTTTCACATATTAATTTAATTCACTGCAATTGTTTCGATCTTCATGGTCACTAACATGCCTCACTTATACAATAATTTTATAGGTCTTGTAAAAAAAGGGTATCATGGATGTAAATGTTGTGGACCTTCTCTGAAGGCTAGCTCGTACAACCACCTATGAAATAGAGTGTATGACAACTCCAGGGTATTCCTCCCAGAAGAACACCCTTATAGAAGTGAAACATATGATTTCAATAGTAAACCAGAGAGAACCCAAAGGCCTACAATAATGACATCAGTTGAATGACTTAGACCATATGAGAGAAAGAAGGTGAAGGATTTTAAAGAAATGTTTGATTCAAATGGGTAGCCTACGTTAGATGATCTATAATTCTTCAACACCTATGTTGAGAAATTTCCAATTCGAATGGAAAGGAATTCTATATTCTACGAGCTCCCATATTGGGAAAATCTTAATATTTCCCACTTATTAGATCCCATGCATATATCTAAAAAAAAAATCCATTTTCTTTATGGAGGCACATATCACTAAAATAAAATTATGCATTGGTTTTTAGGAGAGATCTTATTTCTTCAAAAAATAAAAAGAAGCATTGGCTAAGAAAAACACAATAAAGTAGAGGAGAGGATGGTTCCTCTTAGTCTTTCAAAGAAGGTGATGTCCCATGGATTTTAAATAAATATGATATTTCTTTGGCAAAGTAAGTTAAATGTGAGGGTGCCTTATTTATATGGGTCTTCACTATGGCACTACTTCATTGTGGAATATCATTTGTTGGGGTTGACATTCCATGACATTTGAACCTTCTAAGAGTACATATGTAAAAAACATGATTTTATTTTTTGTTATTATTTTTATGCCATGGGATAAAATATAATTGATTTTTGTATATGTTTACTTTGTAGTGTCCTTATCCTCTTCTCATGTGTGGGTGTTTGAACCATGACTTCCCCCAAGTCCTACGACATTCCATACATAAATTATATGCATTTTTGCATTGTATGACATCAAAGGAGATTGATAACTGAGATTGTTTGTATGTTATAGAAGGAATTACCGATGAGTTTCATGGACATTCAGGTTCATCTTGTAATTCACCTAGTAGTTTAGGTTGAATTAATTGGGGTGGTTCCTTGTCATTGGATGTTATTCTTAGGGAGGTACATGAAGAAATTGAAAGGTTTGTTCGATAAAGGGGAAAACACAAGGGGTCTATGGTAGAGGGGCACATATCATACGAGACTTTTTATTATGTTGGAGAGTACATAAAGTAGGTCAACAACACACTAGGTATGGTGATTTGCAATGAAGAAAGGTATGAAGAGAAAAGAGAAGGGAAGCATCTCTAAACAAATGGAAAAAGGCACATGATAAAGAGTAAGTGACTTATCATTTGTCAAATCTCTACACATTAAATATTCACACTAAACTTCATAATGTATATTTCAATCTCATACATACTATATATGTCAGTTTTATTTCATCAGCGAATTTAGAAATTGAAGCTATCAACAAAAACATTCTTTACAATTTGAAAGCGACACAACTGTGGTTCAGATTTTACGAACAAAAGAGGAGGAAATGAGGCAGTGATAAGAAATAGTTCAGATGGTTGAATGGTAGAATCATGCCTTGTCCTTATCATTTGAAAAGAAAATATGTCAATGACATGCCACAACAATTGGGTTTTTGACCAAGTCAGATAAATATGGTGCATCTGGTCATTACTTGCATGCTGAGGAGAATGCATCAAACATAAGGATTGGGTGTACAAACTTTGTAATAATCTCTTTCTATACATTTTAAACTTTATAATCCACCTTTGAATAGTAACACCTATATTATATACTTTAATTATGTTGGAGTTATTGAACACATGACACTATAATTCTTTCACTTTTTTATAGCTGCATTTGTTGCCATCAATGTGGGCATATGGGCATAATTTTCACACAAAGGATACTTATGATGGACACATGACACAAGACTGTGGAGTGGAATTTGGGTTCGATCAATCTAGTAATGCTAGCCTCCACGATAAAAAACCTAATGCAAGGGATGTTAGCTTATCATAAAGATACAAGAGATCATTGAAGTGGACTTCACTTCATTCCAATGTGTTATTTTTAGGTGCAAGTGGTGGGACACCTTTAATCAAAATAATGTAAACGAAGATCACGATAGTGGGCTGATATCTATCAACTTTAGAAAGCTGTGTTATGAAGCTAGGGAGCCTTATGTTTTCCCTAAGCATAACAATCTAGTGTTATTTTACCTAGATGTGTTGTATAGGGATTGGTGGTTTGCATTAAGACACAACCCTAGATCAAAGCATATTTTTGAGATCAAAAATGTTATCATGCCAAGTGAGGAACATAATGAGGGTGATGAAAATGGATAGTGATATGTATTTGTGTTATTTTATCATTCATACTATTGTTGTATGTTTTTGTTTTCTTTATTTTTCTAATTATATTATTTTTTATTCATATTCTTGGCATTTTATATAATTAGTAAGATTCACAAACCTTTCTCCCCTTAAAAATAAGCATTTCCATTTATGTAATTTATAATTTAAAATATAAAATTTTAACATATTTGTTTAATTATAGGTTTAAGATAAGTTTAATTTGGATGTTGTGATAATTTGGTTTTCAACTTAGCTATTTTTTCATTTGTATACTTTTATCATTGCTTTTGGAAATATTTAAATTATGCCCCCAATTTTGACTAAAACTACTATTAATGAATTAAATTAAAAAATTGATAGCAATCAACTTTCAAAATAATGAAAAAAGCAACAAATATAGGAATATTTGCATCCATAAAATTTTAGGGCCAATAGAATGCTTATGATTGGAGATCATAACTTTTTTATAATAACAATTTTTAGGGTAGAAAAGTCTATTTAAAAAGACTAAATAGTACAATGGAAAATATCATTTATCCATATGTAATTTTTTTTTGGAAATGAATTAAATTAGAATGAATATGTATGAACTATTTATACAATATAAAAATATTTATGGTAATTTTACAATTATAGCTTCAACCATATTAAACTTTGTAATTTATAAAAATATCTTTACATTTTTTTTATTTGAAGTAATTCCTCTTGCATGTACTTTCATATATAAAATTTTTGATATAAGTTCACCAATATATAATCTATAATAAATATATATCCTTTCATAAAATAAACATCATGATGATAACCATATAACAAACATAAGAATAATGTAAAATACACATTCAAATTCACTAACATCATCTAATTATATACACCTCTAGCACATATAAACATCATTAACTAACACAAATATAATCATATATCAGGGTATCGTCATCGCAATCACATCTAACAATATCCCATCATAGTAGATCCCATGCTAATTGTATTGGTTTTTATTCATCTTGTTATCATTTTATATAATTGGTAAGATATTAAATTTAAATTTAAATTAGTAACAATTTTTATAAATATTAAATTTAAATTGCTTGAAACTATGATAACTTTAGCGATAAATTAATTCTTCTGAAAAATACAATTTTTTAAGTTATATTAAATATAAATTAACTATAAAAAGTTATGAGCCTCAAAGGGCAATCCTAGAACTGCAGGCTTTGGCGGAATTTTTAGAAATCATGAAGGCTTGCCTCTTATGATCTACTATGGAAACATTGGGTGGGACACCAATAACTCAGCTGAGTTAGAAGGTCTATGGCAAGGTCTCCTTTCATGGAAACACAACTTCCATCCCCCGGAGGTGGAAGGAGATTCCCAGATCCTAATTAACATGGCCAAGCAACTCCTAAATGGATCTCATGCAAGGAAAATAGCCACCAGTTGGAGGCTTGAAGCAAGACTAGAAGCCATCGAGCAAGTGCTTCACAGTAATAGGGCCATCACCTTCAATCACATAAAGAGGGAAGGCAACAAGGTCGCTGACCTTATGGCCAATTTGGGTGTGGAAAATGAGAATACTCTACTCACAGGGACTCTAGACATTATATCGAATCATGATCAGGCACAGGAATGAAATCATCTAGTCCAAAACGATGCCACCTGCTCGGATGCAGGTTTTTGAGGAGATGGGACGGGCGATCACTAAAGGCCACCTTCCCGCCATGCGTAGAAGTGCTGTATTCACATGGGGGAAGGGACATGCTAAGCAGCATGGGATTGGAATTAAAAGCACACAGCAGAGGAGCATTAATGCTCCGTTCACCTCCGCACGCAAAGCTGGGCTATGCTCCTCGGCTCCCATGAAGGCCACAGTAATGGTGGGAGCGCCTCGAGGCAAAGGTGGGTGCATGATATATGGTTGCAGCATGAGATTCACAACACGGATTTAGGCTCTGCTCCGTTTTTTATTGCCGCCTCTGGCGCTGCTAGTCGCTCCAAGCATTTGTCTTTCTGCTTCTCAACAGGATCCTTGCCCATCTGTTTGGCCCACTCCCCCGCCTGTGTCTGGTCTTTCCTTGGTTGTTCTGGGATCCAATTCTGCTTCGAGCTCCATTTCAGCTTCGGACATAGAGACTCTGTTTGGCCCTACAGTCATGGTTCGGCCTCGACAGTGGATGCTCAGCCATCGAGGCACCTCCCATGGTGGGTCTGCGCTCCCCTCAGTTGATGAAGACTCTTCCCATCATGGTCATTGCCACTACCCTCGCACTGAAGGAGCAAGACTCCTACGGTCAAGCCAATTTCTGGATGCCAGCGCTCCTAGATCCTCTTCCTCGTCCTCCTTTGGCTTGGCAATATTCACATTCAACAGTTCTCTGAACCATCCCTGGATCAGCGCCCATTTTTCGGTGCTCTTCATTGAGGAGGCCCAAGATGAGGGCAACTCCAGCGCTTAATGGGAGACAATGCCTACTGATGGCTCTGTGAGAGCCATGGAGACACCCTCTGCAGATCCTGGGAATGTATCGGAAAGACCAATTGCTGATTCCACGAGCGCTAGGGAGACATTGCTCAGCTAGAATGAGGACGTCAAGATGGAGCCCGTCCCGACAGCTACGGAGGAGGCTCAGGACTTGGCGGAATTCGGGTGGTGCAGGGTTGTGGAGGAGGATCCTGAAGACTAACTGCGGCTTCTTCTTAGGTTTCTGTGGCCCGATAGTGAGGGCTTTTGGTCACTTCTGATGTTTTTGGCTATGTACTTGTGTCAAAGCTGTGGTGTAATTGTCTGTGTCAATGCTGTTGAGAATTTGTCTGTGTTCAGGTTCTGGGACTTTTTCTTTGTGGTTGGAAAATTATTTTGGCTCCCCTGCACGGGATTAGATTGCTGGCCCCTCTGGCACCCCTGCGTGGGATTGCTTTTTGGTCTGGTTCGTCCTCTCAGACTGCGAACTCTGCTGTTCCATGCTGCCATCACCACCAGGCAGCTGGTTCTTTTTGTTAAGTTATGTTGTAATTGTTCACTGTTAATGTAAATAATAGAATAGTTTTACCGAGAAAAAAAATCTAAATTAACTATAAAAAGTTATGACTTAAGTTTTTCAAATTTAACAATAGATTGAGTTTTATAAATAAACTTAAAGATATATTTTATATTTTTTAATTAAATATTATTGATAATAGTTTATTGATTGCATATTCTTATTTATTAAATTAAGCATTAGAAATTAAAAAAATGATTAAAATTAAAATATAAGAACACACATTACTTTAAAAATTATAGCTTAAATAATAATTATAACTAATAAATATATTTTTTAATGATGCTTCATCCATAATTATTATTAATAAATAAACTTTAATTTATTAAATCTATAAAACCAAATTAATGGTAATGTTATTCTCATAATCCAATATTGTATGAACAATTTTTTTTTAACTATAGTTGATTTTATAGACCAATCAATTATATATTTTAATTTTATTATTAATATTTTGAAATTTTTATTTAATGATTACATGTTGCAATATAAGTTTTGAAAATTAATTGCAAAGCTTACTTAGATATTGTCTAACTCATGTATTATAAGTATAGGTCATAACTTTCTGTATTATACGCTTGACTATGACTAAAGAGGTAGTTTTGGTTAGGAGTTTGTACACTTTAATTGTGTGTCAAGTTGATTTTGTTTTGTGGTGACTATTTTTTAGACATGTTTTATAAACATTTCTTTTTATTTTTATGTTTTCTATAGGGAGGGACTATGACGCTCACAACCCTCATTTGAGTGAGAGTTTAGTTATAATGAATATGTATCAACTATATATGAAGTAGAAAAATATTTATGGAAATTTTAAAATTACGGTTTCAACCATATTAAAATTTGTAATTTATAAAAATATTTTTCCATTTTTTATTTGAAGTAAGTCATTTTGCATGTAATTTCATATATAAAATTTTTGTATAAGTTCACCAATACATAGTCTATAACAAATATCATTTCATAAAAGTAAGCATCATAATGATAACCATCTAACAAAAATAAACATAAAATAAAATACACATTCAAATTCGCTAACATCATTTAATTATATACACCTCTAACACATATAAACATCAATAGCTAGCACATAAATCTAATAATCTAACAGGGCATCATCATCGTGATCACATCTAACAAAACACAAGCATTGTCTAGTATCATCACCGCACACATCCTCAAATATACATATCATATAGCACATTAAATGAACATGTCTAACATGACCTAACAATATACACATCAACACCAACAGATAAATTAAGCACATAAACATGAACAAGAAAAAATGCACTATATATGCACACGCACCCACACACACAAAAACAAGTCAAATAAATGTTATAAAATATCTGATTAAATAATACTAATGGTAGTATGGTCTGTATCAAAAGATGATGGATGCTTAACTTCTTGATCAAGAGTTGAACTATGAGGTGAAGGAGGAGGTGGTTGCTCTGCTCTCTAAGGAGAAACATAAGGTAGTGGGTGGTCATGAGGTGAATGACGAGGACTAGTTAGCCAAGTACTACTAGAAGGATCACTGATACCCTGGTCATCATCTGATGGTTTAGTACATCTAGGTGAAGACTGTGTATTTGATGCATGGCCATCCTGAGGAGGTGGAGTACTACTAGAAGGATTATCACCTTGATAATCATGATCTAATGGGGTAGTACTCTATGAAGATTCTTTATCTTCTGCATGGCAACAATCGCTCCTCAATTCCTATATAAACCTGGTAGATCTGACGATATAAGACATAAAACTCATCATATCGCATGGGAAGTCTGTCCAAAGTTCTAGGAGCCTATCATCTACCTTAATGTATCAAGTTGTCAAAGGACAGACTCCCACCTCAACCAAAATTATAGAGATTCAATCTCCCAACTCCATCCTAAATCCAATATCAGGCCTACTGTTGAGTGTGGAGCTTGATTATCTTCTTTATTCAGAGGCATCACCACATTGGACCCTAGTTCATAATGTGGTGGTAAAGCCACCAATAATATTTGCGCTGCAAGGGGGGTCCAAGCTGCAAATCGTCACCAATCCATCCCCACATAAGGACAGGACACCATAATGAATGGGTGGGCATACTCACTGGCACTAGCTTTAGTGCCTCGATGGAAATCTTGGCCAGATATTCTAGCTGGCCGCATCTTGGGCATCATGTCGCCCCACATGTGTAACTACACCTTAGTCATCACCCTAAGAGGGTGAGAGTCAAAATTAGGCATCGTGTCTAGAAACCTATCAAAAAATATAAAAAATAGCTCCTAATAAAAATGGTAGATCATCGTCCCATGAATTATAGCATGAAATCTATCTAAAGCTAAACAAAACTACCACAAAAAAATGGTAGACCATCTAATACATCATGGCCTTTGCACCAAATAATAAACACAAAAAAAAAGAGGGAAACTAATGTGTTTCCCATCACTAGTAAAATGTCTAATGGTACTCACTAATAGTGAGAGGCACCTAACCTGCTATGCACCAAAATAAGTGATTTTCAGTTGTCCACCAGACACCTGAAATTTTGTTGCAGAAACTACATGATGCCCAACATATCTCTAAGGGTATAAAATCTTAGTATCTACTGCAACACAATCAGGGAAATCAGATAATTGGGGAAACTTCTCCCCTCTCCTTGATATACGAGTGATAAAATAAATGTTCTCCTCAATGGGTTCATACCACATGTCAATACCGACAAGGAAAGATTGTAAGCGAACAACATCCCACCGACGGATCAATTTTGCCAACAAACCGGAGTGCCCCTTCAGGGATGTAGCCTCCTCATAATACTTAAGGAGGCCTACATTCCACAATATTCCTTGTGTCACTGTGGTAATAGAGTGGGTACAAATCCCTCTCCCTCTCTCATGCCTCCCATGCTCGTACCATATTGTCCTCATCAACTCTTTTCTCTTACTCCTATTGCTCCTCTCTTCTCTCATGTCTCTGCATGATTGACACATAAAATACATAAAACTCATACATCAAACATAATTTTTTTTATTAAATGAAAAACGTGTTTATAAATATGGACATATAGATTTTAATTAAAGCAAAAAAATCAGCATTAATTCTCCAAAAGAATAGAAACCCACTAGCGATGATGTGCAAAAAGAATAAGTGTGCACTGCAAACGATGCGTACATCGACTTGACGTGCTAATTCTAATTCAGTTCATGCATAATGTTACTTATTTTTTATTTTTTAATCTAGCGTGTTGACATAAAATTTCACACCAGTGTAATAATTTGACGTCAACGAACTACATCGAAACGTTCAGGTTATCGAACACACCACTTTATAATTTTTAATATTAACGAGTGCATTTGGAAAAAATAAATGCGCTGGGAAGTTATTTTTATTCAACACACCACTGTAAAAATTATAAATTTTAAAGTGGTGCATCGTGAAACTTAACTTCCCGGTGCATTTACAATTACCAAACACACCGAACCAAAAATGACGTGTTTACATTACACACCAACTTAAGGTGCACCCAGTAAATTCACAGGGTGAACCATGAAGGATGTGAGTCGAACTACTTGAACGCACCATGAAGAAACAAAAAATTCAAAAGAAATGAATTTTTAAACTTAAATTTCAATTCTACTCCACTAAAAACTTAAGTTATAGAGAAACATAGACATTACTTGGACATTTGCTTGTCAGGGAGGCATGCTTTTGAAGTAAATGAAGAAAATAAATTTGACCACCATTTGACAAAATTCAAAATTCATGCAGTGAGTAATGAATGAAAGGATGGCAAGTAAGGGAAGCATCATTTGTAGGGAACTTCATAGAGGGAAAAGTTGAATTGGTTCATATTATTCACAAAGCGCACGTCTATTTTTAAAATTAAAAATACTACCATGATACACCATGTTTTTTATGCACCGAGGCATGTCAAAATAGGAATAACACCAATGCTTCTAGGGAGTATAGCATCAAAATGGTGAAAATAAATTTTACGCCTGGAATTTTTTAAATTTAACCTTTTTCTGGTGCCATCAAGTAGTATATGCACTCGTACTTTGACTTCACCTAGTGCACCGCTATTCTTAAATTAAAAACCCTACAATGGTGCACCATGTTGTATATGCATTGGGGCATTACAAAATTATTAAAGCACTAAGGCTCCATTGGAGTATAGCATTAGAATGATGAAAATGACTTTCAGGACTGAGATTTTTTTAAATTTACAATAGCCTTGTGTTATCGAGTAGTATACACATCGATGCCCCAGTGTTACTGAGTACACCGTTATTTTTATATTTAAAAATATATGTTAGGTCCCTATAATACTAGTGACTCCCCCATTACTATTGCCATTGTAGCTCCTTATTGTTATTTTTCTTCCCCAATTGTCCCCACATTGTTATTATTGTGCCCCATAGAAGCCCACTATTATTATTATTGTGCCCTTATATTATTATTGTTATGTCGACTTTGATTATATTGTGACCCCTTAGACTCCTATATATAGAAAGGAGGTTTTGTCATTTGAATCATCCAAGAATTGTTCATTTGTGTAATGTAAAAGAGGTTTCCCCCTCGAAGAGGCTAATTTTGAAGTAGTTTACCTATTTTTTCTTCTATTTTGTGAACTGGTTACATAACATTTGGTATCAAAGCTTTGGGTTCTAGGGTTTCGCTGCTCCAAACTGGTCATCATGGAATTTTCGCTATAATGTTTTCTCTACAAAGTTTCAGAAGCTAAAAATAAAACCCATTTGAGATGCAATCGTTCTAAACCTCGGGTCTGAATTTCAGATCTTGTATCACTATATGTTCAGAGATATGATTTGAGAATATTAGGGTTTTTGCAAGCTCCATATTTCCATATGAAACATGTCATCGTGGAAGTTTTAGTATAGTTTTTTTTCTACGAAGGTTTAGAATCTAGATTTAAAACCCATTTGATCAGAAATATTGGTGAAGCTCAGGCATGATTTTCAAATCTTGGTTTGTTGTATTTTCAGAGATACGATACAAGATATTTAGGGTTTTTGCAGGATCCCAAATTACATGCCAAACTGATGACCTTAGGAAAATCATCATAACTTTCTCTCTGAGAATCAGATTGAAATTTCGTAAGAAGTTGAAACAATATGATAGAATTTATTTTTTGTATATCGTTTTCATGTTGTAAGTTTGAAACAGTGAGACGTGGCACTTCACAGAAGTTCACTCTACTGAAAAGGTGTATAATCAAGTCATCTTGGGATATTGGGCATAAATATTTCTTGGAGAATCCAATTTCGATCTGACTGGTGGAGTTGGAAAGAGGACACGGAGGGCTACCATAGTGCGCAATTTCAGACTTTTGAGATCCAAAATTTTAGGGATACATTAGATTCATTATCAAGCTCCTACAAAAAAAAACAAAGTGTGTAGTCTTTTTAAAAATTTGCATAAGTCTTGTTTGAAAACTTAGTTTGAAGTGATTAAAATGGAATAGTGAAGAAAATTATCATTAGTTGATGCCCCATGTTATCCTCTACAATGTCCCAAGCTGAGGAGGAGATAGAAAGAGGTAAGTTCAACCACTTGTAGTTCAGTATCTAGCCCTACTGGACCAGAGAAGGATTTATTAATGAATGACTCGAAAAGAAATGGATTTTAGGCTATATGTATAAGTCTTGTTTGAGTATTTGAAAATTTAGGGTCTTTTAGGTTACTGGACTAGGGATGAGAGCAAGCAATTAGGTAAAGATATCAAGTTTGCAGTAGCAGGCATGAAGAGGAGATAGATAACAATGTGTTGTGGTGAACTTAATATTTAGTCAATGTAGCATAGGTATGAAAGTTTAAGAAATCATAATGAGCATGTATTAGCATGAATTCATTAATCTAGAAGAAGAGATACATAAACATGATTTTCCACATAAACATAGCTTTGAATCTAAGAATTCTGCCAATATGACTGTAAGGAAAACCATAAGAAGAAAGAAAAGCATGTTAAGAGAGATGAATTCATCAATAAAAAAATGATATGAAAGGAAAACAACACCATAGACTCACTGAACAAGTATTCTTGAAAAATAGTTGCAACTACTCCTTGATTAACTGTATGAAAACATAAGGTACAAGTCTCTCCATAGAATTCCAATCCTTCTCTCTGAATGATAAATGATACATATAGACTCAATCAAATAGATTCCCCACCTTTAGGAGTCAAATTCCTAAGTGGTGGAACTATTTCCAAGATTCTGTCATCCAACAAGTAAGAGTGAGAAGGTCAAAAACACACTCCTCTTAGACTTTGATTTGAGTTTTGCTTCCTTTATGAGGTCAAATTGATGAGCCCCAAAAATGGACAATTATTTGGGCTCATTCAACCTCCTAATTTGACTTAATCCACCATTCTCATTAGTTTATTGCATGTTTTTGATTATATTTATGTTAATAGAGTGAATTTGGTTAGTCATTATGCCAACAAGTCTAATGGGTGCTTTGTGTAGCCTTTTTGGTCAACTTGGAGACAAAATTGAAGGTCTTAATGAGCACTTGGCAGCCAAATTCGTGGGAGAACAAGCTAGAGGATTTGTAGGAAGCTGTCCCCTTCATTTATGGGTCCTTACCTCGAATTCTCCACCATCAGCTCGGAGTTCAAGGGCCACCGAACAATCAGCACAAGGGCAGCCAAGCAAGTCAAGTAGGACTGCTGTTAACTCCAAGTTTTGGGCAGCCGAGTCCCTAAAGTTTAGGAGGACTGTTGGATCCTCAATTTGTATAAATAAGAAGGCTTAGGTCCTCATTTTGGTTAGCCAGTGGATGTTAGCTAGTTAGCCAGTAGATAGTAGCTAGTAGTTAGTCATTTCATAGCCTTGTTGTAGTCATTTTGTAATTCAATTTGTAGGCAATAGATTAGCTTTGCTTTCAGCTCATTCTCAAGCTCTCCTTGTGGACAATTTGATGTAACTCTTCATTCTAGATTAATAAAGATGAATCCAGCTTTGCACCAGCTCTAAATCTCTCTTGGGAGGCTGTAGCTCTTGGGGTTGGGCTCATCTCAAGCGTCCAGTACCTCCCTTGTTTATCTTTATGTGTGTTCGCTGCATTCTTAAAATAAAGTCTGCTCTTTAGATTTAATTCGTGCTTTGTTACTTAGGTTGCTTTTGATGGTTGAAGTAGCTTTTTATGTTTAGGATGGATTGGTAGGAGTTAGTCATTCGTTTATATCTCTTTGATAATGTTTTGTTCACATGATGTACGTGATTCTTGTCATGAATAAGGTTGCTGTTCATTGATCTCATTAAACTGTTAGATAGATCATCTAATATTTTGATTGTATGTAAGACATAGTTGGTTTGATCAGGTAAACACTATGCAGGGCACCTTCATCACCTCCTCGTTCATCTGAGCCTCGTCCAGATCAGCTCCTCCATCACCAAGTCTGTTTCCTCATCTCCCATCTGCTCTTTTGCCACGTAACCCTACCTTCTTGCCTTTCCATTGCCTAAACCTTCTTTGATGCAAGCTAGACTTCCACACCCTCTCATCACCTCATCCCTCAGTCATTGGGTCATTCCAGGCCCCTACCCTACCTCCCTACCCATTCATGCATTCTCTCCCACTCACCTATTAGTCAAAAACCCAATCATGAAACATCCTGTAGAAGAATTACAGAACTTCCTGTAGAAACCCCTGCAGACTTCCTGTAGAAGTTCATAAACACGGTTGCATGGCATCCTGACTTTGTGAAACTCTCTGAAAGGATGATAGGGATCCCTTAGACACTCTCCGAGTCTTCCCAACCTTTTCCAAGAATTTCTCCTCCTTGATCCACCTCTGCACAGTGAAAAGCTAGTTAAAAGCACATGCATGATAATTCTCATAACTTAATCAAAAATACATAAATATGTTTTCTTCAGATAGTGATAACTTAGACACATGCATTTTACCTTCCTAGAAGTAATGGCATCTCTTTCAGTAGTTTGCATGCTCTCCTTTGCGTTAGTAGGACTAGCTGGTAGAATTAGGGTTTGCTAGGGTTTGCGTTCCTTTTTGGCCTTCATTTTCTTTTTGCAATTAGATTAACTTCCTTCGAGTTAGCTTTCATCCATCAATTAAAAAGCTTCTTCTAAGAGCTCATAGAAGTTGGCTTAAGCTCCTAGCGGACTTGTGCCAGCTGACCAAGTGACAGTTGCGGCAAGAGCTAGTACTTGTGCATACAACACCGTCGCTTCCAAGTTTGTTACGAACTACCGGGTTGATAAAATTAAAGAAGGGAGTTCCAGGAGTTGTAGCATTAGTGCTACAATACTGGGGCCCACCATCTTTTTGGCGCCGTTGCCGGGGAAGCGTCAGAGTATTGGTGATTGTCGCTTTTCTTCTATTTTCCACTACAAACTTCTTCTAAGTAGTTTATTTCATTTCCATTATGCAATTTCGTTTATGCAAAAGTAGATTAGCATTTCCCGCTTTCATAGATTAGCATTTCTCACTTTCAAAGATTAGCATTTCAATTGTGCAATTTCATTTCTGCAAGCGTAGATTAGCATTTCAATTCTGCAAGCGTAGCCTAGCATTTCATTCCTGCAATTTCATTTGAGCAAAATAGATTAGTCATTTCATTTCTGCATTTTCATTTCAGCAAGATAGTTAGTTGCAGTTCAATCTATTTTAGTTTTGCAGGTACAAGAAGAAAAAAGCAAAAATCAACCAAAAAGATTTCCTTTCATGCCTTGTAGGAGTAGAGATAAGTTAGAAAAATGATTTCACAACACCCCCCATTGCTTCACACGGCCAACCTTCTCTCTTCTTCGATGGCTGTGACTAAGAAGAACCCTTGGATGGACATCAAGGCATATTTAAAGAACCTCTAGGGGAGAAGAAGAAGAAAACATTCCTCTGGAGCAAATGGCTACAAGTAGAAATGTTGGGAGCAATACCTTGTCCAAGAATGAGTTTGCAACTCAAATGGAAGATTTCAAGAGTGATATGAGGCAGTTTCTTGCCATGCAACTGGATACCTTACAGATCCAAAGGAAGCAAGAGGGAGCCAAGAGCGCTTTGGTCATCTTTTGTCCTAGGTGCACTAGAAAGCATCCTAGGAACGAATGTCCAATGCACTCCCTAGAAGTGTGTTTCATCTGTGAAGAATACCATCCTACAAATCAGTGCCCTTCCTTGCCTGGACTTAAAGTTGCATATCAGAGAGCCAAAAGAGCCACTGAATCACTCTATTATATGAACCAAAGGAGGCTGCATGGACCTAGATCTTACCAGCAGGAACTGCAAGGGACATCCGAGACCTATTATGACCCCTATCAAGCCACTTTCATGCCTTCTTGGGGTCCCCCTGCTCATCCTTCTTGGTTCACACCTCCTCCTTGTTCCTTCCCAGATCCATATTATGCCCAACCAGTTGCTCATTCGTTTCACTCTTATGCTCAGCCACAGCCTCAGTGGAATGCACCTTATCAGGAGTGGAGGCCCCAGTACAACTCTCATCCCGCTCATTTTCCTCCACCACCTGCTCATCCACAACCATCGCCTCCTCCTCCACCAAGGCAACCCCAAATGCCTACCCAACCACAATGCCATCCATCTCCATCTCAATTTCACACCTCCACTCAACTACCCGTACCACCATTTCCAAAACCATACCATGGAGCAGCTCAACCCAATTGCAAAGCTGAGGCACAACATGTGCAAATGACTCCTCTTGAGCTCAATGATGTTCACCAAAGCTCAGGAAGAGTGTTGCAAAACCAGGGAAAATTTTAAGAACCCCCCTTAAATTTATAAATATAATAAATGGGCGAATCTCCATGGTATATAGGAAAAATGGAAGGCGATTTTATCAATAATATAGTATGTATATATAATTTTTTGGCGAATCTCTCACCAGGCATGGCGAATATTTTACTCAATTATAAAATCTTGTAAGATCTTGCCGAGTCTTTCACTAAATAATAAAACTTTGTAAAGTCCTAGTGAATCTTAGCATAGGCTACATGCTGGTTTAATAAGCATTGTAAAGTCCTAGTGAATCTTAGCATAGGCTACATGCTGGTTTAATTCCCCCATTTAAATAGGCTACATTCCAGGTGAATACCATGGGTCAATACCATGTGCCATTTTGGTGAATACCATGGGTCAATACCATGTGCCATTTTTATTTTTATTAATTCTAATATTAGGGTTAACAATGGTTTTTTGCATGGTATTAATAACAATCTAGTCCATGGTATTTGTCCCATAGTATTTTGGCCATAGGTTTCACCTAAATATAACCCATTTTTTGAGTGTTCGTAAATATAAGGTGACTTATGGAGTAAATATAAAAAAATATTTTATTTGTTTACCATACCTCTCGTTTATTTATATTTTTATTAATTTATCATACCTCTTTTACAAATATGGTATTTGGCCCATAGGATTCACTTAAATAAAACCTCTTTCTTGAGCCTTCATAAATATAATGAGGGTTATGGACTAAATATAAAAAGAGGTTTTATTTATTTACGATACGTCTAGTTTATTTATATTTTTATTTATTTACCATACCTTTTGAGTAAGTATAAAAATACGTTTTATTTATTTACCATACCTCCACTTTACTTATATTTTTATTTTTTTACACCCTTACATGTATATAAGGTGACTTATGGAGTAAATATAAAAAATGTTTTATTTAGTGACTTATGGAGTAAATATAAAAAATGTTTTATTTATTTACCATACCTCTCATTTATTTATATTTTTATTAATTTACCATACCTCTTTTATAAATATGGTATATGGCCCATAGGATTCACTTAAATAAAACCTATTCTTGAAAATGGGCGAATGGATTCACTTAAATAAAACCTATTCTTGAAAATGGGCGAATGGAAGGTTGTAAGTCCTAATTTCAAGGGCTAAATTTACCTTTTTTACCCTCTCCCTTAAAATAAGGTGGGCTATTTGAGGTGATTTGTAAAAATGTACTATGATACAGAATATTCGCCCACAAAAAATTTGAAACCCCTTAATTTCGCCAAAGGGCGAACATTCGCCCCTAAAATTATCCTTGTGCAAAACAGAGATTACATTGACAGCATTGAAGGACCAAAGGAAAAACAAGATTCAAAAGAGGAGATCAAAGAACCATGGGCTGCACTTGATGAAGAGAAGAGATCAGAATCAGAGATCGAGAGAGTTCCTTCATGGTTACCATCAAATCTTCCATGTATTCAAGAGAAAGATCAGCAAAAGGAGGAAGATGAGAAAGTCATGATAGAAGGTGACATGAAGAATGATCCTGATCAGTAAAAGGACCAAGGATATCAAAGCTATATTGAGACATGGTTCCAGACAGTCACTAAGTTGCAGCAGTACTCTCTTTCTCAGCTATGTTTGATCCCTTCAAGGTTAGATCAGTTGGTCTCTGAGATCTGGATACCTATCCAAGCATGCATTTCGAGCCTCCACATCCTTTTGTCTCTAATCTCGATGTGCACATGGCTCCTTTGGAAGTATTCTTATACTTGAAAATGATTTTGTTTTTCAAGTAAGGTAGAGTAGAGAAAAAAAAAAAGAAAAGAAAAAGAAAGGAAAAAAGAAAAGAAAAGAAAAAATGAAAAAAGAGGAAAATAGAAATCTAAGGTGAAAACCTCCTCGGAGGCGCCTTAGATTGGCTCATTGATTGAAAACCTCCATGAGGCGGTCAATGGGTTGAAAAAAAAAAAAAGAGAAAAGAGAATAAGATCTTTGGGTGAAAACCTCCCTTGGAGGCGCCCAGGGCAGGCAATTAGGGTGAAAACCTCCATGAGGCGCCCTAGTTGTTTTTCAAAAAAAATAAAAAGAGAAAAATAAAAATAAAAATAAAACTAATTCCCATTGGCTAATTGCAGGTTGCAAGAAGGACGTGTCATGACAGGAGGAGCACTCAAATCAAGGTTAAAGGAATTTTTCTTGTGCCTTCTACAGGAAGCTCTGTATTTCTACAGGAAACATCCTGTAGAACCTTTGGACGAACCAAATTCAAGTCTAAAATGGAATCTGATGGTGGGAATCTGTTGATTAGGCCTACAAGCACTTGTGTGTCCATCCCTTGCCTTTCTCCATCATTTTTTCCACCTCATTGTGCTTCTCATTGTGCTTCTATAGGAACTTCCTGTAGAAATTGTGGGAAACTAGACATGGATTTCAAAAAGTGGTTTGGTGAACATGGTAGCTTCCTCAAGGGTTCAGAAGTCCTCATGCAATCTTCCAACTCCTCCTCCATCATCTCCATACCTGCATCACAGCCTAAGGTCAGTTTTTCCTTCCATGCAAACATTTGCAAAAAGCCTTGAGGCAAAAATCCATAGAACAAAATTTGTTTTTGCCATAACTTGAAAACCATGCATCCATTTGACAAACCGTTTTATGGGGAATTGTACAAGGGTGATGGCAACATGCTTGAGCATTTTCAGCCAATTCCGGTGCACAGTTTCCAAGAAATCAACCTCCATCACCATCAGCCATTTTTGCATTTTCTCCATAATCGTGCATCCGTTTCAAAACTTGTTTCATGGGGATATGCATATGAGTGACGGTAACCTACCCAAGCAGTTTCAGCCGATTCCGATGCACGGTTTCCGAGAAATAGATCTTTGAAATCTTCAGCCATTTTCAATTTTTCTCGAAATCCGTGCATCCATTGATCACGATTTTTCTATGGGAGATGCATCATGATGATAGAAACATGATCAACAATTTTTAGATCAATCCGATTTACCGTTTGGGAGAAATGGCGAAAACAAGTTCTGGTTCTGTGACATTGCAGCAACAGCAGCTTGAACGTGCAGATCTGAACGTGGAAACAAATGCATGCAGCTTAGATCTGGTCAGAGGACACCTGCACAAGGAAAAGCAATCAAAAATCATCAGCCAAGCCCTCATGCAACCAAAGGATCCAAGCATGCAGCAGCAGAACATGAGCATGCAGCAGCAAAAAGCTTCACAAGCAGCCGTTTGACTTCAGGTACGTGACTAAACCTTGTTCATCTATTGCATGAATCTAGTCTAAGCATTGCATGAACGAATGGAATGGTGAAATTAAGCCATGAATATAGCAAGACATCCAGTTCTCTAGCACTCACGAGAAAGTCACGCAGCATGCATGGATCAGTCATGCACGTGAAATTTAAAAAACACGGACAGTGTGGGTAGTCTAAACTCCAGTGCAACTGATGGATGAGATCACAGGCAGAGAACACACAGTTAACCACTGCAGTTCATGATAGCACAATAGTTGCATGGGCCAGCACACGTCTTTGCCACCTCAGTCCACCAACAATCACGCAGAAATTAATGAGCGCTCAGCTGAAATTCGTAGGCTGTTATCCAACTTGCACTTGCAAAACATGTTCTTTTTTTTCACCCAAGCTGGCTACGTTGTTGCATCCAGGAAGCAATGTTCGAGTTTTCATGCCTGGTTCCCTTTCTCACATTGTCCAGCACATAGCTCCAGGTTATAGATCTTTACCAAAACTAGGTAGTCTGTGTCAGATTCAAAGTTTCGCTGGTATAAATGACAATACATCTTTGTCTTTTGATTGTTCCTTTAGTGAAGGAAGTTTGCAGGGCCCTGAAAGTGGATCTAACCAAGAAATTGATCAATCACATGTTAAGTGAAGGCTCAAACCTTGAAATTATGTGCAAGGATAGGTCAAGACATTCACCAAGTAGCTTGACTAGAAACTCTTGTGTGAAGTTGAAAGCTTCCGAGTCAAATGACAAAATGAGTAAAGATGTAGAAGGAAAGAGCAAAGTTGGGAAAAAAAACACGTTGAACCACTAATCTCTTTATCGGATGGTGAGCATGGAAAAGACAAAGAAGTTGATCACTATGATCTGTCTACAATTTTTGACAGTATACCGCTGATGCGCCATGATGCATTGGAGTCATGGCTATGGCCAGTCCTGCCTGTTCCTGGCCCTTTTTCATCTGCAAAAGAATCTATACTATCTGGCTATGCCAACCTGTCAATAGTAACTGTGTATAGAGAGCCCAGGAAGTATACACTTTTAGATGTTACAAATGGGGATGGTGTGAATGTCATGTATGCCTTCTCTAATGAACAGTCATGTTATTCACCAATGATGGTCTGTGCTCGTTTTTTTTATAATCGTTCAGCAGATGCAATTTTTAACATTGTTGTTAAAGCTGATGAGTCAATCGAGTCTCCTGTTGAATCTGGAGCACCAACAGCAGAATACATGATCAACCTGTGGTTTCATCAGAACCACCAAAAGTTATTCCTATGCAAGAGATTCCCTGTCTTGGTCCAGGTCAAACAATAGAGGCAGAGTTGTATGTTTCTTTTCATCATCAGTTAGTACCTCTCAAGTTGGGTGTCTATTGCAATAAGGATGGCTAATGACAGCATATCCTCACATATCTACAGAGAAGAAAACACTAAAGCAATTACAAGCTCGACATACCTGAAACGCAGTATCCTGGATGGACAAAGAAGACTGTGTGTATATATATTGTAGAAATAACAAGGGTTACATCTCGGCTCTATATTCAGATCTGTCTAGACATATCACAATGAATATATGTGATACTCAGTATACCTATGATTAAGAAATATCTATGGAGGTATAAACCTAGGAATATATATGAACATCATCTCGTCAACCTGCAAGTGTTTTCATCAAAGAGATGAAGTTGAAGGATCTGTCCTATGATCAAGGATCTCAGCATACAATTTATATTGGCCTGCATACCTCAGTGTGAACTGTAATTTGATATCTCTCAATGGGTATTTGAAATAAAATTCCACGGTTGCAATCACAGTTTAGACACACATGGAGATCCAACCTTCAGGTAGACTTCATGGATATGATAAAGAAGCAACAGTGAGGGTCTCAATGATGATGTAACAAACACAAGAAAGACCACCACAGAAGGAACAGGAAGAGGAATGAGGGAAAAGGACAAGTTGTTGAGGCCAAAACAGTGGGTGGTAAAATAACACAAATGCCAAGGGAGAAGCGGTTGCAAGCACGAGCAGAGAGAACTGAAAAATGCCAAACAAGTAGGGACACACCCAAGGCAGCCACAACACAGTTCAAGGAGAAGGCACCCCCAGCCAAGCAAGCAAAATCAGAGAAAATTGGTTCTACAGGAAGTTAGCAGACTGTTTCTACAGGAAGACAGAGGACTGTTTCTACAGGAAGCCAGCAAACTGTTTCTACAGGAAGTTTGAAAAGAGGGAAGCCAAAGGAGAAATCGGCCGAGATTTTAGCCAAGGAGGCCACCAGGGCCATCAAAGATGAGGAGAGAGATTGGTTGCTCAGAGGATGAGCAACACTTTCAGTAGGGGGGTGATGATGAGCCCCAAAAATGGATAATTATTTGGGCTCATTCAACCTCCTAATTTGACATAATCCACCATTCTCATTAGTTTATTGCATGTTTTTGATTATATTTATGTTAATAGAGTGAATTTGGTTAGTCATTATGCCAACAAGTCTAATGGGTGCTTTGTGTAGCCTTTTTGGTCAACTTGGAGACAAAATTGAAGGTCTTAATGAGCACTTGGCAGCCAAATTCGTGGGAGAACAAGCTAGAGGATTTGTAGGAAGGTGTCCCCTTCATTTATGGGCCCTTACCTCGAATTCTCCACCATCAGCTCGAAGTTCAAGGGCCACCGAATCAATCAGCACAAGGGCAGCCAAGCAAGTCAAGTAGGACTGCTGTTAACTCCAAGTTTTGGGCAGCCGAGTCCCTAAAGTTTAGGAGGACTGTTGGGTCCTCAATTTGTATAAATAAGAAGGCTTAGGGCCTCATTTTGGTTAGCCAGTGGATGTTAGCTAGTTAGCCAGTAGATAGTAGCTAGTAGTTAGTCATTTCATAGCCTTGTTGTAGTCATTTTGTAATTCGATTTGTAGGTAATAGATTAGCTTTGCTTTCAGCTCATTCTCAAGCTCTCCTTGTGGACAGTTTGATGTAAGTCTTCATTCTTGATTAATAAAAATGAATCCAGCTTTGCACCAGCTCTAAATATATCTTGGGAGGTTGTAGCTCTTGGGGTTGGGCCCATCTCAAGCGCCCAGTACCTCCCTTGTTTATCTTTATGTGTGTTCGCTGCATTCTTAAAATAAAGTCTGCTCTTTAGATTTAATTCGTGCTTTGTTACTTAGGTTGCTTTTGATGGTTGAAGTAGCTTTTTATGATTAGGATGGATTGGTAGGAGTTAGTCATGCATTTATATCTCTTTGATAATGTTTTTCTCACATGCTGTACGTGATTCTTGTCATGAATAAGGTTGTTGTTCACTGATCTCATTAAACTGTTAGATAGATCATCTAATATTTTGATTGTATGCAAGACGTAGTTGGTTTGATCAGGTAAAAACTATGTAGGGCACCTTCATCACCTCCTTGTTCATCTGAGCCTCGTCCAGATCATCTCCTCCATCACCAAGTCTGTTTCCTCATCTCCCATCTGCTCTTTTGCCACGTAACCCTACCTTCTTGCCTTTCCATTGCCTAAACCTTCTTTGATGCAAGCTAGACTTCCACACCCTCTCATCACCTCATCCCTCAGTCATTGGGTCATTCCAGGCCCCTACCCTACCTCCCTACCCATTCATGCATTCTCTCTCACTCACCTATCAGTCAAAAACCCAATCACGAAACATCCTGTAGAAGAATTATAGAACTTCCTGTAGAAACCCCTGCAGACTTCCTGTAGAAGTTCATAAACACGGTTGCATGGCATCCTGACTTTGTGAAACTCTCTGAAAGGATGATAGGGATCCCTTAGACCCTCTCCGAGTCTTCCCAACCTTTTCCAAGAATTTCTCCTCCTTGATCCACCTCTGCACAGTGAAAAGCTAGTTAAAAGCACATGCATGATAATTCTCATAACTTAATCAAAAATACAAAAATATGTTTTCTTCAGATAGTGATAACTTAGACACATGCAATTTACCTTCCTAGAAGTAATGGCATCTCTTTTAGTAGTTTGCATGCTCTCCTTTGCGTTAGTAGGACTAGTTGGTAGAATTAGGGTTTGCTAGGGTTTGCGTTCCTTTTTGGCCTTCATTTTCTTTTTGCAATTAGATTAACTTCCTTCGAGTTAGCTTTCATCCATCAATTAAAAAGCTTCTTCTAAGAGCTCATAGAAGTTGGCTTAAGCTCCTAGCGGACTTGTGCCAGCTGACCAAGTGACAGTTGCGGCAAGAGCTAGTACTTGTGCATACAGCACCGTCGCTTCCAAGTTTGTTACGAACTACCGGGTTGATAAAATTAAAGAAGGGAGTTCCAGGACTTGTTGCATTATTGCTACAATACTGGGGCCCACCACTAATATACCATAAAAACAACCTATCATGCGTATTTATTAATTATTACATCATTTAAGCCTCTAACTACTTATGTTACATCATGAGTTTAATTTTAACCAAGTCAAACTAAAAACCAAAGAAATTACACAGTGAAATTTCTAAATAAAAACCTAGAAATTTGCAAAAGTGCATAGCAAACTTGGAGGCCACTTTTAGGTTCCTTCCTAAGGTGACATTTGAGATTTGATAGCATGGTCAACTATCCTTTCCTGTCTAGTTTCCAGAACATCTTAAATTATTGAAAATGACCCATGGGAAGGCCTTCAAAATTTGATTCTCCCAAGGTGTCTCCAAAAGCGCAACGCTTGTCAGAAAGTGTGGGAGAATGATGATTTTTGACACCTTTTTCTCCCTTTTCTCAAAATATGAGCCTTATCAGAGAAATTTTATGGAATGGGCTTTGAGAAGAGGTCATCATCTTTCCAAAACTTTAAGCCACTTGTCATTTGGAGCCTTGAGGAAAAAGTGCAGAGCCAAGGTGCTACGCTTCTGTGACTAGCCCAATTTCTGAATTTTGCACCAAAATTCCCAAAAAGCCAAAAATGCTCATAAAACCTCCAAAATTGGTCATGAAGTGAAACATGAGGTGTTTCATGCTCTCATGGATGCTTAAACAAGAATATCCAAGTTATCCCTCTCTTTTTTTCCTTTAGGGTTTCCTTTAGCTTGTTTTTCAATTGCTTGAGCTTAATGTTGCAAATCATGTTTCTGGTCTAATAATTGTGGGCCATGTGCCTCAATAGATGGTTGTCCCTATTGGCTTTCTAAAGAAGTTGTTCTAAGTGGCCATTTACCTTAGCCAATATTGTCTATCTTCATTGATCTGCAAGGCAATTATGTATTCAATGCCTGTCTTCATATAGTAGGATATGTTCTTTCTCTTCCTTCAATGCCCTTTTGAGTCCCTTGGTCCTTGGATTATTTTTTCCAACTTTTTTTTCATGTTCGTCATTTCCACGAGGTTCCAACACTTCTTTACCTTTGCCTTCTTGCTGCATCACCTTAGATTTCTCTTTCTCCATGATGAGTTGTTTGGCCTTAAGCTAACTGTTTTCTTGGTCAAGGAAGGAAATGAAGAATATTGCCCTTGCCATAGTGTCCATGAGCTTCCTGATTTGAGAGTCCTTCTCTTTGATAATTTGTTGTAATTTTGAAGGTTCATCTACTGCTTCCAAGTCAACTAATTTAAAATCATGTTCAATTAGCTCTTCATCGTGTACATGTGATCCTTATTTTGTTGATGTAGAAGACTTGGCCCTTTTCTCAACTTGAGAAGTAAACACAAGCCTTTTTCCTCTCTCAATAGTTTGCCGATGACATCATGATGTTCAGGAAATAAACACTCAAGAAAGCGAGGGCCCTGTTAGACATCTTGCAAGACTTCACGAATGCCTCAAGAATGTAGATCAACAAAGAGAAGTCGGATGTATTTTTCTTCAATACAACAGCCCAATCCCAAGCATTCCTGGCAAGAATAATGAGCTTTCATATAGGAACCTTCCCATCAAAATACCTATGGATTCTGTTAAGTCTACACCCAATTAGAGTGGCAAATTGGAAAGAACTTCTGGAAAAGATTCAATATCATCTTCAGAACTGGACATTTAAGACTTTAAGCATGGCAAGTAGAGTTAGACTTCTAAAATAAGTGTTACAATCAATCCTGATATATTAGTGCTCAAGCACAGTAGTTTCTAAAACAATATGTAATGGAATGATCAATATATTTAGGAAATTCATGTGGCAAGGTCCACAAAATGTTAAAAAATAGGCATTACTATCTTGGAACTGGTTAATCAAACCAAACAAAGTGGGGGGACTAGGACTCCGAGATCCATATACCCCAAACTAGGTAATGGGGGATATGTTATGGTTGAGATGGAAATAAGGAGGAATGAATCTATTGGGGGAGAAAATATGAGACGCCTAGATCGCCAGAAGGAACATTAAGAATCTAGGAAATATATAAAGGGATCGGCTATATGGACCTTGCAACAGAGAACAAAGAACTGATAAGAAACCATATCTTTTGGGAGAGTAGGGGAGGAGACGAAGCTAGGTTTTGGCAAGAGGCTTGGTGGTAGAGAGAATTATTGTAGGTGAGATCTAGCAAAAATATTCCTAAATACAAACAACCCAGCAAATCAGATGATGAAAAACTATTAGGAAATGGATACATGAGAACGATGGAGAAAATGGAAGAGAAGACAACATTGGCCAAAAGAACCAGACTCTATTCTGTGGGCAACCTATGATAAGGAGATGGACTCCAGAAGAATAGTGATTGTGGAAGGACCGAACATTATAAGGTGGGGATACAGAATAAACAGGATGTTCACTATCCAAGAAGGATATTATCTGCATGCAGAACACCAACAACAACAAGTGTTACCCATATGGGAACGTATATGGAAGGACAAATTGTGGCCGAAAATAGCCTTCTTCCAATGGGTGGTCCTGGATGTCCGAGCCTTAACATGGGATCAACTACAGTTAAGGGGGATGCAGGGTCCATCAGTTTGTTGCACATGTGAAGGACAAATGAAAACAATGGAACACCTACTGAATGCTTGCAATTACAACAAATTCCTATTGCAGAATCATGAACAACTATTCAGCCACAGGGACATGGATCAATCAAGTATGAAAAAAATAATGGAAAAATGGCGAAAGAAGTTATACTAGAATCCCATCTTGAACCAAGCTTGGAATATCTCACTAGGATTCCTACTGTAGGCGAGGTGGAAGTAAAAGAACCGGTGAATTTTTAAAGGGGAAAAATAACAAGAATAGAGTTATGGGAAATGATAGTTCATAACATTAGAGAGATGATTCTCACAAAGAAATGATACCTAGATGATTGGGAAACCATGTCGCAGGAAAGTCGAATAATGGAAGGGTTAAACCTGAGCCCTTGATGCTGATGCCCAATTCATGGAAACGAAAACCTACTCCCCATGATTCGTCAATCCAATTTGTGTTCCCCTAGGAGGATTTCATAAAACTAAACTTTGATGGTGCAGCCAAAGGAAATCTGGGTGCAACTGGCTGAGGAGGTGTGTCCAGAGACCACCAGGGCAACACCATCCAAGTATTTTCTATGGATTACGGAACAACGAGCAACAATGAAGCAGAACTATATGTGCTAAAGAAGGTCCTAGAAATAGCTCCAAGTGAAAATTTCCAGAAAATAGAGGTGGAAGGAGACTCGACACTTGTTATAGACATAGTGAAAAAACTTCAACAAGGAACCCAATGGGAGAAGATAAGCAAAAGTTGGAGAATGACACAATTAGTACAAGAAATAGGATACCTAATCCAAGGGATAGACTACATCATACCAACACATGTTCGAAGATTAGGAAATGTGGTAGCAGATTTCCTAACAAACTAGGGATGTGGCAAACCTAGAATCAACCTAGATATACCGGGAAAAAATATAAGTCAAACAAAAGGAATGAATAGCCTCATGGAAATTCTAAGAAAAGATAAGGAATAAGGACAAAATCCTTGATCAGGATGTGGAGGACAATGTAGGGCAAATGAAAGAAGGACAAGATAGATGGCACGAGGGAAGGAAAGCTGTTGAAGGGAAACGAAAAATATAAGATGGCAAGAGTAGCCATGAATGGAAAGGTGATGATGGAGGAAAATAAATGGCAGGTAAGTGGGAAACTAGACTGAGACTTACACACGAAGGAAAGGGAGGCAGACAACGAAGTAAGGCAAGTGGAGGATACCTCGGTAATGAGGATAGGTAGGTGGGAGAGAAAGTTAAGTAAAAAGGTGGCAAGATTGAAGGGTAATTTCATGCAAGAAGTGGAGAAAGAATGATCAGAGAGAACTGGTGAATGCTGAGAACTGGGGTGTGACGACCAGAAAACAACCTTCGTAAGAAACACCTGGTATGTACTTACAGCCTCCCCCTATGTTGATAGGGTAAGAATGCCATGGAATTTGAGAAGAATTTGGAATTTAAGAAGAAAAGTAATGAATACTTTAGAAAAATTTGGCACTATGTTACTAGTCTCCCAGTTGAGAGAAGGAATGGAAAATCTTGAGTATTCAAGGATAATTGTCTGTTAACACAAAATGGGTTCGACTTGATAACTTTCCGGGAAGGGTGGGAGGGAAAAATTGAACCTCGTAAGATGACTGACTGGTCCTGGGGAAGAACAAGACAATCAAGCCATATAGATGCTGAAAGTAGCAATATTTCAAGTGTCTCCCCCCTTAATTTCTTGAGGATAATCTCATGGTATAAAGGGACGGTTATCCTGTTGGGGTGGGTGGGTAAAAAAGGTCATTGTAAGAAACCTAGGAGGAAAACAAAACCTGGAAAAAAGTCTATACTGCCTACTTGTAAGAACTGCCATAGAATGGAGAAGATGAAAGGCCTATACACTTCTACAAGTTGTCAGGGGAGATGCTACCAGTTGGACCAGGATGGGGAGAAGGATAGACTCTGGAACTGGAAAATCATCCAAGGGATGATAGAATGGAGACGGGGGGCAAAATCGTAGCACGGGGATAAAAATCTAGGTCAAAGGTATAAGAAAGGGAAAACTCTAGATGAAATGGGCAATGAAAGGAAGGAGAAATAGCACACTGTAAGTTCAGTGGGTAGGGTTGTCTACCTAAGGAAACTACAGCATAAATTTCACCTACCCCGAAGATGGTGAGAAAATATCTACCCTGCTAGACCATGAGGGTGGAGGGGGTTATCTCAGATCCTTATGGGGAATGAGAAGTAGAGGGGGAATAGAGTTGAGGATTGAGAATGTAATGGAGTGGTTTCAAACTGACAGTGATGGGAAGAACGCAAAAAAAATTGGAAGAGAAAAGGAAAAAACACAGACCATAACAAAAAGGTTTGAATACAAAGGATAAAATTATTCTTGATTTTAATGTAAATTTACTACTGGTTCACTTTACAGATAGTATAAAATCCAGTGTTCATCAGGCCTTGATGCATGAGAACTTGAATCAATCAAGGGAGTAGGAGTGGAGGGGCTGTAAGAATAGAGAGAAGACAAATATGGTAAAGGAACGCAAACAACATGGACAAAAAGGGAGTAGAATAACAGGAAGAAAGACTGATATGAAAATGAAAGACCCAGAGACATCAACAAGAAAACGACTAAAGAAAAGAGGTAGAAAAACATGACAGGAAAGTATGTAGAATCTAATCAATGCCTACTATGTAGGAACCCTAACTGAAGTAAAAGCAGTCATAGCTGAATGGGAAGGGGAGTTAAATGCCAATATAGAAAATGAAGAAATTCCTGCAGCAGAATGGGAGCCTATAATTCAGGATCCAAGTCATACCTGATGTTGCCAAACATTGTTTAGGTAGACCATCTAGCAATATTGGGTAATGAAAAGCCTTTTAGCTAAAGCAATGACAACTTACAAGGATTGAGAAGAGCCAGAAGTGGAAAGACAAGCAAAAAAAATCTCTTCTTGAAGAGAATGGAACAACATATCCATACACTACTACAGAGTGAAACACTTGGGTCAAGTGGGAAAGACTCGGCTCTAGTAGAATCCTCAGATTAATTTTTTGTTATTATGTCAATTAGAATTTACTTTTTAAGTGTGAAGCATATAGTATATAAATTAGCAAATGCAACCTTGATGATAAGAATTAAATTTTTGATAGCTTTTGATGTTGGATAGGTGGTCAACATACCTAGCTTCTTGTGGGCAGTTCGAAGCCACCAACAGTATTTTGAAAACCGTATTTGACAATCTATTTATGAAAAATTAATAGAAAGGGTAGTACCACCAAGCTTACACAAAAAAAAAGAAAAAATAAAAGAAGTTGAGGCTATTATTAATATTTAATTTCCTAACAAGAGGATGCTTTTACAAGTTAGCATGAGAAAATTGGAAACATAACCTTTTTTAACAAATTCGTAAACATTTTATATAATGCATATAGAATTGAAATTGGAAATGTTAACATGACCATACACAAAGTATAATGGGAAATTTATAGGAATGTTAATTCAAAGAAAATATGTAACTTTTCTAGTTATCATATGTTCCTACAACTCTTCCATTTCCTCTATTCATTGAAGCACAATTATGAACATCCATGGATGATATTTTCTTGTCTCCATATGAAACAATTTATTTCAAATAACTTAAATTCAGTCCTAAAAAGTATTATAGAGCCTGAAGCATGAGTACACAAAGAGGGAAAGAACACAATTAGGAAATATGTTTACAACTACAAGGATTATTGATAGTTTCACAAAACAATAATCATTTCGTAGCATTTAAGAGTAAATGATATGCAAGGAGATGACTTGTTCATGCATGTATTCAGTGAATTCAATCCTGAAAAGATTGATATTTATCTATAGAGGTTTTTTATATTAATCATATACACTAGTTAACATTAATCATAGGTTATTGGCAATGCTTCTATAACATCATGTGAATGTGTTGTAATGGGATAGGAATTATATTTTCAATGAAGATGAAAATTGGTGTTATGAACCTATTAGTGCCTATGTTAAGTTTGTAGATTCTTCCATAGAGAAAACATTTGTAATGAAATGGCATGTTTCTTCATGAGAAGTATAAGTGAGGAGGAAATGGATATACCCAGGCTAGCGTGAAATTGGTCAATTAAGATAGACGTTGGTTAAATTAGAATCATTAGCAGAGGATCAGGATTGTAAAAAATATCGATGTTGGCTTGTTCTCTCACAAAAATATTTCATATTTGTTTCATTTTTTACATTTCTATGACTTAGGATACACATGTGTATATGACGCATCTTGTGTAACATATTTCACATGTGAAATTGTAACACGTGCTAATTATGTAGGGAAACAAGAAATATATAGATAAAAAACATTATGAAGGTCATTAATTAAGCAAGTATTTTAATTATGAAGCATAAATGACTAGAAAAGGATATTTGCAGCAATACAATTAGCTCATTTGCTCATACCATTAGGAACTTTCATTAGTTGACTGTGTATTAGGGGTATTTGGAGGATCTGAGTGTACAAATATTTTTGATTATTTGATTTGCCACAATGTTGATTTTATCTTTGCATAATGCATTTAAAAGCAAAGATTATTTTTCAAGCTTATGTTTCCTTACATAAACTTTTATATCCAAATATATCATCGCATTACATCACATCTTCGACTTTCAAGTGGGCCTAAATGGCATCTCTAACTATCACATGGAAACTACCCAGAGATCCAAATTTAAGAAGATAGAGGTAAATACACACTTATCATATAATAAAATGTTGAACATAAAGCTATTGAGATACAATATTAATTCACTATTAATGACAAGTAATTATGTAAGTGCGAGGAGGAACAGACAAATTAGGGTTCATGAAGTGGTGGGTCATGGCAAGGGAATAAGTCTATGTGAAAATGTTATGAAACCATATAACAAAAAGAAATATATATAGATCAACAACTTCAAAATTATTCTCTTCAAGGGAGAAACCTTCATTACATTACATAAATGAACATTTCTTGGATGATACAAATTACATGACCTCCTTAGCATATATTTTATTAGGAGTCTGAGGGGTCACAATATAATAAAATCCTACATAAAAATAATAATGTAAGGGAAAAAAATAGCAATAGTGGGCTTCTATGGGGCACAACAATAATAACAACAAGGAAACACTAAAAATAACAATAAAGGGACTACACTAGTATTATAGGGACCCGAAATGTTCTTCTCCTTAAAAAAAAGTGTTCTCCTCAATGCCTGAGTAGTTATTTATGCTTCTGTATAAAATTCTCATCCTCCCATGTGGAAGCTTCAGCGAGTAAGTTCTTCCACTTAATGAGATACTCTAAAATTGATCGAATTTGTGGCTGTCAGATTCTTGTTTTTGTGATTGCTTCAGGCTCCATTATGGTTTTCCCTAGCTCTTCAAGTTCTAGAAATATTGTTTGAACTAGGAGCTTGTTACCGATAACCTTCTTTAAGCATGAAATAATATGGAAATCTGGGTGTACTCGAGAAGATGAAGGAATCTCAAATTTGTCTGCCATAGTACCAATCCTTTGTAACACATTATAAGGACCAAAATACTTGGGTGATCATTTATTATCCTTCTTAGATTACCTAAGGGAAATATTTTGTTATGGTTGTAGCTACAAAAATACCCATTTTCCTACGTCAAATACCAAGACAAGAAAATAATTCCATCCAAAAATTTCCAGTAAAAATGGGATCTCTGTCACTTACAATAATCGATGGGTTTCCATGTAACTTTTGAATTATTTACATAAATTTTGTATCGAGTATATTGGCTTTAAGAGGATGAGATAATGCACATTTTTTTCCAATTCCACATGCGAGATCAAGATTGGATTCTTTAAGATAAAGTTATGCCAAATCTCAAACGATGACCTCATTATGGATTGTTTCAATAGAGCCAACTTGTATGGAATTCCATGTGTCACTATTTACACCTTAGACCCTGAAATACATGAAAAACTACATTCCATGTCATTTCTATCACTTTTTATGAAACTCAAATTTGATGCACGAAGAGAAAGTTATGACTATTTTCCCTAGGTTGCCTATTTCAGATTGAGTTCTGGAGCATGCAGAAACCCTAACTTATTTGGATCATAACTTAGAAAATATAGCGAACCAAGTTCTAAAATTTTTATACAAAGTTCACCAGGATTTTGGCTCCATGTAGTTGAAGTTTAACCTTTTGAAGCTTCGTGGAAAATAACGTTATAAAAAAAATTCCAAGATGACCTATTTGAAGTAACAAAAAACTAGAATCCAAAGTTCTAATTCCCAATGTAATGAAACCAAGTCACAAAACTAAAATATATATATATAAACAACTTGAAAATTATCCTCTTTGAGGGGAGGACACCTTTACATTACATAAATGAGAAATTCTTCGATGATACAAATGATGGTACCTCCTTGGTATATATAGGAGTCTAAGGGGTCACAATATAATTAGAGCCTACATAACAATAATAAGGTAAGGGGATAGCAATAAAAATAGTTGGCTTGTATGGAGAACAAAAATAAAAATATGTTGACTACATGGGAACAAAAATAATAATAAGGGGGCTACAGTAACAATAACAATAAGGGGAATAAACTAGTATTATAGGGACCTAATAGACAAATGTGTAATATCTAGATGATTATGTCATAGGAATGTAGCATGATGTTCGTTGTTATTGATAGTTAAAATAGGTTGGAGATGCCATTAGAGTTCAATTTAAAATTGAGGATGTATTTTCTAACATATCCTGAAAGTGAAAGACAAGAAAATCTTAAACAATCATGATTCTTTCTTTTGTATGTCGTGAGTATATTTCTTAAATATTGAAGTATTTTTCATGAGTTAAGTTAATTTCTAGTTACAATCTATTACATGCAGAGCCTCTTCCTTGTTATGTCAACATGAGAGGTGAAATATGCAAAAGTGTTGTGTGGAAGTTGCAAAAGTGTAGGTGTCTATTCTGCATCTTCCTCCCCATGTACATATTCACTACTTTGCACATTTCTTCTACACACTTCCATTTCATGCAACAACTTTTCTATACATTCATGAATTGTTTTTAATGGGATTAATTTTTCAACTAAACTTTATTTAGGTGTAATTAGCATTGAGTATTTATATAGTAGATTGTGTATTTCTAGAAAAAGACAAAATATGGCTAATTGAATAAGAGAGAGAAGAAATTTACAATGATTGGTGAATAATGCATGTGTCTCTAAGGTGTTTTATTTTGAATAAACTATGACGATCATTTCTTTTTGCATTAGAATTTATGAATTTTCCGGTGTGTGTGATCTTAGTATTTCTCTTACCAAAATTCGATAACTATTCATGTTTTTCAAAGTTCCAACTCAACTGTTCATTCCTTCCAACTAAAGGCCTGTGTGTCTAGAAATTCAATATATGGTGTATAGCATATCTAGTGAAACAAGAGAAAATTAGCTCAATTGGATTGAATGTGTTCAACCTAAATCTACTGGCATAAAATATTAATTCATTGTTGATGAAAAATCATTATCTGGGTGCGAGGAGGTAGAGACAAATTAGGGTTTAGTATTTTCAATTATAAATGTTGTAAGTGAATAGTTCAGTGTGTCATGATAACATTTTGTTTAATATTTCATATTTTGATTAGTGGCAATTCTTATTTATGTTGAAAAATTTAGGTTTTTTGGTGCATTGTATATTATATTCCTTGTTATCAACAACTAACATAGGTTGGATATTCCATTTAGGCTTAACTGGAAACCAAGGATGTACTTTTGAATAAATCATGAACGTCAAAGATAATGGACACTTCAACAATTGTTCTTATTGATTTTCTATGATGTGATTATTATTAAATATTGAAACATTTTTTTTTCCTTTTGAGCATTTCATGATTCAAGTTTGTTAATTATGTTACCATGACTTAAGATGATTTACATTTATAGTTTATCGATCAAAGCACCTTCCTTGCTACATTAGCGGGAGATGCTAAAGATGCAGAAGGGAAATGTGCAAGGTACATACATGTAGCTGTCTATTCTACATCTTTCTCTCTCTATACATATTTTTCTGCTTCCCACATTTCTTCCAAACATTTCCATATCACACACACTTGTTCTGTACATTCATAAATATTCTTTAAATGGGATTAATTTTCAAATAAAATTGATGTAAGCATAAGTAGCATTGAGAAGGTTAATGGTAGATTGTGTATTTTTTAGCAAAGACAATGTGTGGTTGGAAAATAAGAGAGAAAATAACTTTACAATGATTGGCGAATTTTGCATGTGTTAATGAGGTTTTTGTTTGCATTGGCATTTTTTGAATTTTCCGTTGTGTGTGATCTTAGCACTTTTGTTAACAAACTCTATAATCATTTGTGGATTAGAGGAATTTTGAGGTCTAAAATGGGCCTCCTAAGGAAATTTTAAAATAATAGTGGAAATAATAAAATAAGATTAGATTACATCATCAACTCATTAATCAAATCATTATGTCATGGTTTTTGTGTTCTTCTAACTATTTCCACATTGTTGTGTGTGTTTTTTTTAAGTTCCATTGTTAATTAGCTTTGTTATATTTAATTCTGATACATCTATAAGTAAAATATCTTGGATCACTGGAATTGAAGAGGCTCACTCTTGAGTAACAAAATGAGTGAACAAGATGGGGTCATTAGTGATGGGAGAAGGGTAGTTACCCAAAATATACCCCAATCCTTCTTGACCATCGATTCGAAACCCAAAACATGGACACCCTCGATGGTTGGAGACATCAAGTTCACCATACATGATGACAAGTTTTCCAAAGTATTGCCACACATGAATTTACATGGGTTACAGCTTGCAAGGTCTAAAGCACAAGGTACAAGTCTCTCCACATAATTCCAACCCTTCTATCTGAATGATAAATGACACATATAGAATCAATCAAACAGCTTCCCCACCTTCAGGAGTTGAATTCCTAAGTGGTGGAATTGTTTCCAATATTCTCTCAACCAACAAGTAAGAGTGAATAGGTAAAAAACAAACTCTTCTCTTAGACTTTGATTTGAGTTTTGGTTCCTTTATGAGGCCTAATTAACAATAAAAACAACCTATCATTCATAATTATTAATTATTAAATCATATAAACCTCTAAATACTGAAGTTACATCATTATTTTAAATTTGACCAAGCCAAACTAAAAACCAAAGAAATTACACTCTGAAATTTTTAAATAAAACCTCAGAAATTTGCAAAAGCGCAGCACCAACTTGGAGGCCACTTTTAGGTGCCTTCCTGAGGTGACATTTGATATATGATAGCATGGTCAACTATACTTTCCTATCTAGTTTCCAAAACATCTTTAATTTTTGAAAATGACCCATGGGAAGGCCTTCAAAAGTTGATTCTCCCAAGGTGTCCCCAAAAGCGCATCGTCTGTCAGAAAGAGTGGCAGAATGATGATTTTTGACCCATTTTTCTCCCTTTTCTAAAAATATGAGCCTTATCCAAGAAATTTTATGAAATTTCCTTTGAGAGGAGGTCATCAGATTTCCAAAACTGTAAGCCACTTGTCATTTGGAGCCCTGAGGAAAAACCCCAGGGCCAAGGCTATGTACTTCTGTGACTAGCCCAATTTCTGAATTTTGCACCAAAATTCTGAAAAAACCAAAAGTGCTTAGAAAACCTCCAAAATTGGTCATGAAGTGAAAAATTAGGTGTATCATGCTCTCACGGATACTTCAGCAAGAATATCCAAGTTATCCCTTTCATTTTTGTCCTTTATGGTTTCCTTTAGCTTGTTTTTCAATTGCTTGAGCTTGATGTTGCAAATCATGTTTCTAGTCTAATAACGGTGGGCCATGTGCCTCAATAGATGGTTGTCCCTATTGGATTTTTCAAGAAGATGTTCTAAGTGGCCATTTACCTTAGTTAGCCAATACTCTCTATCTTCGTTGATCTCCAAGGCAATTATGTCTTCAATGTCTATCTTCATCTAGAGGTTATGTTCTTTCTCTTCCCTCAATGCCCTTTTGAGTCCCTTGGTCCTTGGATTATTTTTTCCAACTTGTTTTTCATGTTCATCATGTCCACCAAGTTGCAACACTTCTTTACCTTTGCCTTCTTGTTGCAACACCTTAGATTTCTCTTTCCCCATGATGAGTTGTTTGGCCTTAAACTAATTGTTTTCTTGCTCAAGAAAGGAAATGATGAATCTTGACCTTGCCATATTGTCCATGAGCTCCCTGATTTGAGAATGCTTTTATTTGATAATTTGTTGTAAGCTTGAAGGTTCATCTATTGCTTCCAAGTCAACTAATTCAATGTTATGAAACCAACTCAGAAAAAGATAGAAAAGGTAGATCAACGCCTTAGAATTTAGCCTCTTCGAGTGGGCAACCTCCTTTACATTACACAAATGAATGATTCTTTGATGATTCAAATGACAAAACCTCCTTTCCATATATAGGAGTCTAAGGAGTCACAATATAACCTAGCTGACCTAACAATAATAATATAAAGGCACAAAAATAACAATAGAGGGATTCTATGGGGCACAATAATAGCAATATGGGGACAATAGGGGCACAACAATATTAATAAGGGATATAACTACAATTGTAATGGGGTATTCACTAGTATTATAGGGACCTAACATGCCCCTATCCTTTAAAAAAGTGTTGTCCTCAACGCTTGAGTAGTTTTGGATGCTTCTGTATAAAATTCTCATTATCCCATGTGGAATCTTCAGCGGATAAGTTCTTCCACTTGATGAGATACTCCAAAATTGATCGATTTCATAGCTGTCGAGTTTTTGTTTCTGTGACTATTTCCGGTTCCAATATAATTTTTGCTTCCTCGTCATGTTCTGGCAATATTGTTTGAACTGGGATATTTTCACCTATAACCTTCTTTAAACCTAAAACATGGAAAACGGGGTGCACTTGAGAAGTTGCAGGAAGCTCTAATTTGTATGCCATAGTACCAATATTTTGTAACACCTTGTACGGACCATAATACTTTGGTGATAATTTATTATCCTTCTTAGCTTGCTTGAGGGACATTTGTTTATATGGTTGTAGCCGTAGGAATACCCAATCACATACATCAAAACTTCTTTCGCTGCGATGTTGATCTGCCTATTTTTTCATTATATTCTACGCCAACATGAGGTTGTCCTTTAAGAGTTGGAGGACTTGTTGTTGATGCTCAATGTGATGTTCCACTGCTTGAACCTTAGAATTTTCTCTTAAATATGATGTGATGGATGGTGGCTGATATCCATAAAGTGCCATAAATGGGATCTTTTTTGTTGTTGTATGGAAGGAAGTGTTATACCACCATTAAGCCAAAGGCAACCATTTGACCCATTGTTTCTATTTATTAGATACAAAGCAACGAAGATATCCTTCCAAACATTTGTTTACTATCTCAGTTTTCCCATCAGATTGAGGATGATAAGATGAGTTATCAGCTAACTGAGTAACAAGACAAGAAAATAATTCCATCCAAAAATCTCCAGTGAAAATGGGATCTCTGTCACTTACAATAATCTTTGGGTTTCCATGTAGCTTTTGAATTGTTTCCATAAATGTAGTAGAAACTATACTGGCTTTAAATGGATGTGATAATGCACAAAAGTGTGCATACTTGGTAAGTTTGTCAACTACCACCGTGATGACACTCTTTCCCTCAGAATTGGGTAAACCTGTGATAAAATCCATTGAAACCTCCTCCCAACGTTGGCTTGGAATGGATAAAGGTTGTAATAGAGCCAGGGTCTTAATTGCTTCAAATTTATTTTGTTGGGAAACCAAACATTCTGCCACAAAATTTTGAATATCCAATTTAAGGCCATCCAAAAAAAGTTCCTTCTTAACCCTATGGTAAGTTTTTAAAAATCCTGAGTGCCCTCCTAAGGGAGAAGTGTGCAATTCCATAAGAATCTTTCGTTTGAGTTGGGAATTCCTACAGAGGTATAAGCGATCTTTGTACCATAACGAATCATTTTGCCAGCTAAATGTATCAGATGTATTGGAATCTTCTTGTAACTTTTGAATAAGTGCCCACACTTCATCATTCTTCCATTCCTCCCTTGCTTCGTTTATCCAATATCGTTGGATAATAGAAATGGAGCACAACAATGCTTCCACATCCTCATCCTTTTTTGAGAGTGCATCTGCCACCACATTTTGCTTCCCTTTTTTGTAGATGATTTCAAAGTCATAACCCAACATCTTTGTGACCCACTTGTGTTGCTCTTCAGAGGATAATCTTTGTTCTAAAAAGTATTTAAGGCTATCACGATCCGTTTTTACCTTGAAGTGTCTTCCCATTAGGTAGGGTCGCCATTTCTTAAGTGCATGTAGTATTGCCAACATTTCCTTCTCATAAATAGCTTTGTGTAAAAACTTTCCCTTGATTGGGCGACTTTCAAAAGCAATGGGTCTTTCATCTTGCATTAAAACAACACCAATTCCATTTCATGAAGCATCACATTCCACAATAAAGGGTTTTGTGAAGTTCGGTGTAGCTAAGACCGGTGCTTGGCACATTGCATCTTTAAGATGTTCGAAGGCCTTTGTTGCTTCTGGAGTCCATGAAAATGCATCTTTCTTCAATAATTTTGTTAGAGGTGCTGCTATTCTGCCATAATTCTTAACAAACTTGCAATAATACCCTGTCAACCCGAGAAATCCTTGCAGATGCTTTATGGATGTGGGGATTTTCCATTCCTAAATGGCTTTAATTTTGCTAGGGTCTACCTTAACTCCTTCATGAGATACAATATGACCCAGATATTCCACCTCTTGTACTCCAAAGAAACATTTGGATCTTTTTGCATATAATTGTTTCTCCTCCAATAGTTGTATCACCCTGTCAACATGTTTAACATGATCCTTCCAAGACTTGTTGTAGATTAGTATATCATCAAAAAATACTAACCCAAATTTTCTAAGGAAGGGTTTGAAAATGGAATTCATCAAACCTTGAAATGTAGAAGGCGCATTGGTAAGGCCAAAAGGCATGACCAAAAATTCATAATGACCCTCATGATTTCTAAATAATGTTTTCGGAATGTATTCAGTATTCATTCTGATTTGATGATATCCTGAACGAAGATCCAACTTGGTGAAGTAAATTTATCCATGCAATTCATCCAGTAATTCATTAATGACAGGAATGGGAAACTTATCTTTAATAGTGATCCTGTTGAGCTCCCTATAATCCAGACACATGCGCCATGATCCATCCTTCTTGTGCACCAATACTACTTGAGCAGAGAAAGAACTTTGACTAGGTTGAATTATACCAGCCTCTAGAATTTTTGCAACCATATGTTCAATTTCACTATTTTGGGCATAGGAATATCTGTACGGCCTGATTTTTGGAGGAACACTTCCTGGAATTAGATGAATAGCATGGTCATGATCACGAATAGGTGGGAGACCTTTGGGAGTCTCAAATACCTTGGAATGATTGTCCAAGACTTTTTGGAGATCTGGAGAAATAGATGATTTCAATGTGGAAACATCTAGTGAACAAAATTGTCCAATTACACCTCTTTATTCCTTTTTTAGAAGCTTTGTCATATCGTTAGAGCTGATTATCTTTCCTGTTTCCTTGCAATACCCCTTAATTCAACTTCCTTTCCTTCCACAAAAAAATTCATGAAAAGTTCTTGAAAATTAAAAGCTATTGTACCCAAGGATTGTAGCCATTGGACTCCTAGTACAACATCAGCACCTCCCATTAGAATGGAAAGCGTTGGGCTAGTCAATACATATTCTCCCATGGATAGCTTGATATTATGGCACTTTCCAGAGAATTTATTGTTCCTCCATCTGAAACCATCACTTGACACTCTGGTGCTGGATATAGGAAGCAAATCATTTCTTTTGCTACCTTACAATGAATGAAATTGTGGGTACTTCCTGAATCAATCAACACTATTACCTTTTTCTTCCTGATTTGTCCTTCTATCTTGATGGTTTGAGGAGTGGTAATTCCTGCCAATGCATTATAAGATGTGGTTGGATTTATTTCTTCTTTATCTAGGCTTTGTCCCTAGAGTATATCATCTTCTTTTGACCTTTCTTGCTCCTTTTCTTCTTCCTCTTCACAGTCTATGTAGAATAATTTCTTCTCAGCACACTTATGACCTTTAGTGTATTTTCTATCACAACTGTAACAAAGCCCTTTTGCTCTTTTTTCTTCCAATTGTTGTGGTGTCAACCTTATAGGTTTTGGAAGACTACCTAGGGGCAGCAACACTTCCATCTTTATAGTTGTAAGTGGTATGCTTCCTGGTTGCCATAATTTTGCTTTCCATCTTTCTTGCTAACCTCAATGCCTTCTCTAATGAATCAGGTTCCCAAAGGCAAACATCATGTTGGATATTATCCTTTAAAGTCCCTATGAACACATAAATCCTATGCTCCTCTGGAATATTTTTTACCATTATGTTCAATTTTTGGAACTCTTCAATGTGCTCCATTATTGAACCCTTTTGTTTGAGACTTATCAATTGGCTAAAAAAAGTGTTGCTTTTTGTATCCTCATAATGTGCTGTCAATCCTTCCGTAAAAATTTCCCAAGTGATAATTTGTTTATGAGAGCAAAGATACCATACAAACTGATTTGGTTCCAAATATAAAGTTGCAATACGTACCTTTTGTGTGTTTTGCACATATTGAGATTGAAAAATTGCTCCATCTGTAATATCCATGTTGCGGGATCCTTGCCATCAAACTTCCTCATATCGATTTTTAAAATATGGTGGGTCTTCGATCCAACATTAGAGTCTATGAAATCATGATTAACATTTCTTTTGTTCGGATCATGAGTTTCCTTTACTACCCTTTCACCATTTGTAAGTATTTCTTGTAGAAAATTTGTCAACTCTATCTTCAAATCTGCCATGTCTCTCTTCAAATCTATCTTCAAATCTGCCATGTCTCTCTTCAAATCTATCTTCAAATAATCCATCTTAGCTTCCACACCCTTTATCTTAGATTCCACGCCATTTATCTTAGCTTCTATTAGCTTTTGTGAGAGTGGCATTTGTTGCACTTGGTCTTGTAATTTTGATATATCATGTAGCATTTATTCCTCTTCTTCATGAGTCATGCTAGAATTTTCAGGTTGCTTACTAGGTGTTTGCATTTTCTTTCCTCGGGACATCAGTTACTGATAATAATTCTCTACTGTGCCCTATGAATTCCTTCAAAATAATTTTTCAAACCAAGCTTAAGAAAAAAATTTAAAAAATCTACACACCTTTTTTCACTTTGTAGGAGCTCGATATTTCCTCTAATGTATCTTTGTAATTTTGGATCATCCAATTCTGAAATTGCAATCTGCAAGAGCGCTCTGTGTCTTCTTCCCAATGCCACCAGTCTCATCCAAATTAGATTATCCAAGGAATATTTATGCCAAATCTCCCACAGTGACCTGATTATAGACTAGTTCAGTAGAGCGAACTTGTACGACATGCCACGTGTCCCTATTTCGACCTTTGGCTTTGAAAAATATATACAAGAAACTACAGTCCATCCTCTTTCTGTACCTTCTTACGAAACTTTAATCCGATGCTCAGAGTGAAATTTATAACAATTTTTCCCAAGTCACCTGTTTGGAATGTAATTCAGGAGTCTACAAAAAGACCAACTTCCTCAGATCATATCTCCACAAATATAGTGCAAAAAGCTCTGAAATTCGGACCCAAAGTTTAGTGCGATTTCGTCTCCAATGGGTTTTTTTTTCGCTTCTGAAACATCGCAGAAAAAAGCAATAGCGAAAATTCAATGATGACCTATTTGGAGCAGCGAAACCCTAGAATCCAAAGCTCTACCAAATGTTATGAAACCAGCTCACAAAAAGATAGAAAAGATAGATCAACGCCTTAGAATTTAGCCTCTTCGAGGGGGAAACCTCCTTTACATTACACAAATGAATGATTCTTTGATGATTCAAATGACAAAACCTCCTTTCTATATATAGGAGTCTAAGGAGTCACAATATCACCTAGCTGACCTAACAATAATAATATAAAGGAACAAAAATAACAATAGAGGGATTCTATGGGGCACAGTAATAACAATATGGGGACAATAGGGGCACAACAATATTAATAAGGGATATAACTATAATATTAATGGGGTAATCACTAGTATTATAGGGACCTAAAATTCAAAATCATGTTCAATTAGCTCTTCATCCTGTACATGTGATCCCTGATTTGCTGAAGTAGAAGGCTTGGCCCTTTTCTCAACTAGAGAAGTAAACACAAGCTTTTTTCCTCTCTGATATATTTTGGTCACCTCCGGTTGATGTATCTGGATGATGAACTCATGACATAGTTTCATGCCACTGCGAAGCTGTTTCTATGAAAGAATTCCATGCCATGTTCCTTTCTACCAACTGATGGAGGACTAAATTTTTTATTAAGCTATGATGGAAAAGGCTAGGGTGATGCTCTTTTCCTTTCATTTGTACCTTATCGGACATTTTGATGAGGCTTCTACACAAATAATTACACATGTTGAGAGGTTTTAGAGCAGTGAAATGCATTAGCAGCCTAATGTGGTACCCATACAATCTAGAAAATCTTCCCTCACAAGTGAAAAAATTCATTACAACCTTCATCAATGGTGCATACTTTTCCAATAGGTACTTGAATGGGATGATATGTGAATGAGCTTCTCTGTAGGGTGATTTAAAGAAAGGTCGTATTGTTCAAGGTCTAATATCATGCCTTTGAACTAGTATTCCCCATGATGAGGTATCCCTCTGGAAAGAGAGATGGCAGCTACTGAAAATGTAAATTAAATCCATGCTATGATGGCCCTTTCCCCTTTCAGGTTGGTGGCAATCTAATCAGTGAGTGGCTCATGGATACCCACTTCACCCACCCTTTGACAAAACCCTAGGGAGCTAACATCTTCAATGCACTGCTTAATGTTGAGGGGTTGATTTCATTGTAGTTGATAGGCTCATATCTCTGGATCCTCCCTGCTTTATGACAATTTCTCCTTTTTGATGGTGTATAATCTCCCTCCATTTTGATAAAAACCCTAGATAACAGGAAAATGAAAAAATAGTGAGGAATGAGTGAAATGATGAAATGAGGGAGTTAGGGAAGGGAAATGATGAGAGGGGAATTTTGGGATATGGATAGGTGTTGTAGGAAACATAGGAAGTTTGAATGGAGTGAAATGAGAGAGAGAGATGAGTAGAACAATTTAAAAAATAGTCATACTAGGAAATTGTCCAAAATGATAGGTATGAGCTAGGGTTTGTGTAAAGGTGAGGTAAACTGAAGGTAAATGAGTTGATTAGTGAATGATAGGGTGATTTATATATGTACAGAGGTATGAGATGACAAATTTTAAAGTTTTCAATGTCATAACTAAAAAAACCCATCATTTGCACTAGCTTTGTAGCATTAAATTTCACATAAACCCTAGATGAAGAAAACTCACATTTGCACTTACTTTTCCAAAGGAAAAAAGTGAGTTAGATGATGGTACTTACTTGTTGATCAGATTAGAAGAACAAAAAGTAGGAATGCAAGCTTAAATTTGAACTTTGGGTGAGTTTTGGTAGGTTTCGGGCTACTCTGTCCCAAGCGAAACACCATTAGCAAAGGCACAACACAGTTCATGTAAGCACAACGTCACCTCCAGAAGCGCAGGCTAATTCACAGAAGCGTAGCACTAGGAGATTTTTTCCAATTTTAGCTACAAAACACGTGTTTTTTTTACGGGAGATCTTGATTAACAAAGGAGTTAATGATGCAAATGAAACATGTTTGGGACTTTTTGGGTTTTTATAGGCACAATATGATCTTCTTTTGAATAAAAATGGGCCCCACATACCTTTTCAAAACATGACTTTCACCTTTTTAAACTTGGCCACTTTGGAGACTTGAAATATGAAACTTTTGTTTATCTATTTGAATAGTGAAAATTCATCCTTTTGGAACATTGATATTGTAACCATGAAGCAATTATGAAATTTCACAAAAACATATTGCAAAGAGCTACTTATCACAACTCATCCTGTGCCATATTTTATGCATCAAATGAAGATGGACCTTGAAACCCTAATGACCTAATGAAGACATAAAAATGAGTGAAATGGTAATGATGATGACTGATATGATGAATACATTCTCTTTATTATGATTCACTCATCTAAGTGATGTAGACAACTGTCATGTGAGATTTTTTAAGAGAATAGAGACATTCATAGATAAACTAACCAGTGACCAAATCTTACTCTGAAAACCTAGTTACATGATAAAATTTGACCTTGAGACCCCTAACAACTTGGTAAAATCATATTTGATCACTGGTGACAGGAAGAAAACACTGACACTAACACCTCGAAGAATAAAATGGCAACACCTAGTAAGCAAAATCTACTATGGCACATGAATAGGAAGAAATGCAACATGATATATCAATTACAATGAACACTCGACGAATATAAGAATGGAAACAAATATGAAGAAAACATACAAACAGCAAACTGACGAGCAGGAAGACATGTCCATAAAGATGTAACATGATAAAAACTGTCTCTGATAATCGGAGGATTTGAATTGAAAGACTGTGGACGGTTGGAAGGTGTTTGACAAAGGTGCTACAACAAAGGCTACAAGAATGACGAAGAGGCAAATAGAAGAGCATAATGAGAACAAAATAAATGTTAATCATGATTCAAAGATGGACAACATTGAAGATTTGAAGAAAGACGTGGAAGGTTTGAAGGAAGGTTTGACAAAGTTGCTACAAGAAAGGCTTCCTAATAGCGAAAATGTAGCAGAGAAAACTCATGATGAGAACAAACGAAATGTTAATCATGATTTCATAGGCTCTAACTTTGGAATAAAGACCCACCATGTTCCAAATATCTATATGAGGAAGTTTGATGACAAGGATCCTGTATCATGGATACTACATATGGAACAATATTTCAATCTCCATAATGTGCAAAACACACAAAAGGTACGCATTGCAACTTTATATTTGGAACCCAATCAGTTTGTATGGTATCGATGGATTTGCTCTCGTAAACAAATTGTCACTTGGTTAATTTTTACAGAAGAAATGATAGCACATTATGAGGATACAAAGAGCAACAACTTCTTTAGCCAATTGATAAATCTCAAAAAAAAGGGTTCATTGGTGGAGCACATTGAGGACTTCCAAAAATTGAATATAGGGGTAAATGATATTCCATAGGAGCATAGGACTGATGTGTTTATAGGGACTTTAAAGGATAACATCCAACATGAGGTTCGCCTTTGGGAACCCCATTCATTGGAGAAGGCATTCATGTTGGCAAGAAAAATTATGTCAACAAGGAAGCCTACCACTCACAACTATAAATATGGAAGCATTGCTACCCCTAACCTTCCACAACCTACAAGGTTGACAACACAACAGTTGGAAGAAAAAAGAGCAAAAGGGCTTTGTTACGTTGTGATAGAAAATACTAAAGGTTATACATGTGAAGAAAAGAAATTATTTTACATCAATTGTGAAGAGGAGGAAGAAAAGGAACAAGAAACATCAAAGGAAGGGGATATACATCAGGAATCGACCCTAGAGAAAGAAAGAATGAATCCAACCATACCTTGTAATGCAGTGTCAGGAATTACTACTCCTTAAACTCTCAAGATAGGAGGACATATCAAGAAGAAAAAGGTAATAATGTTGATTGATTTGGGTAGTACCCATAATTTTATTCATTGTAAGATAGCCAAGGAATTTATTTGCTTCTTATATCCAACACCAGAGTGTCAAGTGATGGTTGCGAATGGAGGAACCATAACTTTTTTTGGAAAGTGCCATAATATCAATCTATCCATGGGATAATATGTATTGAATAGTCCCAGGATTTCTATTCCAATGGGTGGTGCTGAAGTTGTACTAGGAATCCAATGGCTATAATCTTTGGGTATGCTAAATTTTAATCTTCAAGAACTTTACATGAAATTTTTTTGTGAAGGAAAGAAAGTTGAATTAAGGGGTATCACAGGGAAACTGGGAAATATAATTAGCTCTAACGGCTTGAAAAAGCTTCTAAAGAAAGAAAAATGGGGTGTAAATGCACAATTATGTTCACTAGAACTTTCCACATTAAAATCATCAATTTCTCCAGATCTCCAAAAAGTTTTAGACAATCGTTCCAAGGTGTTTGAGACTCCCAAATGCCTCCCACCGATTTGTGATCATGATCATGCTATTCATTTGATTATAGGAAGTTTTCCTCCAAACATCAGGCCTTACAGATATCCCTATGCCCAAAAGAGTGAAATTGAACGTATGGTTGCAGAAATTCTATAGCCTAGTATAACTCAACCTAGTTAGAGTTCTTTCTCTTCTCCAGTAGTATTGGTGCACAAGAAGAATGGATCATAGGGAATGTGTCCTGATTATAGGGAGCTCAACAAGCTCAATATTAAAGATAAATTTCCCATTCCTGTCATTGCTGAATTATTGGATGAATTACATGGAGAAATTTACTTCACCAATTTCGATCTTCATTCAGGATATCATCAAATCATAATGAAGACTGAAGAAATTCCGAAAACAACATTTAGAACTCATGAGGGTCATTATGAATTTTTGGTCATGCCTTTTGACCTTACCAATGCACCTTCTACATTTGAAGGTTTAATGAATTCCATTTTCAAACCCTTCCTTAGAAAATTTGTGTTAGTATTTTTTGATGATATACTAATCTATAGAAAGTCTTGGGAGGATCATGTTAAACATGTTGACAGGGTGCTCAAACTATTGGAGGAGAAACAATTATATGAAAAAACTCCAAATGTTTCTTTGGAGTACAAGAGAAGGAATATCTGGGTCATATTGTATCTCATGAAGGTGTTTAGGTAGACCCTAGAAAAATTGAAGCCATTAAGGAATGGAAAATCCCCACATTCATAAAGCATTTGCGAGAATTTCTCGAGTTGACAAGGTATTATCGCAAGTTTGTTAAGAATTATGGGAAAATAACAACAACTCTACCAACATTACTGAAGAAGGATGCATTTTCTTGGACTTGAGAAGCAACGGAGGCCTTTGAATATCTTAAAGAGGAAACGTGCCAAGCACCAGTCTTCACAAAAACATTTATTGTGGAATGTGATGCCTCAAGAAATGGAATTGGCACTGTTTTAATGCAAGAAGGAAGACCCATTGCTTTTGAATTTCGTCCAATCAAAGGAAATTATTTACACAAAGCTATTTATGAGAAGGAAATGCTGGAAATACTACGTGCACTTAAGAAATGATGACCTTACCTTACGGGAAGACACTTCAAGATAAAAACAAATCACGATAGTCTTAAATACCTTTTATAAAAAATATTATCTTTAGAAGAGCAACGAAAATGGGTCACAAAGATGTTGGATTATGACTTTGAAATCATCTATAAAAAAGGGAAGCAAAATGTTATTGCATATGCACTCTCAAGAAAGGATGAGGATGTGAAAGCATTTCTTTGTGCCATCTCTATCATCCAACCAAATTGGATATACGATGCAAGGGATGAATGGAAGAATGACGAAGAAGTGTGGGCACTCATTCGAAAGTTGCAGCAAGATCCTAGTACATCTGATACATTTAGCTGGAAATATGATTCGTTATGGTACACAGATCACTTGTACCTCTGTAATAATTCCCAACTCAAACAAAAGATTCTTTTTGAATTGCACACTTCTCCCTTAGGAGGGCACTCAGGATTTTTAAAAACTTACCATAGGGTTAAGAAGGAATTTTTTTGGGATGATCTTAAATCTGATATTCAAAGGTTTGTGGCAGAATGTTTGGTTTGCCAACAAAGTAAAGTTGAGACAATTAAGACCCCAGGTCTGTTACAACCTTTATCCATTCCAAGTCAATGTTGGGAGGAGGTTTCAATGGATTTTATCATAGGTTTACCCATGTCCGAAGGAAAGAGTGTCATCATGGTGGTAGTTGATAGAATTACCAAGTATGTACACTTTTGTGCATTATCTCATCCATTTAAAGCCATTATAGTTGCTACTTAATTTATGGAAACAACTCAACAACTACATGGAAACCCAAAGATTATTGTAAGTGGCAGAGATCCCATTTTCACTGGAAATTTTTGGACCGAATTATTTTCTTGTTTGGGTACTCAATTACCTCATAGTTCATCTTATCATCCTCAATCTGATGGAAAAACTGAGATAGTGAAAAAATGTTTCTAAGGATATCCTTGTTGCTTTGTATTTGATAAACAAACACAATTGGTCAAGTGGTTGCCTCTGGCTAAATGGTGGTATAACACTTCCTTCCATACTGCAGCAAAAATGACCCCATTTATGGCACTTTATGGATATCATCCATTGTCCATCACAACATATTGAAGAGAAAATTCGAAGGTTCAAGCAGTGGAAGATCACATTGAGCATCAACAACAGGGTCTCCAACTCTTAAAGGATAACCTCACTTTGGCGCAGAATAGAATGAAACAACGGGCGGATCAACATCACAATGAAAGAAGTTTTGATGTAGGTGACTAGGTATTTCTACGACTAGAACCATACAAGCAAATGTCCCTCAAGAAAGCTAAGAAGAATAATAAATTATCACTAAAGTATTATGGTTCATACAAGGTGTTGCAAAAGATTGGTACTATGGCATACAAATTAGAGCTTCCTGCATCTTCCCGATTGCACCCAGTTTTCCATGTTTCATTCTTAAAGAAGGTTATAGGTGACAAGATCCTAGTTCAAACAATATTTCCAGAAATTGATGAGGAAGGAAAAATCATATTGGAACTTGAAGCAGTCACACAAACAAGAACTTGACAACTACGAAATCAATCAATTTTAGAGTATATCATCAACTGGAAGAAATTACTCGCTGAATATTCCACATGGGAGGATGAGAATTTTATACAAAAGCATCAAGAAATACTCAAGCGTTGAGGACAACAATTTTTTGAAGGAGAGGGGCATGTTAGGTCCGTATAAAACTAGTGATTCCCTCATTACTATTGTCATTGTAGCCCCTTATTGTTATTGTTGTGCCCCAGTTGTCCCCACATTGTTATTATTGTGCCTCGTAGAAGCCAACTATTGTTATTGTTGTGCCCTTATATTATTATTGTTATGTGGACTTTGATTATATTGTGACCCCTTACACTCCTATATATAGAATGGAGGTTTTATCATTTGAATCATACAAGAATTGTTCATTTGTGTAATGTAAAGGACATTGCCCCCTCGAAGAGGCTGATTTTGAAGTCATTTACCTATTATTTCTTCTATTTTGTGAATTTCTTGCATAAGAAAATAACCCTCGAATGGTGCACTATTGTATATTAAGGACTTGGACATACATTTCTATTAATAGTATTTGTGGTAATTATACGAGTAGCACATTGATGTTTTTTATTTTTTTAAACCTTACCCTAGTGCACCATGTTTTTATGCATTATGGATTTTGTAAAAGGTGAAAGCATCGATGTTAGCACTGAAATAGTGAGAATGAATTTTATAACCAACTTTTTTTCGAATTTATACCTTGTCCATTACTATTGAATAGAATATGCATCAGGGAAACTATATATGTAGTGCACTATTGTTTTTATTTGTATTAAAAATAACTGTGCAATGATGCATCATTTTATATCAAGCACCAAGGGATTTAGTTAAATTAAAAACATCGACACATATAATATAATTAGCACACCACAATTTTAAATTAAAAACTGCACAATGGTGTACCATATTGTTTATGCACCAAGGAATTCTTATATGAGTTTAGCATCGGGGCATCGTGAGAGTGTAGCACTAGACTAGAATTTTTTTTTCGACTGACGTGTTTTTAAATTTAACCATTTACTGGTGCAATTGATATTATACATGTCGGTATGCATTATGTACTTAACACACTGTTAATTTTTTATTTTTATAAAAAATATCTCTGCCACAATGCACCATATAATATTAAGCACCAATGGGTATAGGTATAGTAACACACTGGTGTGTTAATGTATTATAGACACACCATTAAAAAATATCTGCTAAAGCATTTGCCCTCCCAACTCCACTAGTGGCCTCCACTACAAACGCATTTTTTGGCTATTTCTATAGGGGATTTCACAAAAAACTTCACTAGAGGGTATTTTCCTTGTAGTGTGACATGGCTAAGAGGGAAATACTTTGGTATATTTATCCTTTCGTAGCTAGGGGTAATTCCCAAAGAGATGCAAGTCAACCACTTGTAAATTCTAAGGTGCCACAAAGGTAGAGAGAAAGAAGAAAAATATGTGGAGGGTGTGCTTCTCAGCTTGGTCAGAGGGGAGTGAAGTTGATTGCTCACAAGTCGATGGAATCTTATTTTATTGCAATTATGCCAGAATTGCATCTGGAGATTAGGGAGTTAGAGATGAAAATGGGGGAAGAGAGGAAGTCACTATCTTATTCATAATTGCTTGAAGACTTGGATGGGTGGGTTCCAGAACCTAGGTATTCAAGAGGCAGAAAGAAAGAATATATGAACTCATTGGCTCCTCTTTGTCAAATGAAAAAACTGTTGAGCTTGGTTCTCATAGACAAACAAGTTGAAAAATATAACATCTTTGCATCCCTAGAATATGTCAAAAGGATGACAAGAAATCTACACTTCTATGTTGACAGGATTGATGCCCACCTAAAGAATGTAGAGATCCATGTTACCTGTGAATCAAATGGAGGAGACCTTGGTGATCCATGTGGCTCAAGTGCTTGTGCTCTGAAAAGTATATCTTCATCAGATGGAGACTAGGGAAAGTGGGTGGAGGGGGGATGATATGGTCTACTCCCATAATTTCTGATATTGTGCTTCATTCTAGCCTTGTGCGGAAAGTTATTTCTTGGGATTATGGAAACATATAGAGTCACGACCCCGGTTTTGTTGTGGTCATGGTTTCTTCTAGTTTTTGGTGGTTATCATTTTAGTGGGTTGTATGCATTTCCTAGACTCTTGGAACGAAGGAATACAAGGTTGATGGTTGACTCTTATGAGTTGGCTTTAGAGTTGTCTTTGTAAAACATGGAACCTTCTAACTTCACCTTGGAGGTTTTATTCTTGTTGTTTTGCAAGTGGTAAACTAAAGATGAGTTTATAGGTTGCATTTATGATGGTCTTATGCATGTATCCTCTCTCTAGTTATCATTGTTGTATGGTCTGAAAATATATAAGCACAACAGGGAAAGTTTTTGTTAATTTCAATATGCATGTAGTTCATTTCAAGTCGGTATATATGATAGGGGTGAGGATATTTTGCTGGAACTCCCTTTGCCCACATTAGTCAATCTATGTATTTCAGGTTCCTTGATTAATACAAAGCCTTGAAATTTACAAAATAAAATAAAATAAATAGCTCTATAATTTTTTACTAATGGATAAGGGATCTTAGTACGAGGGATGTGTTTTAATGTTAGTAATATGAAGAACTAAAATAATAATAATAATATATGTAGAATCATTTGAAAAATAGATTAACAAAATATTGAATCCATTCAATTTAACTTATTATATTGTAATTTTATTTTTATTAATTAAATTATCAGATTCATAATATCCATATGACATCAAAATAAATTTCATTTATCGATAGTGATTTATATTCTTAGAGGTGATATTTCAAAACTTATAATCAATAATCATATGAAAGCTTAATAAATTTAATTAACAAAGAAATAAGAATATCTTTCTTATATATAAATCTGTGAAAAATATTTAAATATAAATATTTTAGAACTTTATATTAAATTTCATTAATAGATAAATAAAAATTTGATTGTTTCACAAATATTTTTCTAAACAATATTTGTATATGTAAATAAAATCAATTTTATTGATATCATTTTAAGATATCAAAGAAAAATAATAATAAATTATGTCAAGGAAAAGTGCAAGTCTATATATAAATAATATTATTAATTATGTTTATATTTTTAGGTGTAAACTTTTCCTTAAGTTTTGTTTGCATATTGAATTTTGATCGATGTCAACAATTCGTAGATCCAATATTAAGTTATTTAAAAATGTTTATCTTTCTTCTTCCCATTTTTATATTTAAAACACAATCAATTATATAATGAATCGTTTTCTCTTTAATAACCTCATACTTCTTTATATTATTAGTATGTACTTCACTAGGGACTATAGAACTCATCCCCTGGTCAAAGTACATTGAATCTCACTTATTTTGGTGATTTTTTTTAACACTAACCAAAGTTTTAGGAAAATGTTGAATATTCCTATTTTTTTGTATATTCAAAAATAAATTTCTAATTTTTGGAAATCTTGTTTCTAATTTCCCATTGGATGAGTGAGCCTTGATGTGACATAATTTCCCTGGTGGAGGGTGATTTATTTTTTCCATTTTTCAGTGTCTCACAAATCATTTTAAAATAGGAAAAATGTTAATTTTATAAGTGGCCATTCCATTGATGAGTGTTGTGACACTGGCATTGACATAGTGCTTTGGGCTGGTACTTTATGTAAGGAGGGGGAGGGGACATTTCATCGATGAGTGCTCTAACACATTTGACATTAACACTAAGACAAGGAATACAATTTGATTTACCTCTTATTTCATTTCATTTTATTTTCATTTTAAACTTCTACAAATTCAATTATGTGGGAGAATAAATGCATTGAGTTGTGAATCTGTGTGGAATGAAAGATGTTGAAAATTTGAGGTTAAGTGTAGGAGCACAAGGATGTAAAGGGAAATCTATTCCATAGACATGGAATTATTTTAACTCTATGCATAAACTTAGTATCCAATATCAATTGAAGTGTCATTTTAATGCATGTGAGATATAAGTGTTGTGCGAGAGAACAATTATGTGGATCAAGGAAAATAAACTTGCATTCAAAATGTTCTACATCTCCACATACATTTCTCCTTTGCACACTTCTTTCGCATACCTATCAACGATAACTATTAATCAATTAATTAGCGTTTTTGGCTTATTAAGTTTTGGGGCATGATATTTTTGGTTTATGTGTAAATGAGATGAGAAATAACGTGGGATATTAACTCTCTCCACTACTATGTAGATGTGGGATTCTTTTATCTGATATTGGGATGTAAAAGAGCCATGGAAAAACTACTTTACCAATGATTCAATGTGTGGTTTTCAATACTATGTTCGATAACTTTGACTATTTTAAAACTCAAAACAACAAACCTTGATATTCATGGTTCTTGAATACTAGATGAAATTGTGAATTAAATACTTATTATCCAATATTAAATGAAGTGTCCTTTTAATGTGCGTGAGGTAGAAGTGTTGTGTTAGAGAATGGGTGTGCAAAGAAAGGAATAAAAACGTTCTTCCCCAATCACATATTAATCAATTAATTAGAGTTTTTGGCTTATTAATGTTCGGGGCATGAAAAGTTTGGGTTACATCTATATTAGATGCAAAATAACAATGAGAAATTAAGTGCTCCTACAACTATGTCTACATGGGCTTGTTTTGTTTGAGCTTCTTGAATTTTAAGTGCACATGTGATTTCACATTTATCAATTAAATAGTTAATATCCAATGTTAAATGAATTTTTTCTAATGTGTATGAGGAAGAAGTCTAGTGCAGGAGAACCAATGTATGGAAAAGAGAACATAAACATTCATATACAATGTTCATACCTCTGCAAACTTCTTCCACATACATCCCTCCCGCACAATGCTACATATTGATCAATTAATTAGTGGTTTTATCTTATGACATTTTTGGGCATGGAATTTTTTTTTATATGTATATCAGCTGTGCAAAAAGGATGGGTAGTTAACTGTCCACGCCACTATGTTTGACGGCTTTAATCATTTAAAAATTGTATCAAAGTAGAAACAATGAATGTTGGTATTCTTAGTTCCCAAATACTATGTGCATTTGTGATCTCACATTTGTGAACTAAATACTTATCGAATATTAGATGAAGTTTATTTTTAATGCATATGAGGAAGAAGGGTTGTGTAGCAGAAGTTAGAATACATGTGTGGAGGAAGGAACATAATTTATTTATTTATTTTTTCCTGCAACATTCAATATCTCCACATACATTCCACTAGAATTTTCTACATATTAATAAATTAATTAGCATTTTTGGCTTATAATTAAAGTTTACAAAATAAGGGTGTGGATGCCCCTCCATCCCTAGCCACTAGTCAATGGTAATTCAATCTTACAAGTTACTTGTAAGAGAGTTATTCACACCTTCCATAGAACATTTCTTGATTTTGATAACTCACCAATATTAAAGGCTCATGAAGTTGACCACACACATATCTTGGTTTGAAAATATTTAATTCATATATGTAGTATATTTTCACATGTATTATTTGACACATCCCTCAGTTGAAAAATGACTACAATAGTATTTTCATTTTGGAAGCAACAAGAAACTATCTAGGTGGTTGGGTCCAAAAAAAAAAAGAAAAAAAAAAAACATTGGTGAACATTTTCCCCTTCACACAATATTCAACTCATATGGAGTCATGAATGTGTGTGGAATGAAATATGCGTGAAAGACACCCTTATTGTCAATTCTAAAACTCATTATGAGACCCCATTGTAGGAATTTTATTCATGGGTAGTTATAGGCCGACCTTACTTCTTTTATGTGGGGTATGTGATCGAGAATGGGGGTGCAAAGTGGACTTTCATCCATTTACATGAAATTATTTTAATCCTTTTTTTTTTTAACGAGGACAGTTAATGTATTTATTGCCAAAAGTGGAGCAAACTCCTATTACAATCGATAGTAGCTTTTAAAAACTAAGCAATGAGAATGAGCTGATGGTAGTCCCTTCTCCTATGCTTATATTCAAAAGTTCTGTGAGTTCTCTGGCTATTCTTGTTTTCTGTCTTACATTTTATCTCTGGGAGAGAGAATTATGCGACCTTTTCCTTATGCTTTTCTTTTTGTTGTTCCTTAAGTTTGTCATTACCTTTGCTATTGTTCATTCTGCTTGATGTTCCTTCAGCCTACTGTTCCTTCAGTTGTTGTTCCTTCAGCTTGTTGTTCCTTCGGATGATATTCCTTTGAACTACTGTTCCTTTGGCCTGCTGTTCCTTCGGGTGTTGTTCCTTCTATTGCTGTTCATTCAGCCTACTGTTCCTTTGGCCTTCTATTCCTTCAGATGTTGTTCCTTGTGTTGCTATTCCTTTGGCTTGTTGTTTCTTCAGATGTTGTTCATTCTGCTACTGTTCCTTCTACTTGTTGTTCCTTTTGATGTTGTTCCTTTTGATTGCTATTTTTTCTGTTGTTGTTCCTTAATCTGCTTGCTATTCCTTCTGCTGCTGCTACTGTTCCTTCAGCCTACTGTTCCTTCGGAAGATGTTCCTTCTGCTTGTTGTTCCTTCTAGTGTTGTTCCTTATGCTGTTGTTCATTCTCGTTGTTGTTCCTTCTGTGGCTATTGCTTCTACCATCTACTGCTGTACATTCTGGTGTTGTTTCTTCTGCTTGATAGTCCCTGTGCTTGTGGTTCCATCTGCTTGTTGCTTGGTGATCCTGAATGTCACTTTCAAGGTACCAAATACCACTCTCCCTCTGAAAAGTAGATCTACCTTCTGTAGATTGTCTAAGGCAAAGGATGAATCGAGCAGGGTCCTCCATTAAGGCTAGGATTACCTTGAGGCAGCTGGTAGGTTTTATTTGCTAGCGAGTGCGCTTGTTTGTTTAAATCCTGAAGAATATGGTATGAGTCGACTGTGTCGAAGTCTTTCAAAGTGTTTCGAATTATCTACAAGGTTTTGTTTAAAGCTGGGTTAATAAAATCATCTTCAGAGTTTAAGAGCTTTATTAGAAGCTCCAAGTCTCCGAATATTGGATTGAGAAATTGTTTTAACTTTAAGCATAAAAATGGTATCCAATATTAAATGAAGTGTCTTTTTATGTGTGTGAGTAAGTAAGTGTTATGCGGAGAATGATTGTGTGAAGCAAGGAACATAATCATTCATTCACAATGCTCTACATTTCCACATAGATTTCACATAAAATAGTACATTTTAATTGATTAATTAGTAGTTTTGGCCTATTACGGTGTATATCATGTGCAAAATAAGGGTGGGCAATTAAGTGTGCATACTTACATACTATTATTTTGACATGCTCTCGTTTCATTTGATATTTGGATGCAATAATGTCATGGGCCAAACCATGTATGTCAGTGGTTGTGCCTTCCTTCACGGTTACATAATATGCATTACAACTCTATAGTGCTTAGGTTTAGCAATTTGTAATTATGTGAGCACATTTTACTTTTATTTTCTCATAAATCTATTTTAATTTTAGTTAGATTTTAAGTTGAGGCTATTATTACAGAGTAAACAAGATAGGAGAGCACCGAGCGCTATGTAAAAGCTTAGCCAACCCTAGGGTTTTAAAACCTTCACAAACCTTGACAATACAAGAGGAGTGGATGAATGACAGATAGCAGACAATAGGAAAGGATATGCAAGCTACAAACCAGACGGGGGAGAGATCCCCTCCTACCAAAATGTAATTGTTGGAGATTCAAGTGAGAAAACCAACAATCAGCCAAGTTCCCAAGAAGTGGCAGGCCCGAATAATGGTGCTGCCCTCAGAGTGAGATGGAAGAAAAGAAGTAGAGGGAAGTGTCTGCGATGTGCAACAAACAAACCCAGATTCATAATACCGATGAACAAACTGGAAAGACACCACAACTACATGAAGGACCACTCAATGATATGCAAATTCATAGGAGTCTGGCCAACGAAGAAGGACTTGACCAAATGGATCTAGCAGAAATGGCAACCAAAAGGCCATGTAGAACTCAAGCTGGGAGCAAGAGGCTTCTTCACAGTAATGTCTCAAACTTGCAACATAAGGAAAGAGTTTTTGAAAATGGTCCATATTTTCATTATAATGCAGGTTTTTTCATGAGATATTGGGAAGAATGTTATAACCCAAATAAAGAGAAATTTCTGGCAGCCCCTGTATGCGTATGACTATTCAGTCTCCCAATGGATTTCTGGGATCCGAAAATATTGGAAGGAAACAGGAATTCAATAAGAAGATTTGAAAAAATATAAGAAACCACAAAAAGGGTCCAATATATGTCATATGTTAGAATCTATGTGTATATGAATATATCAAAGCCTATACCTGAATCAATAGAACTGGAATATCATGAAGAAATTTGGAAACAAACCTTTGACTACGAGCATATCCCATTCTGATACCGATGGTGCCATGAATATGGACACTTATTTAAATAATCCTTGTTGAGCCAAGAAGGGTCAGATATAAAAGAGAATCAAGTGAAAACCCCATAGGAGGTGAATGAAGGGTTCCAAGAGGTCAATCAAAAGAGAAAGAACCTGAAAGGACACCAAAGCCCACCAAACAAAAACCAAAAAAAACATATCAGTAAAAATAGATATGAGGTGTTGCAAGAAGAAGAAATAGAAAATGAAACAGAAATTATGGATTATCAGGAAAGAGAAAAAGAAAGCATCCCGAGCAAATCAAAAGCAACCCCAAAGAGGAAAGCCCAAATAGATCTGACAGAAAAAGAAGAGTAGGTAGGAATCAATCTTACCATAATGGAAGTAGATATAGGAAGGGGGGAGGAGTTAAGTATGGGAGAGGAAGTTATAAAAAAACTGTTAAATGAATG